>OZ026600.1:813200-855700 GCA_964020085.1 Micromussa lordhowensis | reverse complement strand
TACAAACAACTGCCAGCACTTTGTTAAACGACTGCTGGAAGAACTTGGAATGAACTGTGGCAACAGAAGAAAAAGGGAAATCGACGACACAGAAAGTTTGAAAGCTCCCAGTGAGTGTCTATCCTCTTCTTCAATTCGCTGGAAATTTCATTCTATGTTTGTTCCACTGATCTCACTCGCTGTCCTCATCTACATCAACTGAACTGGACGCTGCCAGTTTTGCATTTAGATTCCTCAGTAGTCAGAATACTGACAGCCGTATTTTTCTCTAAGGGTCCTAGCTCAGTAGCATTATAGCTTCCTGCTAACAATTTAGTGAATAGACATGAATCTCTGTTAAACACTGAGAACTTATGAACTCAACCCCGTAGAAAGTGCGCTACTGGATAAATAAGCGAGGTAAAAACAAAACTCGAGCGATCAGTCTTTCACAGAATTGACACTTCAGCGATCTGAGAAATGTGAATTGAACTAAGAATGATATCCCGTGGCTGCGGAATTTGCTGATCACGAATTCTGTTGTAGTTAGTTGCGTCTACTGTAGAATTTAAGGACTTTAAGATTAGCGGTTTGTTTTCCTTGAACAACATTTGTAGTGAAAACGCAGCATGAGATCTTGCCATACGTTCGTGACCCGTGACTGCTAATTCCGTGAAAGGAAAATGTTTGTTTTACTACTTTCCTAGAAGGTGTACTGATTTATCACACACGAATTATACCAATTCAAAATTTAGATGTAGGAGAAAAGTTGCAGGGATTGCAACTGGTATAATATTTTGATAGCTTTCGATGACATAGTGTGTGTCTGTTGTATTTTTCAATTCAACGTTGCGTTGCTAGCTTCAAACGGACAATAATAGACTTTGCGGATCGTGAAATAAAAAAAAAACCCGCAAAATTTAGACACCTGCAAAACTTTACTGCCAACCATGATCGTATTGATGCAGATGACTTAGTTAATGAAATGAAACAATCAAATGGGTTTTAATCATCCGGCAAATATACGTTAGATTCTATTTCGAGATGTATTTGTGACCATTTTCTTAGAAAATTACCATGTTATCGAAATGCCGGCCCTAAAATGAGGATAAACGAGAGGATGATTGTGACCCAACTTACCGTTAGCATGCTTGTTTTAAATCAAAAGCGCGTCTGCTTACCAAAACAAGTTAAAGGCTTGTTATATTCTCCTCAAGGGCCTTTACTTTGGCCAAGAGACTATCATCACAGTCTCTTGTCTTGGCTAAATAGAAAAATTAATATTGAAGACTTGTTATTGAATTCAAATTCAATAGGTGCATTGGGTCTAGATCTACTTGTTCTTAGAAACGAATGCTGGAAAACAGTAACTAGTTTCAGGATAGACATTTTTCGAAAGTTTTATCAACTGGAAACCTTCCATGTTATTCATATTTCAGTGTTAGCCAATAAAGATAGATAGAAACTTTGTGTGTCAGAGGCCATCTAGCTAGGGAAAAAAATCCCCTACTAATTTGGGGACACCTATTAGGGAAAAATTAACAAACTAAAAACTATATAAGTGATAGGTAAAATATCTACAGTTATCTAATTACGGGATTTGTAGTAAAAATATACAGTTATCTAATTACGGGATTTATAGTAAAAAATATACAGAAGTCAAGAAGAGCAGAGGCTATAGCCTGCGCAGCCATTAGGGTTGTGACGTCCCTGATACTCTTGGGTAGTTTTGTCCTTAGCCTAGGCCTTAGATATCTAATAGAATGCTTGCCGTAGGTGACTGTTTCATACCTGGGTATAGAGAAATCTGCTTGCCTCAGATTGAAAGATTATTAATTGATCATTGATTGATTATTGTTTCATTATTGTTTCATTTTCGAGGTCCTGTGATTCCTTTCCGAGTGTTTCAACGGCTGTTGCTGTTTTTGAACGCTTCATTTTTCTGTTTTTAGACCGTTCGTGCTAAGTCCTCAGTTTCCGACTTCTTCGTTGTTGATATTCCCTTCATTTGAAATCTGAAATTTACCCTTCCTTGTATTGCTTGAGCTCATCCACAGTCTTTTTCCGAATCCTGTTTGAATAAGACGAGATATGCATAGTATAGTATACATAGTAGTGTGGCTTTAAAGCTTTATATCACTTATTTTGTCCGGTACAGTTATCTTGCTGTAAAACAGTTACACTTGAAAACCCATTCTCTGCAAAGAAACGATGTATTTCTCAGGGTAAAAGGCCTCGTAGAAACAAAGCTAACTTCTTTTCATTATATGTTAAACTGAGATTGATGAGGGTCCTACAAGGGTGCCTGGGTTTAGACCGGTGTGGCCCACCAGTGTGAGATTGTGTACTCGGTTCGACTACTGCCCGGTGATTATATCAGCAAATTTAAATCGAACATTTAAAGTGGCTCTGAAGCCTCTTCACATAATTTTTAAAACATTGCATAAAGTTGCATCTTATCATGCTGATTACAATTCGATAATACAAAATAGGGGGTCACAGAGCTCGTTCTTGAGTTATATACGCTTAAAGCTAACATTAAGGGTGTTTTTAGCATGTCATATTGTTGCTATGGTAATCTGTTATATAAATCGGATGACTGCAATTTGTTTACCAATGATTGGGAATTCGTATGATACCATTATTGTAGCATCACTAGTTAAACAGTGGTAGTATTCATCCTTCAAAGTATAGCTGTTAGAAAAGTGCTGGAAACTGTTGCCAGCATTTTTATCCAGGGAAATACAACATTTCCAAGCAGAAAATGTTTAGTCAAGTGTAAGTATACAGAAAAAAATAAACTGATATAAACTTTCAAAGCCACAGTACCAACCCTACTCTCTACAGCGAAAACTGCATTTCTGGTCTAATTTAAACAGGATTCTGATAAAGACGGGGAATACGACCAAACAATGCACAGAAGGGTAACTTTTTAGATGTCAATTGAAGGGAATTCCGACAACGGAGCAGTCGGAAGCGGAGAAGTTAGCAGGAAGCGTCTAAAACCAAAAAATAAAGCGTTTAAAAGTGGCAGCAGCCGACGAAACACTTTTTTTCCAGTTTTGACGTCAAGTGAGTGGTGATTTATATCAACACTGTGTAAAGCGGACGCCCATCAAATCTTAAGGCGCTGTTTGGCGGTTTTGTGTAATTAAATTTTTGGGTGATTTTTGGACATTTTGGGAAAGAGATATTTTTTCTCAACGGATAGGTTAAATTGAGGAAAATATGAAATGTTGAAGAATTGAAATTTGAAATTTGAAGTGAAGAATTAGTAGACGGATACCAAACAGTCCCCTACCAACCCGGGGCGCTCTGTTGCGGGAGTCAACTGTCTGGTAGTGTTTCCAACCCAAATTTCCTTTTAATATTACTTCAAATTTCACGCCTATTCATGTTTACCCCCGCTTCAAGGTGGAATGGTACCCTAAAATATGGCGATGTTCATGAAAAATTCAATTTCTTGAATTGAAAATACAAGATTTAAGACCCTTGAACACTTGTGAAAAATATTTTTAAACGATCCTCCCGAATTTTCCTTTAGATGAGTGTGAAATTTATATTATGGATTATAGATTAGTATGTATCATATATGAACGAAACTGTGTAGAAAAAAGCTTTATAAAGACATGTACAACTCGATTCGTATAATTACTTGTGAAAAGCTTCTCCTCGAATTGCCATCACAGGCTCATTCATTTCCTTTATGAAAACGAATATTTCCTACAACTGCGGTTACGTTTTACAAAATAGAACAACCAGTGCACCCTGTCCCCGAGATTCAATCTACACCCCCACCCATTATTTGTGATTTTCGAAATATTAAGGTGGCTCTGCACCCTCTTCGAAGAATTTTTTAAACTCTGCAAAATGTTATGTCTTAACATGTTGATTACAATTCGATAATGAAAAATCGGTCACCTAACTCGTTTTTGAGTTATAAGTGCTTAAAGCTAAAATTAAAGGTGTCTTTATCAGGTCATATTGTTGCTATGTTACCCTATTGAGCCACAAAATTTACAGCAACTTGTTCACCAATGATTGGGCAGTTTTTTTATACCACGATTTTGGCACCAACCGATACAGATTGGTTATAATGATCCATCAAATAGTCTTGGAAAGCCACCTTAAATGCTTAATCCTTCGTGTAAGAAACTTAAAGAGCATTTTTCTCAGATGTCTACTTTTGCACCAACTGACTTCACAGCAACATTTCAACTTTTCAAGGTATTTAATTTCTGAAACTTGGGCTAATCTGAAGACCAATAGTATCGTGGTGATCTAACCAAAAAATTGTAACATTTTAACGTCTGTCACGTGACATGAGATGATTTGTGGTGCAAAATAAAGCACTGAAAACAAAAATTAACTGTCAAAACTTAGGTTAATTGCACTGTTTGACAGTCAAATCTTGTTTTGTAAAAGAACAGGACGTGTTAGCGTCAATACTATAAAACACTACCTCAAAAGGCTGTGGCTGGTTGCCATAGCAACCATTTTGAGTGAAACCTTCAAAATGTATTTTCTCTTCACGAGTGCAATCGCAAACAATTGATCTTTTTTCACCATATTTAAACAAACTTTTTGGTCCGTTGGTAATAGGTCGCCAATTTTCCCTTTCGTAAACGGTCGTTGCCATGCATTTTCGCGACACCTCGAAATCTTTTAACTATCAATGAATTTTTTCCAGTAAATTAAAGAAAAAGGAAAGTTGTAAGTCAACACCTTGTATGGTAACAAGACCCTGTCGAATGATATCATCCCTCTCTTACACCACCAGGCAGATCCGCCTAATCTCCGCAAAATTTAAGAGGTTGTCCGCGTAAGAACGTGATAGCTGTTGGTTGTGTTTGCTATCTACATAATGTTTGTATAAACCTACTAGCGTCCTTTACCGGATACCGTTCTCTCATTAGTAGCGCTACTTGGTACCTATTCTGCATTTTGTAGATAGTGAATAGCCTAGTAGTGTGATGTGGATTGGCCACCGTAAAGAGATTCGAAAGCTGACGTTTCGAGCGTTAGCCCTTCGTCGGATTTACAGGGTAAGTGAGAAAACATTCCAAAAGATATTTGTATCGATTTCCAGTCAAGATGCAGTGAACTAAATTGTTCCAATGTTATGTTCCACTTCCAACCTGTGAATGATTCCCGCAGTTATAGACATCCGCAGGATATGATGGCTCGACACTAATCTGTAGGTAATGCTAAATTGTAGTGCAAAGAGTCGAGCTCTTGACGTGTTCAGGCTTTCAGCCTTCATAGGCTTCCAATTTTAGATATAAGTAGTAGCTATGAAAAGGACAAACGATCATTTAGAAAGTGGTATATTTTTATTGTGGAAATACGACGAAAACGTTTGGCTACTTTGGCCGCCACACCCGTTTTTTCAACAAGGAGAATTTTGACTGTATACGTTTGGGTCGGAAGGGGCGGCATAGTCGTGCTTCATTTCGCTCTGAGAACTCGCCAGTATGTCATAAATATTGTCGCCAGAGGGCGGTGATGAACTACAATAAAAATCCTGCCACAATTAAAACGTAATGAGCCGTTAGTAAACTTAAGCGTTATGGTCACAAAACGTTTTGATCGCAAGAATGATGAGTATTCTCGGTTTGCACTGTCACGCCAACAAAAATAAAACTATTCAATAAATCAAGTCAAGAATCTGGGATATGAGAGATGATTGATATATAAATAACCTCGCCAAGATTTAGGTCTGTGCGGTGTTTCATTCGCGAGTTATTCGGAAAATTTATAGAGCTTTGTATGGAGACGCATAGGGGCACCAACGTGGCGGCTGTACAATAACACAAACTTCTGTCATCGAGTTTTGCCACTGAAACGAACAATTTTTAGTCTAGAGTTCCGACACATTGAAAATAATAATTCTTCTGCTGCAAGGACTATTCAGTTAGCAAAACTTAGACAATAAAAAAGACTCCTTTTCTGGCCTTGTCGGGCCGCAATTTAATGCATAAACTTGGAAATTCAAACGTCCTCTATAACAAAACGAAGAGCTCCGTCGAGCTTAAACGTTGTAAAACGTCAAGTTCTTAGAGGCTCTCTAGTTTGTTTGGCAAGTTTGCATGCATTACGTGTCGTTTTTTTATTGACATGCCCTTGATAGCTTAAAGTTTGGTGTAGACTGTCTGATTTTTGCGGAAGGCGCGAAGCGCCGTAAGCGTGATCCTCGCGTGTGAAGCGCGCGAGCCTCACACGAGCTGCGGGGTATATAACTGGGCCTCTATATAAGTTATGTATGCTTTAAAAAGACTATACCAAACATCCCAGCCTTGTCGCAACAGGCTGATTCATCAAATGTTTGTTCTTGCCAAGAACTGAAGGAAATGCATAACTGGAGGTATCCTTCGAGCACTTGGTTCACAATCATACACTGCACAGCATAGCGCTCGGCGTGGGAGAAACCTACTTGTACTGTTTGTAGCGTATGAATGAGGTATCCTTTCCTTACAATCTTATTGTCGAAAAAAGGGGAAAATGTCACTTACGAGAAACCGAAAATGTGTAGTTGACAAGACAGAGAAAGTCATGATCACAGCGCAGTCAACTTCAATTAGCGAACTTATCAAACGTTTGCCGATAAATGACGATTGACACGATCAGACTTTTCACAAAGAAGGTACATGTTTTGGAATCAGTTTTGAGTGCAAAAGATCACCAAATAGTCGTATTAAAGAAAAATCGTAATTTGAATAAAACCTGGCCTGCAAGAACAGCCACCAACGAGGAAAACTAATGATCGCTAAGTTTTGTAATACATACCATCGTGTCTGATTCTTGGTTCCGCTGAGTTTTGTTGCGGCTACCGTGCGACCTTTTGTAGTGACTGGGTGCAACTTGTGAAGGATCTACTTTTATACCTCAGAAATGGAAAAAAAATTCCTTCACGAACGTGATCGGGCAAATTAAAGTGGTAGCCGAGATCAAATTCACGTTGATCTCACGGTCATACCACAATCTGCTCTGTCGCCCGAGGGCTAAACCACAGGTAGTCCATTGCTCACAAACATACAAGTATTGAGGTTGCACAACCGTCGAAACATAAGAAATATACGGGAAAAACAGTTGGAATATGAATAATTGTAATTGAAAACCTACCTTGCTTCTGTTGGTGAATGTTTCATTCTTTCTTTTGTGGTTTCTATGCCTGCTTTTTGATGTAAACAGACTGTATAGGGTCGCTCATTTGTCTCAGTTGTGAGCTTGGGTGACCTGTGGTTAGACGAACCACGGGAGGAATACAGCTTTTACTCTATGTATCATTTCACGCACAGGTCCCCCAGGTCTGAAAACGTGTCAAACCATAAGAGATGAACTCACCAGCGCTCTCAACAGAGTAACATGACTCTTTGACCTTTCAAAATAAAAAGATCAACGCAGCCCATCGCGTGGCGGATGTCGTGTCATAATTCTTACAACTAAACTAGTAATAATCATAGATTAGTAAAGTGCGTTCGATCTGTAGTAAAACAATGATATGTTTTATTTGTTGATTAATCACGGGAAGATGAGTTGTGGGGTCAAGTTCCCGGGGCGAATGATGAATACAACTTTCTGATGTTCTGATAAATAACCGTCATAATTGCTAGGGATACTTCGAATAAATAAAATCAAAGCCGAAACTCAATTTACGCCGAGAAAAACAACGAAAAAATCTAAAAGCAAACGCACGCACCCTGGTCAGCACGCTCTCGTGGGCGCGAGTGGCGAGGCCGCGCGAGAACTACGCGAACGAGTTGGCACGCAAAAGGGGCCGGTGAGGCTCGCACGCGCTGCAAAGCAAAAAGTCAGATAGCAGCGCTCTAGTGCGAAACAGAACCACTAGCAACAGGCTACCCTCAAACAGTCCGATTGCTAAACACGTGTTACCGATTAAAAAATGGAATTAAGATCGATTTCCTCTTGTTATTTCACAGCAACGAAAACGCTGCTGAAAACACTGCCGGTTTTCTTTTGTCAAAATATATTAATGGCGCAATTCACGACAATGCCTTAACATGATCAGCAACTTCCTACATGTTTGTGAACGTGAAATGCTCGGACTTCGTTTGTTGTTGTTTACCCAAAGCAATCTTCCTTTCAGATCACGCTATGTATAAGAGTTTTCCATAATAGAAACAAAAATACACTTTATTTTAATTTCCCGTTTATTTACATTATATAAAACGTGTAGATATTCTGTATTATTTGATTAACATAATGTAATGTAGAACCGCATGTCTGCTGCTCGCACGAGTTCTGGCAGAACCTTGCCAACATTGCAAGTCAATGGGTATTATATTATTAAAATCATATTTACAATTGTAGTTTAATAGTCGTAACTGTGTTACTTTTGATATTTGAAAACCAACCTATTTTTTCATATTTCCATTCGCACACAAACATTTACAATTATTCCATGAGCCCGAGTTGGATATGAAGTGATAAAATAACCAACGAGCGCGTAGCGCGAGTTGGTTATAATCACTTCATATCCAACAAGGGCGAATGGAATAATTGTTATAGTAAATTCTCAAACCGGATTTTGCCGCCGATTTTTATTTCGGCCATTATAGAGGGCTGAAGTTGAAACCTTCGTGCGGAAAATTTTTAAACTTGGCGCACTATTTTCCATATGACGTAAAACTCCGACTATTGGCTCATAGTCGGAGTTTTTTAGCCAATCAAAAAGCTAGAAATGCAATAGTCGGAGCTGAGAATTTACTAAAGACTGATAGCCGAAAGCTATCAGCTATCATCATGAAAAGGTGGTTAAAATGAGTATACATTAGTGGTATTTCCACGGACCTCTTTACAAGGTTCTTACAAAACACCAAACAAGGTTTAGTTTCTAAGATGACAGCTCTTACTATTGGATTTTACCGGGTTGAGCAAAAAAAAGTTTTCAATTCAAGAATTAAAGGGAAAACGAATATATGCGTTTAGTTGATAGCAGAATCGTCTGATATTACAATGACTCCAGGGTTGTTTTTGACACATTCTGCTAACAAGGAGGACACTGAAGTGTTGTGTGAAAATCTTTGTAACAACGCAGCGAGTAGAAGAGAAAATTCAGCTTGGTGGAGAGTCTTGCGGCTTTCATCTTTAGAACCTAAATAACAAATTAAATAACCACGTCAATTAGCAAAACATAATTTTTATATCGTCTTGGGTGAAGCCTGTCTCAATTTACAGAATCGACCAAAGGGGTTTATGCATCAGTCAATTCCAGCAGTGGCCATCCCCCCACCCCCCCCCCACCCCGGGAAACCGTGGGGCATTTGCTCATGTTATCCGCAATTTTATCGCGGCAAGAGGGCTGGGCATTTGCGTACCTGGGGCGACCCCCGGGCAGTGACGCACGTGTTTTCGAAATTCATCGGCAAAGACGAGGCGTGTGTTAAAGATTGGCTAGTCCGTCAGGGACTAGACAAACTTGTGGATGTTTTTAAAGGTACGTTTGCATACTGGACCTAGACTACGAAAGAAACCCGCTAGGAAGAAAACGGCTGCGCGAAAACCTTTCGCGCCCAGGATTTGGAGCGGCTATTTCTTCCTTGGTATTTATTTACGGTCTCGCTCGACGGACTATGGGAAAGAGGGGCAAATTGTAGCCTATACTGTAGGCTCGATTTCCAGCCGCTGTTCAGGAAACGAGCCCGCGCTGAGGAACGTAGACCGGACACGAAAGAGCGGCGGAAATCGAGCCTACCTATACTGGGCCTGGAGTGTCCTGTTCAAGAACACTGTACAACCATACCAACTAGGACTCGACCCTGAACTTTTCGATCCCGAGCCAAGCATGCTATTCACTGAGACAACTTGCTTCCCCTTCAGAAGAACAGAAAGCTGAGTTCAAATTACCAAGACATTCAACTGTTATTTTAATGCTTAAGAAATTCAAGTACCCAATGCGCGGTAGTTAAGAAAAGAAAGATAAGAATTGCTCGCGGTTTTCAGCTCAGAGGATTGCATTAAAAGAGTCTGATTTACTCCCTAATTAAAAATAAAACCAGCTAAAATTGGTAGTTAAATATACTTTTATCAGAAATGATGGTCTAACCATAAAAGTATTCTGAAGAAAATAAATAAAGTTCTCTTTGAATCAAGCAATGCTTCTTTTGATGTGGGGATATTTATGCTTTGAAAACTAACAAATACTAAACTATATTTACTTGCTTTATATTAACACTTAGCTTTCTCACACATCTTACCGTTTCCTTTTCTTCCTTCATGATATGCCAACATCAGAGAACAACAAGCAGTACAGAATTCAACAGCAGTTTCCTTCAAATCAAAATACCGATACATAAACTCTAAAATTAGCGCGCCCAAAGTGAAACTACACCCTAGCCTTGCCTTGTATAAGCTGATAAGAAGAAAGATCCCCAAAACAGTAAAGACATCCAGGTACTGTAGTCATTATTATTATTTTTTCGGGGGGGGGGGAGGGGGAGAGGGGGGTCTTCATAGTTCATTGAGCACGAAACGCAAAGAAATAACTAACACAGTTTCTTTTCATAATTATCTGATCAAAACGTTTGATAAGTCTTGGCATGTTTATACTGAAACAGACCTCGTTCAAAATAATTCCGCGATTAACAATTTTACTAATACTCTTCCCGGTAAATCGTCAATTCCGTAACGATTTCAACTCATTCAAATTTACATAATTCACAGACTTGTGTAAGCTCATAATCTAACCCCAAGGCTCTGAACTTTTCGCGTCATTTCACCCAGTTTTCATCGTCATTTCAATTTACTGAGTCCCATGACAAGTCGGTTTTTTTAGTTCCTTTTAAGCTTATTATAAAGATTATTGCCCCAAATAGCAAATTTGAGCGCAGATAAAGAACTGTGAAACGCAGAGAAAGGTCAAACTACCGAATAAATTATACCGACAAATGTGACAGTAATAGCTCTAAAATGCAAATCTTTCAGTTTTGAACTTAAAATAATTTTAAATTATGGCAGTGGTGATCGGAAATGAACATACCTAAAGATTGAACGCTTTTCAAATACTTATTTGCTCAAAAGCATTTATAGGTCTTTCTCAGTTCTGAGGTTAATAATATAACCAACAACTAAACTTGACTTCCGCCTCCTGTCTACAAGACCTGAAAAAGTTCTCGTTTCAGTAAACAACTTAATTTCAGCTCAGTCCACTCTTACAGCTATCATTTCGAGTCAGTGGTTGCCGATTGATCAACGTCTTAAAACTACACTTCGGAAAACATTACTGTGCCATCATACGAAGATGTTTTCTCGACCGAGTTTCGCACTGGTTATCTGTGCTGTGATACTGACCGCCTCTTCTAGCGGCAAGCCGCAAAATACTAGCACCAAGCCTGCCGTTAAACCAAACCGAGATCAGAGCTTTGTGGTGAACAACAACTGTGGTTTGGCGAAAAGCGAGAGTGAAATGCTGGCTCATATCAAAGCTCAAGTTGATTCCATCGCTGCAAAGTCCAGAAAAGGTATTTAAAAATGCCATATTATATCTTTAGTAGGTCTGTTAAAGAATTGCAGAAGCTCTCTTCTTATCACTTTGTTGTTGGTGTCTACGAGCTAGAACGTTCATTTCGATCAAGAATAATCTGAGTGAAACAAAATCCTTCAGGGACAAGGTCCTTAAAACTTAAAAGTGTGAAAGATCTCTGTCCTTGAAACTTTTACTTTCATAAATTACAAATTGCAAGAAGTCTTTCCTACCAATATAAGAAATGAATCCCTTTGAGAAGCGATTTGGCGTCAGGATTTCCCCATTAAGCCTGCGTTATAAGCCTCGTTGTTAATAGGCAAGGCATAATCTTTGCCTCGTTTATTCAACACTTCTATTGTATTTGAACGTTTCCCAAGTGACTGGAAGTTAGCAGAAGTCTGTCCAGTATTCAAGAAGGACGACCCTTCTAACATATGTAACTATAGACCGGTATCTATATTGATTAATATAGAAAAGGTCTTTGAAAAATGTCTCAACCGTCAATTAGTGGAGTACTTTGCAACAATCATATCGCCGTTTCTCTCAGCCTATCGCAGTGGCTATAGCTGTGAAGCAGTGCTTCTCCACCTCATCGAATCATGGAGGCAAGACTTGGACAAAGGAAAGACTGTTGGTTCAGTGATGTTGGATTTAAGTAAAGCCTTTGATCTCATTCCTAACAATCTGTTGTTGGATAAGCTGAAGGCGTATGGTCTGTCTACCCATAGTCTGAACTTAATCAAGGATTATCTCAGTGGTCGGAGACAGCGTGTTAAAGTGGCCAATGCCAAGTCTGACACTGTCAAGATAAACAGAGGAGTTCCACAGGTGTCTGTTTTAGGCCCCTTGCTCTGTAATATCTTTTTGAACGACCTATTCTACTTCGTTACAGAGGCTAAACTTTCGAACTATGCCGATGATAATCAATTAACTTCAAGTGATATAGATCCAGAAAAGGTTCAGGCTGCACTCGTCCGGGATTTAGAAATCACCTCCAAATGGTTTCGTGATTGTGGTCTTTTCCTGAACCTAGACAAATGCAAACTGGTAGTTTTGCCCGAACGAAAAAGTGATCAAGTAGAACTATGCATTGATGGTTCTCAGGTTAAAGCGACCGATAATGTTGAACTCTTGGGGGTTGTAATTGACAATAGGTTAAACTTTAAGAGTCATTTATCTAAGTTAATTAAGAAAGTAGGCAGACAAATTGATGTTCTTAATAGATTCAAACACATTCTTTCGTTCAGGTCAAAGATACGTATATATAGGGCATTTATTATGCCACATTTTACTTACTGTAGTTCTGTTTGGAATAGCTGTCTCAAAGAAGATAGTGACCGTTTAGAGAGATTACATGAGAGGGCCCTTAGATACGTGTTTAACGATTTCTGTAATGGATATGATAGTCTGTGTTCTAAGATAGGTTACTCATTAAGTTGTAGACGGAAACAAGATATGCTTTTAATAATTTTTAAAGCCCTTAATAACAGTATGCCTCAGTACATTCAATCTTTATTTAATATAAGAGAAAATAAGAAAAATCTCAGGGGCAATAATAAACTTGTTTTACCTGTAGCTAAGACCACGACTTATGGACTCAAATCAACATCGTACATTGCTGCTAAGGCGTGGAATGCCTTACCTGATAATTTAAGATCAGTGGCCGATTTTGCCCGTTTCAGGAAAGAGCTAAGAAAGCTCAGGAACTTGTAATTTTTTTTTTCTCCATAGTTTATATAAGTTTTTTTTTTTTTTCCTGTAGATAGTTTTATTTATTTATTTTCTCGGTATACTAGCATTTGTAATTGCTAGAGGCCTAATAAGCCTCATCTTTAACCGAGGTTAAATAAAGTCATTCATTCATTCATTCATTCATAGCCTTCCTTATTTCAAACAGAACCGGTTTGTCCAGACGGCTGGGTACTTCATGTAAACTCATGTTTCGTCGTCATCGACATTCCAACCCTGGACTGGAGCGTCGCTCGACGAAATTGCCAGAAGCTAGGAGGAGACTTCGCTAAAATTACATCCGCCTCGGAGTATCGGTTTATCCTTGACTTGGTCACCAAGCAACACAAAACAACAAACAATGCTGTATGGCTCGGTCTTCACCGAAAGGCAGATAACAAGTTCTACTGGGCAGATGACACACTGCTGGCGGGCTACAGTAACTGGAACACTGGAGAACCAAATAATGCCGGGCGAGGAGAGAAATGTGCAGTCATAACTGGTGGCGGATCCGCCAAAGGCAAGTGGAATGACGTGACCTGCCCATATTCTGTCTCGTCTGCCAAACACGCCCCTGTCGTTCTTTGCGAAAAAAAGGCTAAGCACTAATGTTTCGTTTCTGCATTGTCAGATGACGCAAAAAAATTCTGCAATGTTCTGATTTTGCAGTGTTGGAAGACCATTTATGTTACAAAATGGAAAAAATAAACATGGGGATTCTAAATGAAAAATTGTTATCAACTGTTGACTGTGTTTGATGTCATTTGGCACACTGTATGTATTCAGGAAGCCCTCTAACGCCCCGTAACTTGGGTATTTTGTTGTATTTTTCCTTTTTCGTCAGTTTATGTAAAGTAGTGATTTGTCATCATTGATGAAAACGTGTTAACTCTTTGTAGACTTGCGCGACTAAAGATTAAGAGACAAAGCTATTTAGCTAAGGAAATAACCAAGCCAGGCGAAACATGTGCAAGGAAACACGGATAATTTAAGCCCCGTTTCTGTACTGATTTTAAAACTAGATTTGCCCAGCAACAAGCATTGATCCTAGACCCGTTAAATTAATCAACTACATTCGGTCTTTCATTCTGCATTTGCCATAAAAAAGTTTGTAACTGACCAATGAGAGCAGAACATACGCAAACACATCAAGAATGCCCTAGTGAGTTATGGCTAGTCTTATAGCAAGAAATCCAATCTCGCCTCCCACTCATCCAAAGATTGATTGATTCCCCCCCCCCGCCCCGTTTAGTTTCCTGAAAGCATCTTACCTCATCCGTGACAAATCCCAGAGCACTAATGCACCACTGTTCAACCTCGTGAGCGACGATCAGTTGTTTGCGTACGAGGGACAAGAACAAGGCTTGGAGCGCTTCAAATATAACCTGTTTTCAATACACAAATTTCGATATATTAAAATTCAACCTGAAACAATAGACCTCAGCACGAGGCTCCGGGAAATAAACCCCACAAACTCTGTACTTATTCCCCGGAGCCTCGTGCTGTCTTTCGGTGAAGTCCTAGCCATTGAACAATCTTAAATATTGTCAACCCGCATATTTAACTAGCGCCAAAGGCTCTAAATAGCTTTTACGGGGAATAAAAAGCGGCATGTGAGTTTATTTTGTGTTAATTTCAGTTGAAGCCCTGCAATCCGCTTTCAGACAACATAAAAATGTTTTTGAAAGTGCCGATGTCCATAAAAAAGAAAGCCGTTTTCCAAACCAAACACATAAACAATGTAATTCAGAGAAATGAACAGTTTTTTTTGTATGTGAAAGTTAGATATTTTAGTCGCTTTTCCTCTCACCCCAGGCCTCCCCTGTTTTCCGAATCAAGATGGCGCACGTCCAATCAAAACGCTTTCGTCCGCTAAAAATACGCCTGCATAGTTTTCTTACCTTTCTGTTGTCTATTGTCATAATTAGGCTGACGTGACGACTGGAAAGCAATCTTTCAAAAGGAACTTCAATGCACTTTTCTGCAAGAAATAATGTTCACATCGCAACTTTTCATTTCCTTGGCCCGCAAAAGAAATTCAAGGTTGGAGACATTCTGACCCACACCCAAATTCTCCCACGAAGATAAATAGAAAATGAATGGACAAGGTAAGGAGAACTTTTTACTGATCATTGCAGCAAATCGAGAAAAATATCCAGACTGTTAAAATGACGATGTCAAACAAAAAGGGGACCGAACTCTGGACAATCGTGAAATTGAAATTAAAGTTATTGAACATACTGTGTTCTGAAGAAAACAAACAATTCAGAAGAAATTTAACTATAATAACGTTAAATTCTTATAGCCTGACATTTGTGACTGCCATAGGGATTGTCTGAAGGAAATACGATCGGCTTATTGTTGGAGTTCAGTTACAGTATGTTATTACTAACTACTTATTAAACTGAGGTCTTTACGGGAAAATCTCAGACCGAGACCAGAGGTTTGAGAGTTTCCCATAAAGACCGAACGTTCGAGGTTAATAAGTTGTTTATTGTATGGCTTTTTGCTTGGCTTTTGCAGGCCCGTAATCGGTTCGTGGGCATTACGGGAGAATACTGCCCCAGTATTCATCATCATCATCATCATTATTATTTTTATTAAAATTCAAATTTAACAGATTTTTAAATTTACACAACCTGCATATAGCATCGCTAATCGAGGCGGGCTGTGTAACTTACAATAAGATACATTACAAGTACATTGCATTACAAAAGTATTAGCCAATCAGAGCGCGCGTTATATCAGTTACAAACGCAAGTCATATAATAAAGAATGCTATTACAGTGCCTTTAGCTACCTTTTAATTTAGTCCATAATTTGGTGAGCTTGTCCAAGATGCCACAACTATTTTTTGCACAGTTTGTTTCAACAAACGCGACTCCATATGCCGTTCTGCACACTATTAGAGGGAGATAAAACAACCTGTCAGTAACTGTTACAGCTACAGTCTGCTAAGATGGATCAAAACTAGTTCAGGGATCAACAGAGTGCAACATTTTAAGGTCCGAGCTTACCTAATATAAACACCAGCTCCACAGTTATTTGTCCAATCAAAGCCATCTCCTTTGCATAAGATTGTCCCTGAAACGGATGAAAATTCGTATGTAAGAAACAAGTTATTTTCATGTGGTAAGGAGGTCCTCTGCAGTTTAAGCCCTCGCAATTGTTCTTGCATTAGGGAGTTTAAAAAACCACGACGGCCACACAAAGGAGAACGTCGATTAAAAAATGAATTTACATTTTACCTACGAATCTCGCGATACTCATTTACTTTGTTATCACTGTCAAAACTACCGCAACACCAATTCCGGAACACAGAGATGAATTTGGAATAAAAATCTAAACAAAAATCTAGCCGTCGTGATTTACGTTCTCCAGGCAAAGCAGAATTTGGTTGTTTTGTAGAGGACTCGGGGATCATTTTCGATGGCATAGCATCACCTCCAGGGAAAGAAGCAAATTCACAGTTCTCTCATGCTATATAAATTGAGGATATTACACGGTAGCGAGAAGATAATCATGAATTCTATGTTCTAGTTTCTTTCTTCATTTTGGTATTTTCGTGCTCCGTAGTGAATGATTTATGGCGGCTTCAGTGAATTTTTTAAACTTGCCTATCGCTCGCCCTCTTTCAACCCGGCGGCGTTTGGCGTGTAATGCAAAGGCGCGAAATGACGTCATCGATATCCTCACTAGTGAGGAATTGAAAAAACACGCCATTATACGGTCCCGGATGTACATTCGCGTGAATTTTACAATTGGTGTTTTTCTCCAGTGAAACACTCCGGGGTATATAACAAACCACAGCTATGTGGCGCATTGATGTAACCAAGCATAAAACAGTGAGTGTATTGTCCACGGTGAAGAATCTAGTGGCAATAACATCTCAGATAACGATAGCGTGATCAAATGAAAACCATGTAGCTCCGGGTTCATATAACAACTCAAAAAAAATCTCCAAACCTCAATAATCAAAGTGCTTTCTAATTCACCAACAACGGCGACTGCCTCAGACGTTATCTCTAGAGAAAAAACAACAAAAGATATTTCTAGTCAATGAAACAATAATTCCTCAAGTTGACCTCACGCTGGCTGATGTATCGACTTAGTCCAAGAACACAAATACAGTGATCAAGAACTCACTTCTCCTACAAGCATAAATGTAAACTCAGTGATAAGTGTTACGAGAATAACGGAATTTATCACCAAGGCTTGACATACCGTAGAATTCTCTCAACTAGCAGTGTGAAAATGTATGCAAAAAGGTAATGAGAGTTTGTAGGTCGACGCCTAGCGTTACACTGCGTATACATACCGCTTGAGGACTGCATTGCAAGAAGTCTCGATTGCTCCGAAAGCACCGCCTGAAATTTGAAAATAATATAAGAGGCAGTTTAACTGGAGCCCCTCTGGAAATGATTGAAGATTTCAAGTATTTTTCGACTTTGGAACTTCTGGAATCTGGAGCTCACTTACAAGCATTTTAAATGTTTTCGAAGGGCCGGTAAGGCTTTACGAAGACAGTTACACTGTAGTTATTTAAGCTTAAGAGAGAAATACTGTGACACTTAAAGTTCGTTGGTTGGTTTGTAATGCTTGGTGGTATTCGCTCATTTACCTGTAGTTCTTTGACTTTCACGGCAGGGGCAACACTTTCTAGTAAACACTCTCCAGGTTTACAGCATTTTGTTTTAACTTCACAGCCGTTCTCTGGTATTTGTTTTGTGTTCGCGTCGCTTTGACTATTAGGTATTCTCTGTTCCTTAGATTTTGAATGCACTATTGAGTTTGCAATCTTGTTAAACTGTACGAACAGTCCTTCCTCCATAATGTCTGTGAACGAAACAAAGTTATAACAAGATATGAAGACATGATTGATCATCGCCGTTAATTACAGCTTATGTAAAATGGAAGCCTGATAAAAATTCAGGCCTGAACGGGATTCGAACCCATGACCTCTGCGATTTATATCTTTGTCCGCAAATCAAATATACGATCTTTCATCTATTCACTTGCAAAGTTATAATAAATCATTTCTGGTCAATGTATTGAGAACGCCTTCACTGAGCATTAGATTGGTTTCGTTACACTGCAAGTTTTCTTTTTTCATTTATTAGTCAGATGTTTTACTTTGAATTACGTGCTTAGAAAACAATCTTGACTCAGTCTTGGAAAGATGGACTAGGAAAGATTGAAACTGAAATTTAAACCGAGTTTTGAAACAACGGCGCGACATTCTGTACTCCTGTAACTTATAGCTATGCTACGTGGTTTAAGGCATCATAAGGTGTCTCTCTACTGTATATCTATGTCAAATCAATCTCGAAATCTTACTTGGTAGAGATGTATTAATCCAGTCAGTTGTTTTCTCCTTTATAAGTCTTGTGGTAATGTTCGCAGCTGTCGTGATAACCTGTTACCAACAAATTCGTAGAGTAATGTAATTAAACGTGAAAAAGGAAAATCACAATTCAGAAAATCAGTGACACATTGGTAGAGAGAACAACAAATATAATAGAAAATAGTAAATATTGGGTGACTGAGTGTAATCATTTTGTTATCACAGAATAAGTATTTTCATTGCAACAACTCCAACTTGTTAGCTTCTAGTTCTCACCTTAGAGTTCATTTCCTGTGGACAAAGGCTCTCGAATGCACTCAAGCTTTTCTTCTTAGAAGATCTGCTTAGGCAAATGTAAAGAAAACATAGTTACGGTGCCACATGAAAGTAATGCTCAATAGCTTTTAATTGAATGGTTACACACTAGGGTTTCATCCACAAACTTAAGAGTAGAACCAGATTGTACAGCATAATAAATAGTACCACATGAAAGTACTGCTCAATAGCTCTCATTTGAATGGTCACACACAATGGGGTTTCATTCATGAAAGACTTCAAAGTTACAACCACCCTGTACAGCATACACATCATGTACTAAACAGTAACACATGAAAGTAGCACTGTTTGAAATAGATTTTATTTGAATAGGTTTCATCCACAGGCTTAAAAGCTAAAACCAACTTAATTAACATGATAGTAAATGTACTGCTTAATAGTCTTTGATGGAATGATCACATACGTAAAATTCCCAAACTTAAATTACGAGTATGGACGAAATAGTACATGTACACTCACTCAACTGTCTCCAGGGCTGCTTTAAGACCATCATCTGTCACGGAATGAATTATCTTGAGTACACGAGGTCTGCACTTTTCCTAAACAAAACAAGAAAATAAAAATGCAAATTAACTTCAACTTATTATACTGTGTTATGTTGAGAAGTTTAACACTGATTGTCTTTTGTACCAAAAACAAAACATTTACGTAGGGTGTATGTAGCGTTTAATCTGTAAAATTATTCAATAGGCCCTGCATTAAGAATGATTTGCAGAATCACCAAGTGCCAGGAGTCAACAGTTTAACACTAATCAGAAAATACAGTTCCCATCACCTTTGCCTGATCAGTATTAGCATTGCCTGAAAACTCATTATCCAAGAACTCCTGGATTCTCTGAACTCCTCTCTCCAACAGAGACGGAATAATATTTCCTTTGACGTGCGATATAATGTTGCTGCATAACCTAAACAAAAAATTGAAATAATGGACTGTAATTTGACTTCAAAAGGGCTGAACATTACGTTATGAAGATGCATCAGTAAAAGTTGTATGTTTATTGTTCACATAGGTCTGTCTTGGGTAAATAATTATTGTAATAATTGCAAGTTTTTAGACTGCGAGCAATCTCCGTTTTCCTCGAAAATCTACGGAGAAGAACGCAAAACAGAAGAGCACAAAACAAGTGAATGTGACATAAGAGCATCATCTTCTGATGCCTGCGCTACGTGCAGCTCGCGCTTCTTATATCACGCTCGCACGCTCACAGCTGCTCACTTGTGTGGCATCGCGTTCTTCCCGAACGCATTTTCGAGCCAAACAGAAACTGCTTGCAGTTTAGTAAGTTTTAAAAATCACTTGCCTTTCCACTGTGAAGTCAGACAATCTCTTGAGAAAGTCAGGCTGAATTCTGTAGAAGTTCTCTTCTAACTGAAGCTGTAAGGGATTTATCACATAGCATTAGCTGAGTGAGTTCCAACACAAAATCATAAATTAATGGTGTAAAACAATTAATTTGATTGTTCATCATAGGTCTGCAAAGCGTGTTGAAAACAAGATAACAATATTTTTATAGGTCGTATAAGGCCACACCTTACCTGCAGTTGTCTCTGAGAGGACGATATTCTGGCTGGTTCACCCGCAGAAACTGGTGTTATCTTTTTTACTGGGCCTGGGAAAAAAATAATCAAAATAATGTACTGTCTGTATGTTGACAACACTTGCCAGAAGCATAACTAACTCCCGTTTTTATAATTAATTTTAAAGCCATCTGGAATACTGTTGAATATGCATACTCTCACTGGATCAGATGCTAGAGCTTTGCACCCTATCCCTTGCCATTTTGACAGGTTGCCCTGGCATGTTGTACCACACACCCATTAGAGAGCCTTCAATAAAATATCAAAAAGGCATCGCCTGGCTGAGTTGGCTGAGTTGGTCCTTCACAACAGCTAACTCTATAGCAGCCATTATTTCCGAGGGGGCCAGCACTTTTTTTGTTGAGACTATGCGCCAAAACTACAGCTTTCACTCCAGTTAAAACTTATCCACAACAAGCTGCCAGCTTTTAGGGCCGATTAATTTTTCCCAGGTAACTGTAAGCTTAAGGGCCCCTCTACAGCCATCTCTGGCTATTGTTAGACTGCAATCTACAACAGCTTGTAATGAACAGCTGAGTACAGATGCTATGACATTATTTTATTTTACTCTGCACACTTTACCTGCTCGTCCTGACAATCCAGCAGCCGCCTCTACAAGAACAGATCTTATTTCACCTGCAGAACAGAATGACTAACACCTTGAGTAACACTGTCACTGAGCTGCAATGCCCTACGCTGACTAACGATCTAGTAGTAGAGAGATTTAATTATTATTTGTAATAACTTTCTGACTTCAAAAACCAACACCTACCAAGATATGGACAGCAAGAATATAGAATAGCTTGGTCTACAATACCAATGGAGTCCTAACATGTGAGCGAAAAGAAATTATATTAATTTCCAATACATTCAACATTTGCAAACAGGAGGTAACTACATGTATTTTGTTCCCATATGCAAGCTTTTAGCCAGATGGGTGTCCAGGCATCCTGTGGACAGCCACATTCATTTGAGCAGACCCCACTGCACCTTTTGGACGGTCACTTTATCAAATCCTGCCGAAACGCCTGCTCCTATGTGAGCAATAAATCACCAAACAAAGACAAAGGCTAGAAACCAAACATGTGAATGTCTCAATAATGAAGTTTCCCCTTAACAGGCATTTGAGAAATTTTTCGGGCAGGGGAGGGGGGGGGGGGGTTGTGTGGGAGGAACTTACTGGCCAAACGGTGCAAAGAGGCTAAAAGGTATCAAAATGGAAAGATAGCTTAGCTAAGCTCACCAAACTGGCTTTCACATCTGAATATGTCGATTGAAGATTTTCATCAATGGATTGTTTTAGGTCGGTCGGGCTTTTGAAGAAAAATGACACAGGAATTGTAGGGATCTATGAAATAAAAACACAAAAAGGAGGGAATGTGAACCCACAGTGTACATGTAACCAGAAAAAAATTTAGAATGTTACTCTAACCTCAAAGAACCATCCAAGACAAGATACCAGGAGTAACCTGCTGTGGTTGAAATCTTCTTTGGGTGATTGAGCAGCTATGTTTCTATAAGCAAATGACATACAATAATGGTTAGCTGAAAAAGCAAAACTTTAATCCTAGAGTCCATCAGAGGAACTGGAAAAATCCATAGAACGTTAGCACACCATAAGATACTTTTAATTTGTTGTTGTGTTGTCCTGACCATTCACTGTGACTTACTTATAGTTCAGTATTTAGAGAGTGGCACTCTAAAAAGTGAAACATTGTTGCTAAATATGGAACACAATAAGTATGGACAGATGCTCTCAGCGGTATAGGCCCTTGATCCAACACACCAACTATTGGGCCACCACACTTTCCAGCCCTACTTGGGGGTTCCTATTTGCCAAACAAACACTTGCCACCGGCTTGGACTACACATAAAATGAACAAGGAACATAAACCTGTATGTTCTCTGGAGCCAATAGAGAACCCCAGAGAAATAGTCCAAAAGAGGAGCCAAAGGGTCCATCATACTAAGGTACTCCACAGCCCATGGTATGGTCAGCACCAGTCTCCCACTGCACCGAGCTTTCTTGAGGTAACCAAGGATGTCAAACTGAATTGGAATCTGGAAAGCAAGGGATTGGCAACATTGATCAATTCATTTCCTTTACAGCCTTTCTGTTTCCTCTAATTAGTTGGTTGGTTGGTGGTAGATGGGTTGGTCATGAAGGGTTTGGTTATCACTGGATCATTTTGCCAACTGGTCCGAACTTCAGACTGTCAGTCAACTGACCTATCAGTCAGTATCCATCACAATAATAGTTAAGTAAGAAGCTGTTTCTTGAAAAATTAAAAGCATTCCAAGAGCTCCAAACAATTGTGGTTGCTTTGCTTTTAAAAACCATCATTTTGCCTTTAGTTGTCATCACAGTTTCATACTTGTTCAAAGAAGGGTAGCCACACAGCATTCTCCTCGATGCAGAGTGGAATCCCGAATTTTCAACCTTTCAAGGGAAACAAAAATTGGTTTGAAAACTCAAGTAGGTTGAGAAACCGGGGGTACAATTAAGAAGTGTTTGACTGAGGGAAGGGGAACGACTTTTGGTTCTAGTTATCGGGAGGTTTGATAAATCAAGGGTTTGAGAAATCGGGATTCCACTCTACATATTACAGTTCTCAGTGGTGTGCAAAAATATTATTCACAGTATTAAACCTTTTTCAGGTGACGTCATCACTTTCTAAAATCTAAAACTAAAGATCCACCAAAGTTTTCATCCTCATCAGGTATAAGAGGTGACATATTTATATCTGTTTACAACTTGCAGCTTGCTTCGTTTGGAAACCAGAGCATTTTGAACTTCCAGGTTATGGAGGTGCAAGACACAAGGCTACGATCAAATTTGTTGAAAAATATATACTTATCTCATGATTTTGAGCCCTGTTAGAAGCTAGAGCATTAGGAAAAATGCTTATGTAAATACTTGTTTTTTCAGTACTGATAATCAGTCGCCTAGAATACCAAAGTAAGTTCCAGATGTTTACACTATTTTCTGGCCCCCATATTGGTGTACCATGGAGGTACACCAACATGGCATTTCCATACTGGGCTCTGTAAATTTCTGCAAAACATTTCGACGAATATCTGAAGTTTGGGGAAATGCACAGGGCTAAAACTTGGAAAAGCATCTTTTTTATCTTCCATAACATCTCAATTTCTTAGCTTTTTCCACTGGATAGTTTTCAATTTATTTGTTATTGCGTGACAGTGAAAATGACTCACCCTGTTTCTTATTTGAAGAGTTTCTGTCGAAATTACTTGTGATGTGGTTTCTGCGCCATAATAGGGTTGGAACAACAGAAAACCAAGAAACTTTGCCAAGATTCTGACGTTCATTAAATAGCAGGAAAAATCTTGCTTCAGTTCCTGATAAAGAGTATCAAAAGCGAAAGTCATTTAAAATCATTGTGGAAATAATTTTACACAGCCGAAAAAGCTAAAATGTTTGTATGTCTACTTGTTAGTTGGATTTAGTTTTAGTGGGTTTTGTAATTAATCACCTGCAGTTAGTAACAGATGATGAAGAGCTATTTTTGGTATGGATACTCTGTTAATAAACCAATTATTATTATTATTATTATTATTATTATTATTCAAATTACTATTCAACTGACTTTTACTGTTCTGACGAAAATTATTATTTTTAAAATTAACAAATCTGTCTTAGAAAAGAAACTGAGTGACTTCACTGTATATGTTGTGCACAATATATCAAACATGAAAGATCATGTTTGACCACATTTCCAAGAAGAGAGTTGAAAATATGATGTGAAGCAGTGTATTTTAGATAAACTTTAAGGTGGCCGAACACAGTTTTCAAGTGCCTATGTCTAATTCACCATAACTTTTAAACTATTTATGCTTTGGCGCCCATTTTTTGCAAGAGTCAAGGTTGATTACAGAAGTATTTATTCTCACATTTTGACTAGAGTGTGTGCTGTTCCCATGGCAATGGGGCTGGTTAAAAACAAGGCTTAATGGTTTTTGTTTATTTAAAAAGGATCCAGTCATTCGATTGTTTTTATATTTGGCACTCTAAGAATTGATATTAAATCCCTTCTGTCAACACGGTTCTAATAAAATTTTGACATAGGCGATTTTCGTAATTCGCCGTTAATCGTTTTCTGTATTATTAAAAATCCACTATGTCAAAATTCAGATTTTTTTTTGATAGATCATTCACATGGTCTCTGATCTATTTTTCTGCCAAATTTCTTGAAATTCTAACGACTGGATCGTTAGAAATCGGCATGTTTCTGCTAAAGCAATTGGTCTCAATTTTTCGAGAAAATGCGCATGCGTTGGATTTAACTGGGTTCTTTCGGTAACAAACAAAACCTGAAAATTGCTGGATTCTTTGCAGTTACCTTTTCTAGCATATCTTTGTAATAAAAGACTAAAGCCATCAATACACTGCGCTCAATTCAATAGAGAAAATTAACACAGATAGTGCGGGTGTTGAGTAAATAAAATGATCGCTCTACTGATGGCATGTTTGTGAAATCCTTGTGCACGTGTTAAATATTGCATCGGCAAAAGCATGTGCGAAAACTGTGTTCGGCCACCCTAAGGTGTTTGGAAATGTGGTCAAACACTGTCTTGTCAGTGTTTGATATATCTTCTCAATCAAAACTAAAACTACGGAGAAAAAATCTATGCTAATAGGCCATTTCCGAATTCTCTTTTGCCTCAGTATCAAAACGAGTCTAAGTGCAAAACAATCAAATGACAATGAGTTCCGCCCACAAGTTCATTTTCATGCAAATCAAACTTATTTTCATTTGAATGGTTTTTGCACTTAGACTCGCTGAAACAGGGGCACAAGGGAACTCGGAAATGGCCTATTGAGATCAGATATCCAAAAGTGGTCATGGTCATGAATTCCTTTGTTCAAATGCAATTAATTATTAATGAGTTTCAGAAAATAAACATGATAATGACACCAAACAAAGCATATACCTGACCTGATTTCGAATTGATAAATCCTTCTCATCACCTTCCTCAATGCCTGACAGGGGAAATTCTTTATCATCAATCTTACAAGCAAAAAACCAATTAACACAAATTAAATCAAGCTTTGTGGTTCTGACAGTAATGAATCATTGCTGTCCTCATGTGATGTAAATATAACCCTACCCCTACCCCTAAGTCATACTTAAATTGATGATTTGCAAACAGTTCTACCCTTTTTCAGACACAAATTTCCAGGACTTTTCCAGGACTCATCAGAATGATTTTTCAAGGACTCTAAAATTCACATTAACCCTTTCACTCCCAAGATCTCAATGTTAATTCTCCTTACTGTCTGCCATACATGTCATACTTTTTACATGAGTTTAAAAGATTCCCAGAACGTTCTGGTCTTTCCTGTCTTGGAAAATGTTACAATAAAATTCCATGACTTTCCAGGTTTTTCAGAACCCATCTGAACCCTGTCTAATGCATACATTCAAAATGGAAAAGATGTGGAAGAAGCCTTTTTTGTGGAACAAGCAATAGTGTTGTGAAAACGTAGTTTACCAACACATCAATAATGAGATCACTGCAAACAAGGACTTAGTTCTAAGAAGCCAAACATACTGAACTTAATTCTTCTATTAAGGTGGAGCGTGCACAAGATTTAATTCTATCGCCAGATATATAATAATAATGTCTTCATTCATTTGATAAAAGTACAGTACATATCACATCAATAATGAGATCACTGCAAACAAGGACTTAGTTCTAAGAAGCCAAACATACTGAACTTCTTCTATCATGGTGGAGTCTGCGCAAGATTTAATTCTATCACCAGATATATAATAATAATGTCTTTACTCATTTGTAAAAATACATATCTACATGTATAAGAATACATAAAATACCTCTGTTATCTTTACAATCAGCAAATCTATCAAATGTTGATTAAAAGGATGGCTGCAGTAAAAGAATAATAATTGTTAATTAATTACCTCTGTTTTGGATTACATTATGATGGGGTTATATAATATTTGAAACAAGAGCAAGGGGAGTTCATTGAAACTTGAAACATGACGGCCTGTCAGTCTGTCCAAAACATCCATTTTAAAGGAAGACTTGTTTAAATTCAGCAAGAATCTAAAAAATAAGTAAACATTGTGATCAAAAGATGTTTGTTAATACTTGCTTTGACACACTAGATGCTGTACATACCTTGCGGCAGATTGTATGAATCCCTTGAAAAATTCTTGCACATTACTAAAAGTAGGGGAAGGACATGGACCACCAGTGGATAATGGAGTAACGAATCTTTCCTGAAGCCTAGTAAAACAAGCACACACACAAATTAGAGTGAGCAATCTGGGTTTGAGCCCTGGCTGACATCATTGCATTGTGTTCTTGGGCAAGACACTTATACTCTCTCAGTGACTGAATCCACCCTACAGAGTATTTATGAATACTGGGCAAACCTGAGATGGACTTACATCTCATCTAGAAATTGATATGTCAAAGAGAAAATATAAAAATAATCTCAAAGAGAAACCATAACAGTAATAATCCCAGATGGACATTTTGCCATGAAAACAATAAAAGGTTCAAAATAATTGAAATATTGATAAGATATCAAAAAGTTGTACCTTTGAAACTTTTCTGGATTGGATTTTTGTAGACTGCTTAGCATACTTGATGAACGAAAATCACTTCCACTTCTTTCCTCTTCGCACATCTGCAAGAATGAAGTACTATGATTTATAAGAAAATAACTAAGAAGAAATCAATAACAATAACAGAGCAGACAAAATATAACATGACATATGAATAAATAAAAAACAAACAAAATTATGGATGGACAAACAAACAAGTGAACAAATAAACTAGCACAGAAACAAACATGAAATAAATGATACATAAACAAAGAAGCTAACAAACCAAGTAATGAATGAACCAAGGAATGAACCACAAGAACCACCCAACCACCAGACCAAAAGACAAACAAACAAACAAACAAACACTTTTTTAACCTGTAATAGTTGAGACTTGAAAAGCCTGGCAAAGTGTGAATAGTTTGCTAATTCTGGCTTCTGATTTACCAAAACCCTGCAAGGTTATCAAATTGATTTCAATAAGTAATATTAATAAATACAACATTCTTGGGAAAATGAAAAAGGTACAGACAAACATTCACTACATTATTTCAGGCAATTTTGCATGTTAAGGTGGCTCAAAACAGTTTCCAGCACATTCCAAGACTTGAAAGTTTTCAAAATTTAAGGTGGCTCTGAACCATATGTACAGAAATTTAAAATTTAAACTATGCCAAAAGTTGCATCTTATCCTGCTAATCAAAATTTGATAATATATATAAAAAAAATTCACCATGCCGCTTTTGAATTTTTAGCCCTGAAAGCTTGAAGGGTGTTCTAGCAGGTCATACTTTTGCTATGGTAACCTATTGAGTCAAAAAAATGATAACATGTTCACCAATGATTGGGCAGTTTTTTGATACCATCATTGTAGCATCAACTGATAAGTAATGGTAATAGGACTGAGTGGAGTCCAATTCGGTCTGTAATCATACGAGTGATAACAAAATCGGACGACTGCGCAGTGGGAGTCTGATTTGTTAATCACGAGTATGATTACAGACCGAATTGGACAACACAAATCTTATTACCAATTAATCATAAAAATTACAATTTCTGAGAAAAGAAGAATAGCCAAGTTATGGAAGATAGGGGAAATTTGCATTAAAATACCTACAAAGGAGATGTAAACATGTAAGGCCACCGCACCTACCACCAGCAATTAGGCGCCAAAAACACAAAAGCAAGTGTGTGCATGCATGCACGTAATTACAACTTTGAATGTGATTGGTTGATTTAAACTACAACTTCAAATGTGATTGGCTTGTTGAACTGTCTGATAACAAACTGTGCAATAACAAACTGTGCGATAACAAACTGTCCGATAACAACTTGGCAAGTGAATTAGTGGAAAATAGGAATTTTTTTAAACCAATCACAATCAAGGAAATTGTAATTTGTATGATTAAGAGTGGTTATAATGACCCATCTTGGAATGTGCTGGCAACCATTATCAAGAGTCACCTTAATTATTGTAACTATTACTAACCATAGTATTGTCACTACATTCTTCCTTTAATAAAGACCAGGATGAACAACCAGTCAATTGGTGTGACGACAACTGCATTTAAGCAGTGCATATGTTTGTACCTTATCCTGTCTCCCATGTTTTCCTCCATGCTCCAACCTGCTGCAGAATGTGAATCTTCCCACTCTCGTACAAGCTCATAAAATACATCCCTAGGTCATGCAAGTAGATTGAACAAAATTTTAATACTGCGAATATCAGGCAACAACGTACTTTTTGATTAAATGTTGCTAAATATAATTTAGGCAAAGTTAACCTTGAAACAATGCTGGTCAGCTGTTTTCCCCAGCTATATCTGGGGTGGCCCATTGCCTCTAGCAGGGGCACCTCGTGACTTATATACACAGTGGCTTGCTTGCAGTTCTTCGCAAAGTGTCTTTGCAATAGCTTGCTGTTTGTGTGCCAGTTTGTGCCTTGGCTTTTCCCATCCCTCCCTCCTCGAGGTATGGGTCTAGGTAAGTATTGGGTCGGTAAGTATTCCACTGAATTGTTCAGTGAGACGGTGCCTTTGGTGGGGGCCGCTCACAGGGTTGCCATGGATACCTCCTCATGCTAGCGCATTGCCCGGCTCCACCAACTTGTAGGCACCAACGCCCAAGCTCATCTATTGGTGATGAGTTTAAGTATATTTGTTTGACAGTTCCAGGGTTGACCAAAATGGTGCAACCAAGCAATATTAATGCAGTAGTAGAGTGAGTTACGCCGAGATTCTAAAATCAGTTGAAAGCTGCTAAGCCAATCAGAATCAAGAGCAGCCTGTCAAAAGTAATAATGTCCCCCTTGAAGTTTCTCACTTTTTGAGTTGGGTTTCTTATTCGGCAAGAGAAATACTGTCACGGTGTACTTATTCAAGGTAATTTTTAAGGATAAAGCACACTCTTATATACAAGTAGTAACATATTAATATTATTATTAGTTATTATTATTATATATATTATACAGTATATTATATTATACTATACTGCTTGCCCAATAGGCATGCAATATTCACAGCTTATCATTATTAAATTATTATTTACTCAGGTACAGTCTGCAATTAAGGAGAGTTGGCTTTTAAATTTATCCTGATGCTTTCAATTCATAGTTTTGCTCATCTTGCAGTCTTAAGTTGTGAAAATGTTTTCATTGGAAATTATCACTAACAATACTGTGGCTATGACATTATTGATCATTGCAGTTATACACACACCTTACGCAGTTGTGAAATTACTGCAATGATCAATCATGTCTTCATATCTTTCTCCGCAGTTCAAATATATGATCTTTCATATATTCATTTGAATACTGGAGGCTAATTTTGCTTGCCAACTGTACCACCATCTTCCATTTTCACTTGCCCAAATGCACAATTTACTTGCCCCAGGCAATTGGACCTGGGTTACTTTCCAGCCCTGTGGAGGGTCATGACCAGTTGAAATCAAGTCATGCTAGAGTGTACTTGGATTCAAACTCAGTGAATGTATTAGGCCAAGTGGTTGATACAGCCAGAGCTTATCCTGGCCTCCGGCCGTAGCCTTATAAGTGTTTTAAAACATTTCTACTCCCCCCTGCATGAGATGCTAGTCCACTGTGGGGTTACTCTCAGCATTAAATTTGCTGGTACCCATTTAGACACCTGGGTGAACGGAGGCTAGGGCTAAAACCCAGACCGCTTGATCTCCACTGTGCAAGACATTTGACCACTGACTACCCGGGACAATCGGAAAAGTAGGCAGACAATAAGCAGGGTAAGAGCCTGGAACAGGCCAGGCAATGAGCCTCCATGGACTACAAATATATCATGCGTCAGTGCAATGAAAAAACGTTAACCTTATAATAGCCTAGCTTCATTAAAATGTACATACAAATGCCATCATGACAGTGATTTGGTTTTCTTTAATGATTAGCTCTGCATGCCTTAAGCAATTAGGAAAAAGCCTAACATTTGTTACAAAAAATCAACAAACTTTTGACAGAGATGATTTGGAAGTGTACCTCTGTTGGCTTGTAACATAATACTTTACATTTGTCCCAAAATTCTTGTGAAAAATCAAGTAGACTCAAAAGTGAGAGCTAATGCTGGTTTTCAGTGTCACGCCATTCAAAATAAAAATCGAAACTGTTCAATAGATTAAGTCCAGAATCTGAGAGAAGAAAGAAGGTAAGTATGCAAAGACTCTCGCCAAGATTTGGTCACAATAATTTTTCTTATGCAAGATATCCGGAGAAAATTTCTACCCAAATTTATAGAGATTTGTAAGGAGACGCCATGTTGGTGCCCATCCGGATGGGCACCAACATGGCGGTCGGAAACCTACTGAAACGTCTGTCACTGAGTTTTGCTACAAATGTGTGAATTTATCTCTCGAGGAACTCAAAAACATTTAAATAATACTTTTTGTAATATAAGAACTGTTCAGATAGCCAAATTCCCCGATATAAGTCCTGAAATAAGTCACTTTTTGACCAACTTGGCCGTCATGTAAATGTCGCGTCACAAAACCAACCACCCATTCTGAGCAAAAATGTTTATGGATATTAGTTTTCAGCTGCTCTTATACATCATGAAAGTAAAATATCAGGAGGATCAATAGTTTTGTAGTTGAATTTTAGTGACGTCATGTGAAAACTGGCAATTAAGTAAATTTTAATTAAATAGTTATATCAAATAAATTTTAATTTTAATTTATTTTTTCTTAAGCATTCTTCTCTTTCTCCTTTTTCTTTATTGTACCTAAAATAATATTTTTCTAATCAATGACTAAGGATGCATACATTGTTTTTAGCTTGAATTGTCTGATTCGCTTGGATCTGAACTGTTGTTAAAATTAGAGTTCATTCTAATAGAGTCACAAATTTTGTTTCCAAGGTTTTGAAGCCGTCAAGTATTAGCTCGCACAAGCATGCAATGCAAACCTATTTATATCTTAACTTATTATCAACTGGCACGGGAGCAGGAGGTACTGTCAAAAGAGAAATATACAAAATATGCAATCACTGTAAGCAGACAAACAAGAATAAAATGACCACGGAAGTGTGCTGCAGATGATTCAATGATGGAGCTGTCATCCAATTCATACACACGCCCAAAAAGTGCTGCAGTCAAGAGTCCTTTACTGAGTTGTTGTTTGCTCTGCATATGAGTTACAGGAATGCTATGATCCCATTCTCCAGGCAGAAGTGATACTCCATCTGCCACCACTTGTGGATAAACGTACAGAGTATCAAGCTGGCCTTTTAAGGTGAAAGACTCGAAGATTGTGCTTGCAATGTATGTTCTTTGTCCGCAGGAATCACGGCTCAATCCCCGACATTTGATTAAAGCACAGACTCGTAAGTAATATTGGCCCTCTTTGGTGTGGAGACCATCAAAGACGCCTACAGCATACATTTCATCAGCTCTTTTCTCCGTCATATTGTAGGTGAGAGAGCAGCAAATGCCACTCCCATTGTAACACACGTCCAAAGTTCCCTCTGGTTTGCTTAGCTCTTTGAAAAAGAACAGATCACCGAACAGGTTGGAATAGAAGGAATCTTCACCCAAGGTTTCCCTTTGCTGCCTCTTTTCTGCTTTTATCACAGAGATGTTATGTGGGATGTTCTTTGGGTCTTGGGGCAATGCCGCAACTGATAGGGAACCATTGGAAGACAGACTTCTGAAGTATTTCTTAGCACCTGTTGGACTGTAGATCCCACTTCCTGTGCTTAACAATTGCGGCACATGGGTATTTGCTCCAAGGAAATTAACTTCCATTCCACGAGCCCATGACCCATGAAATCCAATGGCTGCAAAAAGGGGAAGCACATCAAACCATGCAGTAGGAAAGACTATGTGGTCAACTTTGTACTCAGTAACCAGAGGGACTGCAGGATCATGAAACAGTACATCAAAACATATGAATGTTCCAAATTTGCCAAAAGGCGTCTCAAAGGTGATGTACTCAGGTACAAGTGGACGATCGACAACCTTCATCTCATTCAAGAAAGGGTGTTGTTTATGATACCTGGCCACAAGTTTTCCTTCATCATCAAATACTACGTTAGTGTTGTACTGGTAGCGACCATCGGTTGGACAGTGCTCATCAGTGCTTTTATTGCATAGCTTTAAGTCTCCCATGTTTGCCACAAGATACATATTATAGGTTTTTGCCAGACAGCTGAGGCGGTGAAGAATAGGTGAGGAGCTGTTTGCCTGTGGATCTTCGCATGCATTCCAGCTGACCTTCTCAGGGTCTGGGATGTTCTCCAGGAATGGTCTAAAGGACTGCCGTGTGTAACCAAAACCAGTCAAACCATATTCAGGAAAGACGATAATATTCGCATTCTGTGAAAAAGTCAAATTAATAAGTGTTACCCACTTTTAATCCAGTTGTCAATGTCACATTTTGCAAACAACAACATGTACACTGGTTGAAACATGGTTTCAATGCTTTTTTCTACACTGGTTGACATTAGAAATATTGGTTTTGCCTCTCAAGTAACTTAATACCAAGGTTTTGATACAGAAACCCATATAGCAAATAGTGGAATCGAGTTTTTTGTTTGTAGTCTGTGTATAAGACCAACCAAACTAAAATGACTGCACTGCCTTAATAACTACACTTGAAAACACCCGAGAATTTTTTTGGAAAATGAAGCATTTAAAATTCCTTTGCTATTGCGGCTTGAGGCAAATAAAATATGACAAGCTTAAAATGTGGCGCAATCAAGTTTTAAATGTTGACATCTAAATACCTGCTTGTTAGCTTTTTTCATCTGTGCTTCATACACATCCATGTTTTGCATAACAATTGCTACAGCTTCTTTTTGGGGGAGTACAACTGTTCTGTTTTCAACTATGACAAAAGCATGCTCATACACAGCTGCAACAAACTCTGACTTTGCATTGGAGGCAGTTGATGCAATCCTTAGTTGCCAAGCAACCAGCACCAAAAGCAAGACTCGACGTCCTTGCATCTTTAAGATCCTATAAAGTATAGAGTTCAAAGTTTTAGATAGTTCTATAAAATTTATACAGTGATTTATGTGAGAAAAATAGCAGTAAATATAAGTGTAGTTGGACCCCGTCAATTCTAACTTGGTTATTTCGACTTCCCTGTTATTCCGAACCCAAAACCATTTCCCTTGGATTTGCCGTCACTATCAGTTATTTCGAACTCCCACTATTTTGAACTATTTTTAATGTTCCCCGAGGGTTTGAAAAAGCGGGGTTTAACTGTATCTGATTTATTGACTGACGGACTGATTAATTGATGGACTGATTGATTGGGGTATGCCCCTTTTAGGTAACACCCCTCATGGCCAGTCAATAGTCAGTTTTCATGGGAAGTAAAAATATTATAAACAATATCACTTATTTGTCTTTGAATTAAAAAAAAGATAGATTTGCTTTGAATATTCTTCATATTACAAATTCCCAGTTTGATAGTCACTGTACAAGCAAAGGCTAGAAGTAATGTGATTTGAAAAAATAGATTAATACAAAGCGAGCAGTATGAATTAATGATAAATAAAATGGTGACTTGGGTAAAGTGAAAAAAATGAAGAAGCGTTCTCAAGTTGAAATTACTCAGACAATAGATTTTAAATTTAAATTTTTAGATTTTCTGAGTTCCCAACAGGAGTTGAACCCATGACCTTCCAAAAATACCGATTGGACGCTCTAACCACTGAGCTATGGAGGACTCATGGAAAAAGCAAGATCGTAAACTAGGTTCTTATGTGTGACACATGTCCTGCTAACTGCAAGGCTCAATATGTCGAAACGATAAGTAATGGTAATAGGACTGAGTGGAGTCCAATTCGGTCTGTAATCATATGAGTGATAACAAAATCGGACGACCGCACAGCGGGAGTCCGATTTCTCAATCACGAGTGTGATTACAGACCGAATTGGATGACACAAAGTCTTATTACCAATTAATCATAAAAATTACAATTTCTGAGAAAAGAATAGCCAACTTATGGAAGATAGGGAATATTTGCATTAAAATACCTACGAAAGAGATGTAAACATTCTAAGGACACCGCACCTACTACCGGCAATTAGGCGCCAAAAACACAATAGCAAGCATGTGCATGCACACACATATTACAACTTTGAATGTGATTGGTTGATTTAAACTACTACCTCAAATGTAATTGGCTTATTGAACTGTCCGATAACAACTGTCCAATAACAAACTGTCCAATAACAAACTGTCCGATAACAACTTGGCAAGTTATTAGTGAAAAATAGGAGTTTTTTTAAACCAATCACAATCAAGGAAATTGTAATTTTTATAATTAATGTGGATAAATGATAAGTGAAATGGTGACTTGGATAAAGTGAAATAAATGAAGAAGTGTTCTCAAGTCGACATTACTCAGAAAATAAATTTTCCAAGAAAATGTATTTTCTGAGTAATTTCAACTTGAGAACGCTTCTTCATTTATTATAGTATGAATTACACAAGTCAAAAATGAAAGATTGATGTGACATCTTGGTTTCTGCAGTTGAGTCAAACTTTCTTTCAAAAGAAAACTATTTAACCGAAGGAACGCGAAACATTTGCACGAATGTTAAACATCCATAAAAATTATGGCTTCTTTTGACCAGGGTGTTAAAGGACCCTAATCAATAGCGATCAATTACAGGAATGGCTCTGACCTCCGAACGCACTGGGAATGAGTATGGTTAGCTATTTATAGCACCCCGGTTAGTCTACTTTTCACTCATGTTGGCTTACTTTTAACTCAGGTTAGCCTATTGTTCACTCTGGTTTGCCTAACTAGCGTTCTAGTTAGCTTACAGAGTGCTCCAGTTAGCCTACTCGGTTAGCTCTTAATATTTATAATGGTAACACGATATATTCTTTAAAAAAATCGCTTTCCGGCAGCCAGCTCCCTGGTGGTATAGTGGTCATGAGACTCACTCATGACGGTAATGACCCGGGTTCGATTCTGGGTTTTAAAATCGTCGTTTTCTTTTTTTCCTTGTTTAGAGGAAAAAACGGAGCCATTCCTGTAATTAACGCCATGTACCCTAGTCAGCCTGCGCCATTTACGATGCAATCGAAATTATTGATATTGCATGCATGGTGAGGCGAAGTCTTATTGCTTTACTGTAAGTTGTGTTTCTGAAAGTGCGTTCAAATGTAGAGGCGATCAACTTTTGCATCGTTGTAATGATACATTTTTAAAACCTTCATGACTTACCTTTCCTTGAAAGAAGACTGTTGGAATTCCTATTACGTCTGCCAAGAGATTTTAAAGAAGTTATGAGATACGGCGCGTTTGTGAAAAGGCAACACTTTGACGACTGTGACCTCGGCAAGACTACTACTGTAATTTAAAAGCACGATCACCTTGCAGTTGTAGGATTCTACCTCTGGTTACTGTGTAGAAAAACGTGCCGTGGATCGTTGGACCTTGGTTTAACTTCAAGCAGTTCAGGATTTCAAATACGCTTGTTGAAGAAAGAACTTTGCCCCGGGATTTGCCCAGATACAGACCTCTAGTTGAACCAGTTGTGTGGCGAATTGCCAACGCATGATCAGAGGGCTGTTTTATTACAGGCTGAAGGTCACCTGTCCTGTCTGTCTCATTACATTTCCATTGTTCCTCTGGAGATCATATAAGCAGCCAAATCAAGGTTGAAGTACACCACTCATGGCGAGCCAGTAGGTCTTTCGTCAGATGACGATTGTGTCACGATTGTAGCGACAGAAAACACCGCAGCCTCCCTCAAATAGATCACATTGATTGTGTTTTCCATTTTATCACATGGACCAGTCTAACCAACTGTTCAGTGTGCAATAGAACGACACTATCCGATTAAACTGAGCCAACCGAGAATGGCTCCGTTTTTCCCAATCCCACACCCAATGTTGGAATGAGGAGGCAGTGACGTCAGAGATTTAAAACAATTTTTTCTAGCCGTGACAAAAACAGTTTTTAATCTAAGGTCGTGTTCTATTGGGATCAACCGTTTGTGGTTGGTTGGGTTGGTTTGGGTTTTTCGTGTATTAATGGGGAAAACCCGTTTCCGGTTGGTTTGGTTGATTAACTCTTTCAACCGGCCTCAAACCAGGTTGAAACGGTTGAAAAACGCGTGATTGCAGCTCGAGTAAGGGCCATTCCCAGGAGGTCCCAGGAGTTTTTACCGCGTTTCAACCGAACACGGTTGGAAAAGTGTCCAACCGTATCAACCCAAACCGGTGGTTGCAGCTGAAACGGTTGATCCCAATAGAACACGACCTAAGATTGTAGCACTATTACGGGCGGCAGTTTATTCTTGCGAATCGGCGATATTTTGGGAACTAATTTTTGCGATTGTAAAAGACTGGTTTTTCTCGCTGGGTACTAAATTTTGCGATCTTTGCAAAGCCGCGTTTAATTTACAACATTTTCGCATTTTTAGTTTAAACTACATGCAACTGGCGTGAGAGAAATAATCGTGCTCTTGTGCGGAAATGTAGATGCTCTTCTCAATGGAGAACTTTCAACAACAACAACAACAAGTTTGTTTTATTTCTCTCTTGCTTTCCCTAGTTAAATACATTTATTAGATATAAAGATAAAATAGGAGAGCACTGGCTGCCTAGAATAACTGAAAAGTTAAAATAATGATAGCCAGCCAGTTATACATATATTTACTACTAGTTTAGGTCGGCACACACAATAGACAAACACAAAACGTACATGCAATAGACAAACAAAAGACAACACAAAACGTACACTGTATTTAAGAAATAGAAAACATGTACCGTGTTTCTATCGAGTTTTATAAAATAATTGAGCCACTACGCGCGCTCTCATTGGTCGAATGGTGTATTTAGATGAGAGTATGTAAACACGGTTGTGACGTTTTAGATTCGCGCGTATTTGTTAGAATTATTTTATAAAAGCAATAGAGCACTTTTTCCGTGTTTATATAGCCTCATCTAAACACTCGGAGGGTTGGGGGAATTCTTGAAAGTTATCTCGACTGCGTCTCGGGTTTGCATAACTCTCTCGAATTTATCCAATTCAATCAACAATAACAACAATTTATTGGTATTCCCATATACAGATGGTATTACCTAAAAAATGACAATGTAAGAAATTACTGCAATAACAAATATGTTATGTTAACAAATAAGTTATGTTATGAAGAGAAAAGTACGATTTTTGATTTTGATGTTCATCACCTTTATTAAAAATAACCAGAATCACAATTCATTATACATTTGTTCATAGCGTTGTATTACGCACACTTGTCGTTCACAGACCCTCGTCGTTGACAAGATCAACGCCTCCTGAGGAATACTAACAAAAGAGGTCCGTTTTACTCATTTTCTGCACGCAAAAAACAGTTTTATTTGCTGCTAAGTAGACGAGCTGCTGTTATTTCGATCGGGCGAGGCAGTCTGCGAAGTGTGTAATACGGAGTAGGACTGGCGCGAGCGCTCCTTCCGCGCTTCCGGTATGATTAATGATGCCAAAAATCTCCTCTCGACGAACCGGAAATCAAGTTTTCTTTATTCTGGCGCCACCAGTGGGGCGTATCTTTTAAAAAAACTTTTTTTATGTTCTTGGCCCAAAACTCAATATTACATTTTTAAGCGCTCTGTTGCTAAGGCAGGTATGTCAGTATCATAGTATGGCTGACGTAAAATTCACCAGCCCCAGGGCGGAGAAAAGGAACACGTGAGGGGCTCAGTCATGCAATTTTCAGTTATTTTGGCCACCTACAACATCACCTTTAAATTTTAGCAAACCTGAAAACAGTAGTTAACTAAGATAGCAAAACAACAACGAAATGATAATAATAAACCACAGAGGAACAAGGATGGCGAAGGATGGAGAAGATTGCAAACGACGAACTTGAAAAATGTAGGCTAAACTTTTCAAGATACGCAAACCGTGAGTAGCTCCGTTAAGCGCTCTGCGGATCAACCACCCATGTGTTGGGTTCTTTGTTTGGAAGGAAAAATCGACAATATCAACACATTGGAAAAGACAAAAGTTAAAAGGACGACGTGACCACTTTTGACAGCTCGATTTTGATTCTGATTGGCTTAACTTTAAACTTGTAAACTGATTTCAGTTTCCTAGGGTAAAAACAATCCTTTGCTACTAAATAACTTCTTCAAAACAAACGGCCTCTTCCCTTCTTACTAGGTAATCTGAAGAAAACTGCAGTCTGCTCTTTGCTGACTTTTGTGACTGGACACAAGTGTGCTGGCGTTTTTTTCAACTCTTTGCAGCCACTGAATGGTTGATTTTTAACAGAGATTGACCATTTAAGAAAAAATTCTGTTAAGTTTGTGATGTTTGATGCAGAATCGAAAATGACTGTAATTATTCTTTTCGTACAACTGTAGTTTGAAAGGAACAGAAGTGTAACCTTTACTATTAAACCTCACTTTAGATATCTTAAGTTAGCTTACCTTTGCTTCCTGAAGTTGTGGAAAGCCCTGTCTGTTGGAAAATTCTGTTTGTTGTCTCTCTCGACACTGAATGGGACACCACCCAAAGGTGACTTGATAAAGTTTACCTGCGATACCTTAAAAGAGGCTCATACAGTGATTAAACTGTACAAACTACAACTTAGTTGTTCCTACGACAACATAAAAAGACAACTACATTGTAATTTTATTTTTATAAAGTAAGATTCAGTAATGCCAACCTTAGTAACTGAGTAGGTTTTGTACTGCTGTAGAAATGTCTCTTTAAGACTGGGCGAGAAATCTGCAATCTAAGATCAAGAAGTTTATAGTCTGAGACTAAGGAATTTTTGCGCAGCATGCCAGAGCATATAATTCTGCCCCAAATTGCTTCATATTTTATTTAGCCAATAATAAGCATCTACATCAGTATGGAATTTCTTGGGTTGGTGCTCAGAAATCTTGAGGTTTTCTTGATGGGAACACATCATGAAATGGGCGTGGTCAAAAGATTTCAACCAGCTAGTTTCTTAGTCCACATGATAGGAACAGGCCCCCTAGGGGTGGGGGTTCAGTTGATCGATGGCTAGCTCACAGCACTCCAGATAGAGATGCCTCATCCTGGGTCTCAAATAGATTCAGTAGTGATATAAAAACTGGAACTGGTCTGAGAAACTAGTAAGGATATTAATAACGGGCCGATTACTTGTCTGCAAAACAAAGCAAAAAGCCATATAATAAACAACTTATTAACCTCAAACACTCAGTCTTTACAGGAAAATCTCAAACCTTGACTCTGCTGATTGACCTTGCAGCAAGGTGTCAGTTTGAGATTTTCCTGTAAAGACCTCACTCATGGTTCATAAGTAGTTATGAATGAGCAGATAAATTGCAAATTCAATGCAAAAAATTATTAATGTGTGGACACAATGTGTTATGGGCTAACCAACACTACAATAATTAACCAGTCTGTGAATAAACAGATGATATTTCCAAGGTACTCCATCATGACAAAAACGCATAATGTCTTCCAGACAATTAATGCGAACATCTCGTACTCTAGGTTTGACATCTTAATTCTGGCTTAAGGAGGCACAAGAATCATATATAATAATACCACATACCCTTGGATTATCAGCCAATAAGCGAAGAGTTTCCTTATCTAGCAGAAGTATCAACCTGCCAAATGATATCAAATCAAAATAATTAAAAATTTGCATAGCCATAATGATGTCAAGTTAAAAGCAATAATAATAAAATAAGGCAAGGACATTGTGATTCTTTCACTTGACAAATGTATTGTATTGTATTGTCAAAGCTATATTAATAATCATAACTTCACGGTCACCTTTGAATCTCTTGAAGAACTGCCACAGCAAAGTAGGCACAATTATGAATGGAATCCAGAATATTTTGGCTGTCTATTTCACCTAGTATACAAGAGGTGAATGATTAAATTATGCAGGATCCTAGGAAGGGTGGTAGGAGGCGGCTCAGGGAGGGAGGGGGGGGGGGAGGGAAAAAGCAAATATGACAAGAAGATGAAATTTACTAAAACTATCAAGAATCTGATCCCATTCCTTCACATCAAAAAAGACAACAATATTTATCAGAACATGACTTCTGGACTCTCCCTCCCCCCCCCCCCCAAAAAAAAAAAATCATTATTTATTCAATCACAACTTTTTGTATCTCTTGTTTCCTTGCCATGTACACTTTTTAAACTTTGAACTTTTTCTCTCTTTTGTGAATATTTTCGTGTAAATAAATTTGAAGAATCACAGGAATATGAACAGTATTGGAGGTTTTCTTTAGACCAGAGCTTTCCTTTATAAATTTGCTCCACATATGTGGCTCCTTCTCCTAATAATTAGGAGAAAAATTAATGTACATTCATATTAAAATGATAATATTGTCGGTATAAATAAATTGTCTTATTACCATTCTCGCCATCTTGCTGTTGTTCTAAAACAATGCCTCTTGCAGTCAACAGCTGTATCACAAAATACAGTTCTGCTGTCACATTTGGAACTAAGTTTGCTGTAGCATAAATAATAATAAACAACATGTTACAAGTCTTGTCAATGGTTAACCTGATCAGCAAAAAAGAGTTATGAGAAAAGATTGACTTACCTAATATACACCTAGAATACATTTTAGCAAGAGCATCAAGTTTATTACGGAAAAGAACTTTGTCTTTATCCACTTGCATAAAATGAACCTTTTCTTTATGAGTTTGTTCTTCAAACTGTTGAGGACTTGCGGCACTTGTGGCCCCATTGTCTGAGGAATTATCCACACTAGGGTTCTTGTAAGGTGACGGTGTCGACAGCAAACTATCATTTAGCTTTGAATGGATGTTTTGGCAGGGATCAGGTGTTGTTGGCTGTTTCGGCAGACTTACAATGAAATCTCCCAAAACGTGAAGTGGGGGAGACCTAATGCTAGACTGGGGGCTAGGGCTAGTCCTGTTTCCCCAAGGGGAATCCCCTTTGTTTTTCTTTCTAGATTTCATTAGTTTTAACATGTTCCTTTCTTCTTGTAATGATGCTGGGCTTCCGTGGCTCTCTGGGACTGTGTGTGGGGATGCAAAGGGTGAAGATGAGAATGCTGGTGATACTCTTCCTTTCTTTCCATCACCTTTGACCTGTGTTGGCGTGATTCGCCTTGACGGAGTCACTTTTTTACTGTTAACAAAGAAATGGCTTAAAATCAGAAAGATCAGGTATAAAATATAATAATTGTATAGTATCTTTTACCCTGCTATTACAATACTCAAACTCGGACATATTCAAAAGCCAAATATTTAGCACACAAAACCCTGAGGTCGCTAAAATTAGCTAGAGTCAAACAGTGCTTTCAATAAGATTTGAAGTAGGTGGCTATCTTGGAACAGCACCTGCCAGAGAAATATGAGAAGCCCAGGAGAATTTCTCTCTGGAGAATTTTTAAAAGTTACCCACCGACTTTTAACAGAGTACCCAACGGAGCTCCAGTGGTCAAAACTAAGCCATGCAAAATGAGACTAAATATTTCATTCAGCTCGCATGCAATAAACTTAGGTTCCAAGGTACATTTAGATCAATGTCAACAATATTATTATGTAAACTTGATCTAATCCCCTTTTTATCTGATTTGCAAGCTCCACTAACCCCTACCATCAGGGGAAAGAAATAGACCCATCCTTATGAGCATGTGCAGATTTACCTGGCAGATCCCATGGGAGGAAAGTCATCTTGATCATCAATATTTAGTTTAGGCTGCGTAACCAATGGTGACTGTCTATCTCTATCATTTCCATGAGCTTTGGGAGACTTTCTCCTAAAGTGTGGTGATGAAGAAGGAGAGGAATGGTTGTCATGAAGCTTGTCTCTGCGACTCTGTGATAGTGGAGTAACAGGTGATGGTGAAGGAGTCTTTTGTGAAGGAAATAAATTTCCTCGTGAGTTCTTTGTTGCATAATGTGTTTGTTCTGATGTTGAATTAGCTTGTTTGGTTCGTGAAACTGATGTTTTCTTCGGAGTAATTGCTGCACTTT
>OZ026600.1:793200-810700 GCA_964020085.1 Micromussa lordhowensis | reverse complement strand
GTAGAAGAAACGTTTAAATGTCAGAGCTGCCTTCACTCCAAGTGTGGGTATCGCATAATTTGTGCCTTCTGTGAACGAAGCACGTGTGAGGATTGCAGTCGACAGTGTGTGCATTGTGCAGCGATATTTTGTAGTTTGTGCTCCATTGTCAAGTAAGTAGTGCTCGGCTTTTGGTTTGGAGTAAGCCCTGTATCTTTAGCTCGGAACATTGTAACTGTCAATATCGTAACGAGTCACAAAAATCAAACAAGTGCGCGTTTTAAACCCCATCAAATGCTAGGTCTGAAATACATGGATAGATGACAAGTTTTTCTTTTGGTGTGGCTGGATATAAGTTTACTAATTTTTCTGGCGTTAGTTTTGCGGGCCTGGTAGAGAGAAAAAAGGAGTTAAGCTGCAGTTGGTCTGCACCCATTAAAACCTTACTTTTATTCCTTCTTTTTAATCTGCACCTCTTAAGAATTTGTTCTCAGGGTTAGACGCATAGTATATAATCTTTATCTATATTTATTTCGTTTTGGGTAAGGTTTTGTGAAGAACCTTGTAAATGGTGAAGGTTGTCCCCTTAGTAAAACTTGTCTTGTAAAGTAAAGTGCAGTAAAGACAACTTTTTTAAACAGGGTTAAGCCTTGCAAGCACTACACTGCAGGCTTCAGCAAGGGCCCTGACTACATTCTTGAGGAGGAAAAATAGTGACTACTTTCCTCATCTCATTTTGAATTTGCTCAAAAAGTTCCCAAAGGAATTGTACACTTGCCCACCAAGCCAGTGAGGGATAGAATCCACTAGATAGAACTTTCTTTGCATACTGATTAGTTCCGTCTAAAACTTACATTGACAACTTTGTGACAAAGTAAATTGCATTAAAATCATGCTGGTGTTGACAATATTGGAATCCATGCTAAGCTGACAAAACCAGCAGGCTGGAATGTTGCATCCATTTCCTGAAATGGGCAACATTGGCAAGCAAGTCTCCCTTTTCTCTCATCCAAAGGGTTAGAATTACTGAACACTGTTTTCTCTATGTAATTAGTACTCTGTTATACACATACTGTTGATCTCAGATGTCTGTTGAAACAGCTTTTCTTTTTCAGGCTATTGCATGCACACTGTTTGTTTCAGCCACGGATTCAAAAAAGTGAACTTGGGATGACAAACATCTCTTGGCTACAGTTCGCTGAACAGCTGTTATAAATTCCTCAATGGTAGCAAGTACAAGGCAAATCTTATCGATACGATGGATTTGGCATAATATGTCAAATTCTTCTCTGTAACACATCCTGAATTGCATCTCTCTGGAAAGTGCAGAACTCTGCTCTAAACTTGCAAACAAACTGTGAAGCACCATCCCCCGAGGAAAGGTTCACACATCACATGATCATGAAATTTGTCATCACAGAATCTTTTTTTTGGAATCTGTGAAGGAAACCAACAGCCTGAACAAAAGCCATTCCAATAGAAGTGTGGGATCAATAGTACAATCAAAATGCTTATTCCTAATGGAGCATTGTTTTATTTGTTTCTGTAGCTATGATGCGAAATATGAAAGATGTTATTGCCTTGGATGTTCACCGCAATAGGATTTGCACGATACAGGATATAATTTCCAAATGACTGCTATATGATTGGAAACTTTTTGTATGCAAAGGATTGCTATTGTATATTTACACATTTGTATATTATGTAATTATTAAAAGCCTTGTTGTTCTGTTGTGACTAGTTTAAGAGTCTGGACTCTTAGTGTCGTGCTCATAAATTAACTTCTATCAGAATATGTAACATTAGAATGTCCTGAGTGTTATCATTGTATAGTTTAAAATATATTATTTATAATATCTGAGAGGAAATAGAGTTAAATGTGTTTTCTACATAGAAAGTAATTTGCCACTGTACACATACTTACAAAATAAATCTTTTTGTCAATAAATTGAATACTGCCTTCATTTTTGACTCACTTCCTCATCTACTAGGATTTGAGCGCTCCTTTCCTCCCTCACAACTAAGGAAAAGATGGAAACAAAACAATAGGCCATTTCTGAGATCCCTTGTGCCTCTGTTTCAAAACGAGTCTCAGTGCAAAACAATTCAAATGAAAATTAGTTTGATTTGCATAACAATGAACCTGTAGGCGGAACTCATTTTCATATGAATGGTGTTGCACTTAGACTCGTTTTGACATGGAGGCAAAAGGGAACTTAGATGGCCTATTGTGTGAAATGCTATTTTTTTGCTTCATCCTAAGCACCAGGAGGTAACTGACTGTTCAGAGTTTAGCACTAAAGGACAAATGTTTTGTTTGCCTTAACATTTACAAACATGTCAAAACAACTTATTAACCAAGAGAGGTCTATAAAAAAGAAAATCTCAGTCCAAGACCTTGCTGTATCCAAGTGATAGCAAGGTCAATACGGCAAGGCTGAGGTTTAAGATTTTCCTGTGAAGACCAAATCTTCAGGGTTCATAAGTTGCTTATGATATGGCTGTTTGCTTTGGTATTGCAGGCCTGTAATTGGCTTGTGAGCACCTGGGCATGGGCATTACGGTGAATAATGCCTTAGAATTAGACAATCAGAGTTGGCTGTAAACACAAGCCATGCATGTAAAATAATAATATGCCTGACTTTCCATACATGCCGTTTGGTCAAATGTTTTACATTGTTTATTGTCCCAATAAATTTTCCAAGCACAACAATGTAGAGTTTGAGACTTCAAACTCAATATCAGCCTTGGGATAGTTCCTTTCCCTACGTTAGTAATGTCAGCTCCATGTCACTAAAGAACTTGGAACTGTAAGTAATGACACTTTGCAAACTCAAGTAAGACACGTACCTAATGGAAAGTGGGATGGTATGGTTTTACAGGCTCATTGAAAAGTGAGCAGAATTAAGGAATGGACAACCTGTCATTTTATATCCTGGTTACATTGCAAATAAACATCAAACCGGGAGGCACTGGGTACTAGCGCGTAACGGGATGTTCGCGAAATTTCTGGTGTCTTCTTGATCTGTAGCAGTTTTGCTGGTTCCAGCAGTTTCGAAAGTTCTTGATAATCTAATTTAGGAGAGTGAAGTAATGCACAGTATAAATGCGAGTCACCAGCAATGATCAAGCAGTTTGATCGAAACATTTTACTGCTAAGGTCAATCCTTGTTTACCGGCAAAGAAATCACAGACATGGACGAAAGAGAAGTGAAATGCGACAACTGTCAGAGACAAGTTCCTTCCGAAAATTACCAGATGCATGCTGTTCACTGCAAACGAAATATTCAGCTTTGCTCCTTGTGTGGAGACGCAGTGTTGAGAAGCGAAGAGCAGGAGCACTTCAAGGAATACCACGCAGAAATTAACTGCATTCAATGTGGAGAGAAAACTACAAGAAGCAAAGCAGCGAATCACTTGGCAGACGAGTGCGGTAAGAGAGCGATTCCCTGCCAATACTGTGACATAACCTTGCCAAGAGCAAAAATGCCAGAACATCAGGAATTCTGTGGATCAAGGACGGAATGGTGTCACAGGTGCAGTCGATACATTTTGATCAGAGATCTTAGGAATCACGAGGCATCTTGCGATGGAGGCGCTAGTCAGAAGTGTGCTACCTTGCCTTGTGAATTCTGCGGATCTTCAATCCCACTTGAGAACCTTGATGCTCATCAACTCCAGTGCTTACAGGAAAGCCAAGACTCTCAAATACCTCTTCTTGTAGAGGATGAAGATAGCTTTTTCCAGGAGATCGCAGCGACAAGACGAAGAAACAGCGGCAGCCACGAAAGACGTGATCATAATATTTACTCAAACTTCTTCTCGCGTGACAGCACCGAAGCTCCCTGCGAAGCTCAAGCATTCAATGGCATTGTTGCTTTGCCCTGTGAAATCTGTGACGAGCTGTGCCCTTCAGATAGATTAATGAAACACCAAGAGGAATGCAGTCAAGAAAGCGAAAACACTGCGGACCCCACGATTTCCGGGAGAGAAGAGAACATGTACGGCAGCGATCTACCCCACTTCCGGTTTTCGAGGGCTCGGAGAAATTCGCCAAGCAGAAACAATCTGGAAGATTCGTTTGATGATGTTACCATTCAGAGATCTCCGTATTATATTCTAGCAAATGTTTTTCGTGACCTCGAAGAGAGAAGATGGCCATTTGAAATGATGAGAAATGTTTGGTCCCACAATTGACTGTAAAACAAGCCGACCCGATGTTGTAGTCGGGTGCCACAATGGCTTTGAGCTTTTATTGTGAAGCAATTATGGAGAAAAAATTCCTCAATAATACTGGTGTGTTTATTGAAGACAGAACACTAGCTAAGACTGGTGTCGAAACAGGTATAAAAGTTTGATATTATCGGAAACTCGTGGATGTCTGACATTATTTTACAATAAACTGATAATATTCTAAACATCGATTTTAAGTACAAAGTTTCGGTGAACCTACAAATTAAAACTGTAAAAAGCATTCCTGTTTGGCCAGCCTTTTGTCAATTACGGTCATTTCGAATTCGCTCCATGGTTAGATCACTCCAAGTCAGTTCGCTACAACCAAACGTTAGATCGCTCCACACAAGCCGAGATCGCCACCTCAGCTAAGCGAGTTTCGCTCTGGATGAAAGAACGACGAATAATCTGTATGGGCTTGGGACCGAACTGACTTGAGTGATCTAATCATGTATCGCGAGCTAAGTGAAGGAGGCCTTTTGTTGTATCAAAAATTTAAAATCTAACTCGCTCCTTTTGATTAACATTTAAAACTGACAATCGTAGTAAAATGCGGGCATTTGCGGTTCTAGTTGGCTGCAGCTATTACTACATATGTAACAGTTATGTCTACACGTGTCTTATTATATTGAGATATGGATTATATAGTTCTTTCATCCTCAACATTGATCCTGTTCCAAATTGCTGATCCGCACACATCTTCTCATTGGCGGTATCTCTTGAAATTCTAGATGACCAAGGCGAAAAAAAATAGATGTTTAACATAAAGGAATATTAAATACCAACACACATGAATTGTTTGTGCGCGCAAACTGACGAGAGTTTTTCAAGTTTATGTTTTCTTGGTTGTCAATAGTGACCAATACAATTGGCTAGGTACAATCTTGGACAGAATAAAATGGAACAATTAGCCCCCTTTCTTCCCCCCCCCCAAAAAAAAGCAATAACGAAGGCACGAAGGAGCAAAAACACGCCAAACTGGGGGGAGAGGGTTGGTCCAAATGTTCCATTTATTTTGTCCAAGATTGTAGCTCAGAGGACAGGTTCAAATCCGATGAAGCCCTGGAATGTTTTTTTTTTCGGGCTTAATTTGCAATTGCTTTAATTGCGAGTACAACTGCGATGGTCACATTTTCATTTCACAATTTTAGCTATGCTTCAACATTTTTAAAATTTGCATTTTTTTAATAGTTACTTCCGTTTTTTTTCGCTTTCAGTCATTTAACCACAGCGTATGTTCAAACCATACACGACACCATGGATACAACGTGCACCTCGTAGAAGCTATTAAAATTCATTAGAAAAAAAGAGGCGTAAGGCATATCAGAAGAATTACTCAAGATGAACTAAATAAAATCAGCCCTCTTACTTTGTCAACAAATCATTCATCGTTTTCTTGCGGCACTGGTCGATTTCCAGCCCTTGGAGTAATCATGAAAGCTCTCCGATAATCAACCCTCTGCTGCACAGGTATCATCACAGTCAAATGCGCGAGTCGTGATTGCATACTCAACACAGCGAGGTAGATCTTGATTACGCAAAATGTAACAATGGCCATCACGACGAGCGAAGCTACGCTGATAAATTCAACAGCCATGGTTCCTTCTTGATTTCGATCTGACTTACAAGATATAGTAACTTGAGTCTCTGATTAAGTGTGAAATTCTGGAATTTCTCTGGTTGTAATTTAAAGATTCGTTTTAAATCGTCCTGAATTTCGAACCCTCTAGCCGCACACATCCCCAGCAGTTGTGGCTGGAACTGAATGATCGAGCCTGCTTTGCTGTTCATATGAGCGCTAATTCCCCCTTCAATTGGCAGAGACGACATGATTGGTCAGATGAAAATATATATAGTGGTTGATTGGTCAGATAATGTCATGCACGCGAAAGCACGCGCGTCTTCTGCCTCCCACGCAGACAGAGCGCAAAGTTATGCAAAACAAGAGAAACAAGCCATTTTACGTCCCATTTTACGTCACTATGCTCTAGCCAATCAGCGGTCTTTGGCTCAGTCTCCCACGCAGACGTTCAAGCCTAAGAACGTCTGCGTGGGAGGCTAGGAATATCCCGATTATACATACTTCAGTTTCGCTCTGAAATACAGCGCATTTAAAGCAAACTTGAATAATTAACATAATTCAATCGGTCCATAAGTCCTTGCACCAAACCACATCAATCCGCCATTTTATTTCGCTCTGAGCCAAGATGTCCGCTACTGAGCGTGGTGATGACAATCCTTCGGATAATACAGTAATCTCACTTCAACAAGCTGAGCCGAAGGACGGGGAAGGTAATGTACGTCCTGTCTCCCTTGTTCAGCAGATTTTTAGTGATCCCGAAGCACTAAAATTGCTTCGACAAGCTTTTAATACCGCTTCACACGAGGATGGTGTCCACGGAGCGCCCAAGGCTCCAAGCTCTGTTACAAACTGCAGGATCGTGTGTTAGATTCCATGGGCCCGGTAGCCATGCTATTTGAGCATATTTACGGCTTCCTTGCTGAAGCTAAGCCAGGTGAAAACGTGATCCTTGGTTATGAGCAAATGAAGGATCTTGGAGCTATCACATCTAATGCTATACGTCTACTGGGTAATGCCTCTGCACTTTTGTCTAAGGAGCGACGTAAGGCTGTCCTTAACAAAATCAATTCCAAGGGAACTCTATCATCTCTTGCCTCAGAGGAGTTTCCGCAAGCTGGCAAAAGTTTGTTTGGGGAAGGATTCGAAGCAAGGATCAAGACCAGATCAGAGACGGCAAAGACCTTACTTTCAGCTGCCTCTGTGGGGCAAAATTCACGGCCTGCTCAGTTTTCTCGAGGCCGCACCACCCCCTTCAGAAGACGAGGGACCCGTTGGGGTGGTGCCAGTCAAAGGTTTCCAAATGCCAGCAACTTCAGCCAGTTTCGGGGTTCATTCAGAGGCCGAGGCAGAGCTACCAGGGGAGCCCTGCAGCAACTCCCTCCAGCCACCCAGTAGAGAGGCCTTCTCATTTACCACCAGGTATGATGTTACATTTAAATCTTTTAGCCATGAATCACCTCCCCCTAGCGGGACGCCTGAAACATTGCATTTCAAACTGGGCGATTATAAGCAAAGACCCTTGGGTCTTAGAAACTGTTCAAGGGTTTCGTCTGGATCTCATAAGTACCCCGCACCAATTTTCCGTCCCGCTAACAGTTCCTCACTCACAGGAGAATATGGCTCTTATAGACCTAGAAATACAACAAATGCTAGAGAAAGAAGCTATCCATGTGGTTCCCCCGGAAGAGTTTTGTCAAGGGTTTGTGAGTTCAATTTTTCTAGTTCCCAAAAAGGGGGTGGTCAGAGGCCCGTCGTGAATCTCCGACCCCTCAATCAGTTCATCCCTTACAAACATTTCAAAATGGAGGGGATTCATATGCTGAGGGATCTGTTAAGAAAAGGCGACTTTATGGTCAAGATAGACCTGAAGGATGCATATTTCACAGTGCCAGTCTGGAGGAACCACCAAAAGTTTCTGAGGTTTGTTTGGAAGGAAACAATGTACGAGTTTGCCTGCCAGCCCTTCGGGCTTGCAAGCGCCCCCAGAGTCTTCACGAAACTTATGAAACCTGTAGTAGGCCTGTTACGCCATCTGGACATCAGACTGATAATCTATTTAGACGACATGCTAATAATGGCCCAATCCAGGGACAGTGCCCTCCAACATGCCTCAACTGCCCTAGATCTTTTGCAAGGGTTGGGCTTCATGATAAACTATCTGAAGTCAGTCCTAGTCCCTTCCACAAAGATGGAATTTCTAGGATTTGTGGTGGACTCCCTCACTCTGTCTCTAGCACTTCCTCGGGACAAAATCAGGAACGTAAGAAAGGAATGTCAGGCCTTATTAAACCTGCCATTAGTTACAGTGAGACAACAAGCCAAGTTACTGGGACACCTTACCTCTACCATTCAAGCTGTCTTTCCAGGGCCCCTCCACTTCCGCCACTTGCAAAACGAGAAAAACAGGGCTTTAGTGCATTCTCAAACTTACGACTCTGCTACTCCCCTTTCCCCTCAGGCCAGGGAGGAATTGGTTTGGTGGAGGGACAACCTGGAAGCATGGAATGGAAAAGCTCTGGTTTCGGGTTCTCCAGACTTGGTAATCGAGACAGATGCCTCCCTACAAGGTTGGGGGGCCTTTTGCAACGATACACAAACCGTGAGTAGCTCCGTTAAGCGCTCTGCGGATCAACCACCCATGTGTTGGGTTCTTTGTTTGGAAGGAAAAATCGACAATATCAACACATTGGAAAAGACAAAGTTAAAAGGACATGACCACTCTCGATAGCTCGGTTTTGATTCTGATTGGCTTAACTATTAACTTGTAAACTGATTTCAGTTTCCTAGGGTAAAAACAATCCTTTGCTACTAAATGACTTCTTCAAAACAAACGGCCTCTTCCCTTCCCTAGGTAATCTGAAGAAAACTGCAGTCTGCTCTTTGTTGACTTTTGTGACTGGACAAAAGTGTGCTGGCGTTTTTTTAACTCTTTGCAGCCACTGAATGGTTGATTTTTAATAGAGATTGACTATTTAAGAAAGAATTCTGTTAAGTTTGCGATGTTTGATGCAGAAAATGACTGTAATTATTCTTTTAGTACAACTGTAGTTTGACAGGAGCAGAAGTGTAACCTTTACTATTAAACCGCACTTTAGATATCTTAAGTTAGCTTACCTTTGCTTCCTGAAGTTGTGGAAAGCCCTGTCTGTTGGAAAATTCTGTTTGTTGTCTCTCTCGACACTGAATGGGACACCACCCAAAGGTGACTTGATAAAGTTCACCTGCGATACCTTAAAAGATGCTCATACGGTAATTAAACTGTACAAACTACAACTTAGTTGTTCCTACGATAACATAAAAAAACAACTACATTGTAATTTTATTTTTATAAAGTAAGATTCAGTAATGCCAACCTTAGTGACTGAGTAGGTTTTGTACTGCTGTAGAAATGTCTCTTTAAGACTGGGCGAGAAATCTGCAATCTAAGATCAAGAAGTTTATAGCCTGAGACTAAGGAATTTTTGCGCAGCATGCCAGAGCATATAATTCTGCCCCAAATTGCTTCATATTTTATTTTAGCCAATAATAAGCATCTACATCAGTATGGAATTTCTTGGGTTGGTGCTGAGACATCTTGAGTTTTTCTTGATGGGAACACATCATGAAATGGGCGTGGTCAAAAGATTTCAATCAGCTAGATTCTTAGTCCACATGATAGGAACAGGCCCCCTAGGGGTGGGGGTTCAGTTGATCAATGGCTAGCTCATAGCACTCCAGATAGAGAAGCCTCATCCTGGGTCTCAAATAGATTCAGTAGCGATATAAAAACTGGAACTGGTCTGAGAAACTAGTAAGGATATTAATAATGGGCCGATTACTTGTCTGCAAAACAAAGCAAAAAGCCATATAATAAACAACTTATTAACCTCAAACACTCTGTCTTTACAGGAAAATCTCAAACCTTGACTCTGCTGATTGACCTTGCTGTATATTGCTTGGTCAATACAGCAAGGTGTCGGTTTGAGATTTTCCTGTAAAGACCTCACTCACGGTTCATAAGTAGTTATGAATGAGCTGATAAATTGTCTATGAAGTAAAAAATTATTGTTGCTTATTTAAAAGGCTTTTCAAAGTAAAGAAGAATGGCGTTTTCCTTTTTGAACTATCTTTTTTCGTTCTAGAGATATTTACGTTTTTGTATTATGCAAATGAGGGAAGTGATGACGTCATAAATGGTTTCACTTGAAAAGTAAAACACTGAATCATAAATATATCCAGAAATATTGGAGCAGTGTTCTTCAAACTTGGCACAAGAAATATACATCACAAAAGGAACAGAATGACACCTACCATTTTGTTACCATGGCAACACTCTTGGCTCCAGTCTCTCTCTGTGAAAAACCAAATATGCCCATTTGCAACCCTTTGAAAAGGGACAGAGGGTCTTGCTCGGAACACACATGGTTCCCGTATTGTCTTAACTCTCCCCATTAGATTGTTGAGAGTGGATGATCGTTGTTTAAGATAAAATCTGAGAATTTTAGTTTTAATTAAAACACGACCAGCGGCATAACCGTTGTCATGGCAACGGCACAACGTGTCTCGTTTTGTTTCTTTTACGATGTACATTTCTGGTGCCAAGTTTGAAGGCCATCACTTTAATATTTCTAGAGATATGCTTGATTGAGTGTTGGGCTGTTTTAGTGGAACCACCTATGACATCATCAATCATAATACAAAAACGTGAATATCTCTAAAACGAAAAAAGGTATTCCAAAAAGGAAAACGCCATTCCACTTAACGCTGAAAATCCTTTCAAATCAGCAGCAATTATTTTTTACTTCATAGGCACTTTAATGTGTGGACACAATGTGTTATGGGTTAACCAACACTACAATTAACCAGTGAAAAATTGAAAAATGATGCGTGACACTATAATAACAGTAAAAAGTTAATGAAAAACTCTTGAAAGTGTCAATGAACATTAAAAAATGTACAAACGTTTCGGGCAGAGCCCTTCATCGGTGTATCCATCCATTCATATCCATTCATTGAATGGGCTTTTTTACACCGATGAAGGGCTCTGCCCGAAACGTTTGTACATTTTTTAATGTTCATTGACACTTTCAAGAGTTTTTCATTAACTTTTTACTACAATTAACCAGCCTGTGAATAAACAGATGATGTTTCTGTACTCCACACCACTCCATCATGACAAAAATGCATAATGCCTTCCAGACAGTTACTACGAACATCTGGTACTCCAGGTTTGACTCCAAAAAGTTGTCTTAATTCCGGCTTAAGGAGGCACAAGAATCATAGATAATAATAGTACATACCCTTGGACTATCAGCCAATAAGCGAAGAGTTTCCTTATCTAGCAGAAGTATCAACCTGCCAAATGATATCAAATCAAAATAATTAAAAATTTGCATAGCCAAAATGATGTCAAGTTAAAAGCAATAATAATAAAATAAGGCAAGGACATTGTGATTCTTTCACTTGACAAATGTATTGTATTGTATTGTCAAAGCTATATTAATAATCATAACTTCATGGTCACCTTTGAATCTCTTGAAGAACTGCCACAGCAAAGTAGGCACAATTATGAATGGAATCCAGAACATTTTGGCTGTCTATTTCACCTAGTACACAAGAGGTGAATGATTAAATTATGAGGGATCCTAGGAAGGGTGGTAGGAGGCAGTTCAGGGAGGGAGGGGGGGAGGGAAAAAACAAATATGATGAGAAGATGAAATTTACTAAAACTATCAAGAATCTGATCCCATTACTTCACATAAAAAAAAAAAACAATATTTATCAGAACATGACTTCCCGACTCTCCCCCCGCAAAAAAATTCATTATTTATTCAATCAAACTTCTTTGTATCTCTTGTTTCCTTGCCATGTGCACTTTTTTATACTTTGAACTTTTTCTCTCTTTTGTAAATATTTCCGTGTAAATAAATTTGAAGAATCACAGGAATATGAACAGTATTGGAGGTTTTCTTTAGACCAGAGCTTTTCTTTACAAATTTGCTCTACATACATGTATGTGGCTCCTTCTCCTAATAATTAGGAGAAAAATTAATGTACATTCATATTAAAATGATGTTATTGTCGGTATAAATAAATTGTCTTATTACCATTCTCGCCATCTTGCTGTTGTTCTAAAACAATGCCTCTCGCAGTCAACAGCTGTATCACAAAATACAGTTCTGCTGTCACATTTGGAACTAAGTTTGCTGTAGCATAAATAATAATAAACAACATGTTACAAGTCTTGTCAATGGTTAACCTGATCGGCAAAAAAGAGTTATGAGAAAAGATTGACTTACCTAATATACACCTAGAATACATTTTAGCAAGAGCATCAAGTTTATCACGGAAAAGAACTTTGTCTTTATCCACTTGCATAAAATGAACCTTTTCTTTATGAGTTTGTTCTTCAAACTGTTGAGGACTTGCAGCACTTGTGGCCCCATTGTCTGAGGAATTATCCACACTAGGGTTCTTGTAAGGTGACGGTGTCGACAGCAAACTATCATTTAGCTTTGAATGGATGTTTTGGCAGGGATCAGGTGTTGTTGGCTGTTTCGGCGGACTTACAATGAAATCTCCCAAAACGTGAAGTGGGGGAGACCTAATGCTAGACTGGGGGCTTGTTCTGTTTCCCCAAGGGGAATCCCCTTTGTTTTTCTTTCTAGATTTCATTAGTTTTAACATGTTCCTTTCTTCTTGTAATGATGCTGGGCTTCCGTGGCTCTCTGGGACTGTGTGTGGGGATGCAAAGGGTGAAGATGAGAATGCTGGTGATACTCTTCCTTTCTTTCCATCACCTTTGACCTGTGTTGGTGTGATTCGCCTTGACGGAGTCACTTTTTTACTGTTAACAAAGAAATGGCTTAAAATCAGAAAGATCAGGTATAAAATATAATAATTGTATAGTATCTTTTACCCTGCTATTACAATACTCAAACTCGGACATATTCAAAAGCCAAATATTTAGCACACAAAACCCTGAGGTCGCTAAAATTAGCTAGAGTCAAACAGTGCTTTCAATAAGATTTGAAGTAGGTGGATATCTTGGAACAGCACCTGCCAGAGAAATATGAGAAGCCCAGGAGAATTTCTCTCTGGAGAATTTTTAAAAGTTACCCACCGACTTTTAACAGAGTACCCACCGGAGCTCCAGTGGTCAAAACTAAGCCATGCAAAATGAGACTAAATATTTCATTCAGCTTGCATGCAATAAACTTAGGTTCCAAGGTACATTTAGATCAATGTCAACAATATTATTATGTAAACTTGATCTAATCCCCTGATTTGCAAGCTCCACTAACCCCTACCATCAGGGGAAAGAAATAGACCCATCCTTATGAGCATGTGCAGATTTACCTGGCAGATCCCATGGGAGGAAAGTCATCTTGATCATCAATATTTAGTTTAGGCTGCGTAACCAATGGTGACTGTCTATCTCTATCATTTCCATGAGCTTTGGGAGACTTTCTCCTTAAGTGTGGTGATGAAGAAGGAGAGGAATGGTTGTCATGTAGCTTTTCTCTGCGACTCTGTGATAGTGGAGTAACAGGTGATGGTGAAGGAGTCTTTCGTGAAGGAAATAAATTTCCTCGTGAGTTCTTTGTTGCATACTGTGTTTGTTCTGATGTTGAATTAGCTTGTTTGGTTCGTGAAACTGATGTTTTCTTCGGAGTAATCGCTGCACTTTGCCGTGGTGTTAAGTGATGGGATGTCTTCTCTCTAAGGTAGTTCAGAAGGAAGGGTACCAGTTCTGCAATATTATACTGCTCAAGTCTTTCTTTTTCACCTTTAACATCCTGGAAAACGAGAAAATATGGTTTGAAAAAAGAAAATTACTACATTGGTTTAAAAGAATGGGATCAGATAGTAACTTTGAGATCTATAATGCTAAAAGACAAATAAACTCCTCTGGGTAACTCCCACATAAAAAGCATAGGTGCTTGTCACACCTAATCTTAACCCTAAGTATTCTTTTTTATTAATAAAAATGCCAAAGCAAACATGCCCAGAGTCACACGTCTGGACTTACAATTTCATCTAACTTATTGCTATAATTTAAACTAATTACAAACTATTTACAAGGTATATTTTATCGGTTTAAACAGCAGTTTTGGTACCTCTGAGGGTGCTCAGCCTTAAAAGGTTCACAGCAGGGGCTTTCATGGTACCTTTTAGGGTGCTGAACTAAAAATAAAAATGACAGGAGATCTGACAATCGACTGATTGTAAATTTTGTCTCTTTTATACCGGGAATCAACAACTCATCAACAACAACATTTGTTATATAGCTGGCGTTTTTTCCGCCACAGTGCGCCTATTCATTGGCTAGTTCATGGTCACATGACATCCAACAATGAAACTGTTTCCAGCCAAGTGCCATGAGCGGGCAACATTGCAAAAACTATGACGTCAAACGGGAAACAGTTCACTGTTACCCGTGAAATGTTGACCGCTGTTGCACATGGCCTGATGTTGTCGCTAGAATCTCAGCGCGTTTTTCAAAATTTGCTTTTGTTTTGTTTTGCTATATAACAAATCGCTTAATGACTGGTCCCATCGGAAACAGTGAATTTTGTTTCCCTCGAATCTCAATGTTTCCCTCGACTTCGTCTCGGGAAACATTGAGATTCTCGGGAAACAAAATTCACTGTTCCCCTCGGGACCAGTCATTAAGTGTTAATTGGTACCTCTTATCAGTTCTTTACAAAATTTCCAATGAGCAACCCTGTCCTTTGTATAAGGGAGTCCCTCAGGATTAATTTCTTCTTCTACCATATAACAACAACTAGTGAGACAATCTCAGATAATGCAGAGTGCAAATTACAACTCGGTGCCCTCATAGTTAGTGCGCTCAACTCCGGAGCGAGCACTCCGGGTTCGAGCCCTGGCCGGGGACATTGTGCTATGTCCTTGGGCAAGACACTTCACTCTCACAGTACCTCTCTCCACCCAGGTGTATAAATGGGTACCGGCGAATTTGATGCTGGGGATAACCCTGCGATGGACTAGCATCCCATCCAGGGGGGAGTAGAAATACTCCTAGTCGCTTCACGCTACTGAAACCGGGATAAGCTCCGGCCTGATGAGCCACTAGGCTCATATGCAGACTTTACCTTTACCCACAGGATTAACTTCTTCTATATAACAACAAATGATTAAAAAAAACTAGTGAGACAATCTCAGATAATGCAGAGTGCAAATTACGACTCTGATACAGTAGTCACACAGGTCCTCACCTCTGCCATTCTCTCCCTTAGTCTCGGGTCTCGGGGAAACAAAACTCACTGTTTCCCTTGGGGCCAGTCATTAAGTGCTTATTAACACCTGATGGTTTTCCAACTGATTTTGTTGATTGTATTAATATTTCCCACTTCCCTACCTTTGATGGCATTATTTAATTTCATTCGAAAAAAAAAAACAAATGAATTAGCTCCGGAACTATACGGCTTTCTCAAGCAAATGTAACATCGACAGTTGTAAGTTGCGTCGAACAACTGCAACATTGAGTGCAACATTACAGAGTAAATAAAACTCGAACATCCGGTATACCCGACTTCTCAGGACTTGGACAGCTATATGGAAGTGTCAATGCTAAGTACTGTAATCTCTAGCAGTTATGTTAACAGTATGTAGGTTACCTCATTCCTGTGAGTTTGACGGGGATCGGTTAAGTCTTCCGATGTTATTTCCCCGTCTAAAATCTTGGCCAAAATGGAGGCCATGTTGTCTCGTCCATTTCAAATCAACCGCGCTTAGTTGTCGTGCGCAAGATCCGGGAAATGGTTAGCGTGAAGTTTGGCGCGAAAATTTAACCAATCAGATGGCTGAATCTCTGTACGCTCTAGAGTATAAATTCATTTTCATTGTGAATTCCTTCGAGTTGTTTGGCGTAAATCACGGTCAAAGATGCCCAAAAGACAATTTCCTTTTGATAGATCCTCCCCATTGCAGCTTAAGACCTACGTTAATGCTTTTCACTTCGAAAAGGCGAACAATATGGACTGCATTTACGGTAGGTACTGGCGTTGTCGTGTTTCGAAGAAGGAATTCTTCCGCTATTTTCGACTGACAATATGATTCCTTTCCTTGCAGCAAGAACGCGACAATTGATGAACGAAGGCTCACTTCGACTCAAGAAATCCCAGGCCGTCCAGAAAAGTACCTTGCCAGTAGAAGAAACGTTTAAATGTCAAAGCTGCCTTCACTCCAAGTGTGGGTATCGCATAATTTGTGCCTTCTGTGAACGAAGCACGTGTGAGGATTGCAGTCGACAGTGTGTGCATTGTGCAGCGATATTTTGTAGTTTGTGCTCCATTGTCAAGTAAGTAGTGCTCGGCTTTTGGTTTGGAGTAAGCCCTGTATCTTTAGCTCGGAACATTGTAACTGTCAATATCGTAACGAGTCACAAAAATCAAACAAGTGCGCGTATTATATTAACCCCCATCAAATGATAGGTCTGAAATACATGGATAGATGACAAGTTTTTCTTTTGGTGTGGCTGGATATATGTTTACTAATTTTTCTGGCGTTAGTTTTGCGGGCCCGGTAGAGAGAAGAAAGGAGTTAAGCTGCAGTTGATCTGCAGCCATTAAAACCTTACTTTTATTCCTTCTTTTAATCTGCACCTCTTTAAGAATTTGTTCTCAGGGTTAGACGCATAGTATATAATCTTTATCTATATTTATTTCGTTTTGGGTAAGGGTTTGTGAGGAACCTTGTAAATGGTGAAGGTTGTCCCCCTGGTACAAGTTGTCTTATAACGTAAAGTATTAGTTCCGTCTAAAACTTACATTGACAACTTTGTGATGAAATAAATTGCATTAAAGTCATGCTGGTGTTGACAATATTGGAATCCATGCTAAGCTGACAAAACCAGCAGGCTGGAATGTTGCATCCATTTCCTGAAATGGGCAACATTGGCAAGTAAGTCTCCCTTTTCTCTTATCCAAAGGGTTAGAATTACTGAACACTGTTTTTTCTATGTAATTAGTCCTCTGTTATACACATACTATTGATCTCAGATGTCTGTTGAAACAACTTTTCTTTTTCAGGCTATTGCATGCACACTGTTTGTTTCAGCCACAGATTCAAAAAAGTGAACTTGTGATGACAAACATCTCTTGGCTACAGTTCGCTGAGCAGCTGTTGTAAATTCCTCAATAGTAGCAAGTACAAGGCAAATCTTATTGATACGATGGATTTGGCATATGTCAGATTCTTCTCTGTAACACATCTTGAAGGAAAGTGCAGAACTCTGCTCTAAACTTGCAAACAAACTGAAGCACCATCTCCCGAGGAAAGATTCACACATCACATGATCATGAAATTTGTCATCATGGAATCCTTTTTTGGAAACCATGAAGGAAACCAACAGCCTGAACAAAAGCCATTCCAATAGAAGTGTGGGATTAATAGTACAATCAAAATGCTTATTCCTGATGGACATTGTTTTATTTGTTTCTGTAGCTATGATGCAAAATATGAAAGATGTTATTGCCTTGGATGTTCACCGCAATAGGATTTGCACGATACAGGATATGATTTCCAAATGACTGCTATATGATTTGAAACTTTTTGTATGCAAAGGATTGCTATTGTATATTTACACATTGTATATAATGTAATTATTAAAAGCCTTGTTGTTCTGTTGTGACTAGTTTAAGAGTCTGGACTCTTAGTGTCGTGCTCATAAATTAACTTCTATCAGAATATGTAACATTAGAA
>OZ026600.1:780700-783200 GCA_964020085.1 Micromussa lordhowensis | reverse complement strand
GGGACACAGTCAGCTGGTACACATGCGCATTACATACCATTCAATTGCTAATTTGCATGTAACAGAGACGCGATAAATGCTGTTTTTAACCAGATATGATAAAAATAATATCATAGGATAAGCAAAAGGACACTCAAAAACAGATTTTTCAGTAAACGGTTGAAAATCAAGCAAATACTGCGGAAAATGAAGCGGATTTCTGCATGAACTTTGATTTCAGGTTGAGGTAAACTTTTTTCAAAGTGAGAAAAGCTAGCGTCCAGGTCAACGCAGTCACAAAGCTGACTGTGTCCCTTTAAAATCAGGAGCGGAAAATAGAACAGAACGTTTATTTCTGTTTTTTTTTTTACATAAATCGAAAGAATCATTTAGAAAGGTGTTTAATAACTCAATTTGAAAGGATATTGATGAAGTATTTTGACCAACCGCAAAGAGAACTGAGTAAAACACAAAAACAGTCACGTCAACGAATGCATCGAAGAAGTAAGAAAAGAAAACGTAAGAGTAGAAAATGAATGGAGAAAAAAACGCGTATGTTGACTCGAGTGAAAGAAGCGATCAGGCGTTCAGGGACAGTCAGCAAAGACGAGAAAGGCTGGCAGAAAGCCACAGCATTATAGCGTTGCCTTGTGAAGTATGTGACGAGTTGTGCCCTTCTGACAAACTGATGGATCATCAAATTGAATGCCAAAAGGAGCGGGAAAATGCGAGGAGAAACGATCCAAGAGTCGCGCACCTTGCTTCACCTGTCACACACGAGTTTGTCTTCAATATTCACGATTTCTCGCCAAGCCAGCGCTCAAGATACATAGAAGTTCAGAGAGGCTACAGTCCGACAATAGAATTCGAGGACGACTGCATCGCTAATGAATCCGTTGAGGACAATATTATCACCGATGTCTTCGCGAGAGCCGAGAGAAGTACAGTCTATTTTCACCCGCAAGGAGATCCTTCTGTTACCAGAAGTGGCAATAATGTGTCCAGCGCTACCTACATTGAATTTCAGCGAAGTTACAGTCCTATGATGGAGTTCGAGGAAGAAAATTCTCCCGAGGCATTCTCGCTCAATATTCCGGAATTTGTTCACACTCGAGATTCCACCAATTCCTTAGGACGCACGCATCTGTCGAGATTTAACGAAGCGGAAAATCATTTTGACCAGGGAAGAAACTTGTAATTTTAAAATGGAAGTGCCATTGACTTAAATAAATTAGCCTCTTTTGCAAAAAAGGTGATATTTGTGAGGAAATAGAGCACTGTTTGGTGGCTATGCCTTAATATAAATCTCAAGTTGTAACGTAATTTTCAGAGCAGAATATCAGTCTAATATCACAAAACACTTATTTGAAGTGATACACTTTTATTTAAATACTGAACAAAGGTAATTATGTACACTGGACTGAAACAGGTACAAACGTGTGTGTCTCATAAAGTAAATGAAGTAAATGTAGTTTAAGGTTCAATTTGAGGTTACTTCAGGGCTGTTCAAATGATCAGTGCTGTTTTTGTCAAACCTGTCCATAGGCAGCACTCATCTTAGTTTCACATTCATATTAATCCAGTTCAAAACACGCCAGCACTGCAAATTAAAGTGAGACGACAGACCTATTACTGGAAATCAATGGCTGAACTACAGTAACAAAGCATTGGTCATGATTTACAATTGATCTTCCCCCACTAACAAGTATAATTTAGTGAATATAATTATTTTACGGAAACAGTCGTGGGGAAGTTCATTGTTACTTGTTACTTGAAAGAGGAAAGTGATTTGCACAAAAACGCGCCCTTTGAAAAATAAAGATAATGAACAGTCTTAGAAAATATATACAGAAGCCACTGTAACTTAAATGCGGCCTTACGCGAAGAAGAGGTGATAATTCTCTCCATATTGATTCTGAGAATTAGGTAGCACATAGGTCCGAGTTCTTTATTCTCCTACTCGTCTCTTGAAAATGTATTAATATTGTAGTGAGAAATGATATGTTAATCACAGACCTGTGCATTATTTATTTTGGTCTGTCACAATTTCTCCTCTCTTTTCTTTCGTAGCAATTTAGTTTTTGAATTTAATTATTTACAGGCTCTCCCCTTAATTCGGTGCCTCTCAATTAACATTTACCTCTGTAGTATTTTTACATTACAGGAAATCAATAAGTAAAATTCGCTATTTAAGACATCAGGGTTTAGATTTTTACAAGGCATTTCAGTGCCTAGAAGTTGTCCTTGAAGCGTCATAGCATAGAAAACACACTGTTTGAATCACTCAGGTTCCTATCCAATCTCGGTTTCTTGGACACTGGCAGTTCTATTGCAGAATTTGTACGTTGTATTCTCTGAAAAAGAAATTAAACTTATCAATCATGTATTTATTACAGTGCGAGTAAGGCAAAGAACAAGGAAAAATGGAATTAGCTTACAGTCAACAAATTTGTGGGTGTTTCTTAGCGAAGTGTTCAATGCCGACAGTTTTGAAATTTGATTACTTTACTAGATAATAATC
>OZ026600.1:763200-775700 GCA_964020085.1 Micromussa lordhowensis | reverse complement strand
ATTAGTTAGTAATGATTTGGACCTCGCCAGTGTCATACAATTCAGGGAGTAATATTGTGCTTGTAATTTCAAATTGGCCCCACGCTACACGCATATCCAATTTTGAAATTACTCACCTGCTTATTCCCTAAATTGTATAATAATAATGATGATGATGATAGCAATCTTGATACTCCACTCAGTCCAATAGTGTCGCGCACAGTTTCTAAAAATAGCTTACATCACCAGAGACCCCCCACGTGACTCGGACAAGAATTCCATTCCGGTAGAAGGTTTTGTATGAGCGCGTTGTCTTCTAGATCAGAAAATCAGGCAAAACAGGAGAGATTTGTGGTGTAGATTTTTGATTAGCTTAAACAATGTTAGAAAGCAAAAATTGCTGCTGTGGCTAATGTGAAACGGAATCAAGGTGTCCAAAAAAGAGCATAAACGTCACTAATTGCACGAGGATCTTGCAAAGCCGCTGTGACAGTCGGACAGATCCTAAAACCTTCAAAAACTGGAAGTCAACAACGTTTAGCGCGGCGGTTGCGACTAGCCGATCAGAACACTTCAAAGAGAAACATATTACAAAGAAACCTTTCTGCTATTTATCCTGATCCTGAAGAGAAGACTTATCAGCTGACCTATTGCCAGAAATTCCCAAATTTGACAACCCGGGCCGTCCACTCATACAAATACGACTAGAAGTAGAACAGGACGGCATAATTATTATCCCTGAGACAATTCCAAATTCATGACAGAATTAGGTGTACTGTGCAATTAGAACGATCCAGATTTTAATAAGTGAGAGCTATTTATTCGACCACATAACGAAATCTGTGACTGTTAGCAGACCTCAACTGCATATGTTTCATAGATACGTTTGGCGCGATACGTGTGGCTCGGACTAAAACTGGTTTTTTATATGCGAAGACAGAGTGGGCCAGTTTCATCACAGAGAAACAACGAAACGGATCGGATGTGAGTGATACACCTGAATGTCGGGTACAATAATGCTATGGAGGTAAGAAGTGTATTCATAAACAGCCTTCATTCATACATGAGAAGCCCATCATATTTTGCCACCCTCCTTCAAATTCTGTATTATTATAATTATTCCAAGGTACATGTCGTGGGTTGTCTCCGAGTTAGAGGGCCACAGAATTGCAAAATTAATCGCAGAGTGTTGCGCTGAAGACTTCACGAGCGCTGTATGTTCCAAATGTCGCTCTCAAAGAAGTAGCGCATGGAATGGTTCGTTCGTCTGAGTCACACCGGGGGTTAAATCTGTGCGCGACGCTATAACCATTACTAATTCTTACCTGTCAAGAGTGGTTAGCATTGTATTTCTTTTTATTATATAGCATTTGACTTGAAAATACACTACTTTCAAGTCCAACATTCAGATGAAACAACATCTGGAACATGGCGTCTTTTCCATATCCTTACTAGTGCGGATGCTGATGAGTTTTCAAAAGCTGTTTGTGCGAGCAGTGAAAATGAAGATTGGCAGTTCTAAATCTTTCAAATACATTTTTAGAACCCCTCAAAATGAACAGTATAATAAATTGGTCAGGTAAAGTTGTTGCGCACCTTTTCTTTGTCTCATATTTCTTGCCATATTTTCTTCCTATAATCATTTCGTCAGGATCACTTTCCTCTTCTCTGTCACTCTTCTCGATGGGTTTTCTGTTTTCGTCTTCATCATCACTCTTGTCCTCCTGTTCACCCAACTCACACTCACTGTTTTCAGAATCATTTTCTAAGTTCCTTGAGACACCATCCTCAATCTCATTTTCACCATCTGTAAATTTTCCTGAACACAAGCCCAGCAACTCGTTCATGTCAAACTGCTTGTCTTGTGTGTTAAACGTCAAACTCTTCTGAGGTCCCTTAGTATTATCTTGGGTTTCGACATGTTTAGCAGTTCTGCTGTCTTCACTGTCGCTAAATCTTCCCGAGCATAAACCAAGAAGTTCATTCATGCAGGGCTGCTTGTTGCTATTCATGTTGTCATCAAAGAGTGTCTTTGTTTTTGGTTTACTCTTTTTACTGGAGTTAAGGAAACTACAAGACAAAAATTATGTGGAGAACAGTGTCAGTATTTCAAAAAAAAAACAACAACCAATCTGATGCTTGGATGAGGAGATTACAGAATGTTTGTGATAATTCCATAAACAGGGTTGCCACTCATCAAAATGTAAAAAGTTCCCTGACTTTTCACTGACCTCTAAACAATTTTCACTGTCCTTGGTGAATAATAAAAAAGAACAAAAACCACCGGCCACAACTACTGTTCCAGCACGCATCACTCGAAGAGTATCAAAATCCATCATTTTAAACGATGCTTCCCTGAACGAAAACATTATTCCCTGAACTTTAAGGCAGAGGTACACGTGAAGGCTGTTTTAAGGTCGCTTAACACGGCCTTTCTGCCAATATCTCAGTCACTTTTCAAGCGACACTAAATCTCTCTGCTCATCTCATTAACCATTGTTTGGCGGTTTTGTGTAAATTTTTGGGTGATTTTTGGGCATTTTGGGAAAGAGATATTTTTTCTCAAAGGATAGGTTAAATTGAGGAAAATATGAAATGTTGAAGATTTGATGGATTTGGAAATTTGAAATTTGAAGTGAAGAATTAGTAGACGGATACCAAACAGTCCCCTAGAAACCAGGGGCTCTCTTTTGCGGGGGTCAACTGTCTGGTAGTGTTTCCTTCCAACCCATCTTAATCCTAACAATTTCCTTTTTTATATCACTTCAAATTTCACGCCTATTCATGTTTACCCCCGCCTTAACAAACATCTAAGATTTTCCCTGACTTTTCCCTGACGGTGACAACCCTGATAAAGTGCTATGTCTGGAGTCTGGAATGTATCGCCAGTTTCAGAAGCATGGTGTAACTAGGAAGACACCGAGGAGGCATGACGTAAAGCATCTTGTCCAACGCGTCTATTACACATTGGGTGTAAAATGAATGACAGAAGCTTGTCTAATCACAAAGACTTTTCCACCTCCTTTGTGTACTATTTTCTCTTAGGATGGCAATGAAATGAGTCAAAATGCAACAAAGTGTTTTGCTATAAATGACAGAAGCTTTTCTAATCACAAAGACAACAATTTTCAATTTTATCAGGATTTTGCTATATTATACCTCGTCTACCTTACATACAGTTGAACCTCGCTTTTTCAAACTCTCAGGGGAAACGGGAAATAGTTAGAAATAGCGAGAGTTCGAAATAACCGATAGTAAATGATTGAGGATCAAATCCAAGGCAAGTGATTTTGCGTTCAAAATAATGGGGAATTCCAAATAACCGAGTTCGAATAAACAGGGTCCAACTGTGATATCTTTTCCCTTGGGTTGGCAATGAAATGAGCCAAAAAGCGACAGAGTGTTTTGCTATGACAGTCGTACCCCTGAGTGTTCAGTATTTGTGTAAACTGTGTATCTTCATCAAGAGAGAAGTGAAAATCATTAGACTTCGTCTCAGCTCTGCTTCCATCCTGTCCAGAGTTGTTGGTTTCTGCATTTCTGTCACTTCCATTGTCAAACAAATCCTTCAATTACAATGGTAGGAACAAACAGTGAGACAAAAAAAGCTTTGAATCAATGAGTTACCCAAAGATGGTACAATGATGTGTCACCTGAGAGCACTACTGCTCAGTGTCAAAAAAAGATGCTTGTCCTTCAGACCTCCTAGAGTGCAACAGCTTAACATACAGTAAAAGAAGTAATTAGAAACTTACAGGTATCCAAGAGAATAGGACATGAAGCTACTGAGTTCATCCTGTGAGCCCTAGCTAGCGCAAGTCAAAGTAATTGATTTCGCATTACTACACTACAGTCTGTATGCTATTGGCTTAAAATTTTATAGTGGCACCACTTTTTCATCCAATCAAAAGTAAGACCAAAACCAGTCACGATTCACTCACACAGGTTTTCCTGCAGTTTATTTCAGCTACATGCATTTTGTTCTAGTTTCACCATATTGTCTGTGTTCTTTGGGATTGTCTACAGTGACTGCTTTGGCTTTAGTTTTAAGACACTCAATTGAAAACCGCTTTAGCTTTAGCTCCAGAACCTGTCCAAACGCGCAAAACAATATTCATTCATGGATTCAAATTTCTTACAGAGAGTGGAAAGGATTAAAAATAATCAAATACACAGAAATGCATTAACTCTTTCGCGAAAGTTTGCAGTTTAAATTATTAGACTAATTTGATGCAATTTACAAACATAAAATATCAAGCTATGTTTAAAATTAAAATTAATACCTGAGAATCCTCTATTGGAAGTGTTAGCTGAGATAGTTTACCAGGCTGAAAAGCAAACAAAGTTTTAATAGGAATGTTTTCGCTTCTACAAACAGATCAATGTACACACAAGTAATTTCCTTTTTTATGTTGTGTTATTCTTTTATCAATTTTCCAATAATTTGTGAAGCAAAAACAACAACAATAAAATAAAAAAGAACACAGGGGGACAATACTAGTACATAGATCAAATAACTAAAAGGCTTTAGGGAATATTTTCAGCACAAAAATCAATGAAAGTAATATTCAATGTTTCAAAATGTTTCGTCGGGATGTCACGGTCAAGCAAATTAATGTGTAGGTTAGTTTTTGCAAATTAATTTTTTATAAATAGATCTAAAATTATGAGCATAAGGTGGCAAAATACATCAGTGAAAAGAAAACAAGGAAAAATGACTATTAAGAAACTTAATATATTTTGACACCTTATGCACATACATAACAATATTCCATGAGCCCGAGTTGGATATGAAGTGATAAAATAACCAACGAGCGCGTAGCACGAGTTGGTTATAATCACTTCATATCCAACAAGGGCGGATGGAATAATTGTTTTAGCAAATTCTCAAACCGGGTTTTGCCGCCAATTTTAATTTCGGCCGTTATAGAGGGCTGAAGTTGAAAACTTTGTGCGGAAAATTTTTAAACTTGGCGCACTATATTCCATATGACGTAAAACTCCGACTATCGGCTCATAGTCGGAGTTTTTTAGCCAATCAAAAAGCTAGAAATGCAATAGTTGGAGCTGAGAATTTACTAAAATGTAATTGTAGATCTATTTATAATGCAAAAACTAACTTACACATTTACTTGACAATGAGATCCTGACTATGTCGAAAAATTGTTCATTACTTTTGCTAATTTTTGTGTTGAAAATACTACATAGATTTAATATATTTTTGATTTGTCCTAGCTTATCAACATACTAATAATATTGAAAAACATGTATGGTTATCATTCTACACTTACAAATCAGAGAATTAATTTCAATACAAGTTGAGTCAGATACTTTTGTGTGTAGTTAATTATCTATTTTAATTTCTGCAGATTATATATTATTATTATACATGTATATATATATTTTTTTGTAAAATTATGTAGAAGTAAATGAAATAAAATTGTTGTTGTTTGCCTATTACCTTCTTTATAGACTGCGTATCTCCACCATTTGTTATGCCAATCAAGTTCCTAAGCCTTGCAAATGAAGAGAATGTCTCTGGTGTCTTTTTGTCAGAACTTCTGTCTTCATTTTCCTGAGTTTTATTAGCTCCCTGGCCTGGATCAATCCTGCTGCTATCACTGCTGGCTTCAAGGCTATTAGTACATTCACTAAACTCTGACCTTAACCCTTCCCCAAAGCTGGACTCCTGTGATATGTCAGAAACGTTTGTCAAATGCTTTTCTCCTTTAGAATTTACTCTTGTATTGAGCTTTGTTGAGACTGGCAAGCTTGGGAAATTGAAATTTGTGTCATCGCCTTCCTCTAAGCTGTCAAGACGAAGGCAAAGACTTGCCACACTCTCTGCACTATCTTTTTCTGTGTTGCTGTTCTTTAGTGAAACTTCATCTAGTACTCCTCCTTTAGAGCGGCTGTCACAGAAGAGATCCATTGTTTTCTCCTCGAGATTCACCACTGATTGTTTAAGTTTCTTTCGTTTCTTTTTTGATTTGTGGTTGGAGGTTGTCGCAGACAAATCATCATCGCTAAATACCGAGTTTTCATCAGCACTATTGTCACTATCACCTCCATCACTAATGTCCCCTTCAGATCCAGAGTCCACATCATATCTGCCGTCATCATCTTCACCATTATCACTTTCATCAGCTTCATCTTCTATAAAGGCACTCTTTTCTTTTGTTTCTTCTTCTTCCAGGTCACTGTCACCTTCCTCTTGTTTCTTTTCATCATCTTCATTCCATTTGTCCAGTTCGTAATCAGAATCATCTGCAAAATACACCATTCAAAGGGATCACAATGATAAATTATGAGTGATGCTTTTGCTAAGGTCTTCACATGAAAATCTCAAACCAAGACCTTGCCGTATTGAACAAGGGATAGCAAGGTCTTGGTTTGAGATTTTCCCGTAAAAGCCAACATTTAAGGTTCAGAAGTAGTTTTTTGAGTGGCCTATTAAAAGCTGTTCTCTGGCACCAACTTGATCGTAATTTAACACTGTGAAGTTGCTGTTCTTCTGAAAACATAGCTCGTTAGGGTAATAGAATTCACTCTCAGAGTGTTCCTCAGTGCTCATAATTTTCAAAAAAAAACAATGATTTTTTAAACTACTTTTTGCTTTGTTCTTGCAGGCTACTAATCAGCCCATGGGCATTACGAGAGACTCATGCCCTACAATTAGCCAATCAGAGCATGTGTTATATATTGAGCTTTGTACATACTGTATTTATTTTATTTTTCCACTTTTGCAGCTTCAGTTTGAGACACTGCTTTTATGTCTTCATCAGGCACGTCACAAGTACTTAGAGTTGGCATTCTAGGGCTTTGGAAGCTTGCTTTTAACAAGGTGGCAATTGATTTCACTTTTCATGCACCACCAGTTTTCCAGTGAGCCACCAATTACAAATAACTAGTAATGACATTATTTTTAATGGCATGCCTTCTTCATCTGTCATTTCCTCTTCCTCCTCTTCACTCATTTCTTCGTTATCTAACTTCCTCTGGGATTCCTGTATTTTCCTAACTTCAGCTCGTTTCACTTTCATTTGTGTTTGTAGTTGCTCTTTAAGAAGTTGGAGTCTGGAGCCTGCCGAATAGTAAACAAAAGTGACATTAAGCTATTGCTGGGGTTAAATGTTCCCAAATATATTTTTACAATGGTAACATGCACATTTCAAGTTGCAGTCAGCAGTCTGTTGGTCAGTTGGTTGGCTGGTCGGAAGGTTGGTCAGTTGATCAGCCAATGTAAATGATAAATACAGATCAATACACACAATCAGATCAACACATGTAAATTCCCAGCATACATGCATGCCAAGGGATGTAATTTGATTTGTACTATTGGACATCTAGTACAAATCACATTAAATAATATGAAGAGGAAGAAAGTATCTCACCAGGAGTTGCATCCTTCAATTTGTCATCAGAAACCACAGAGATAAGTCCTCTAGGTTTCGGAGTGCTCTCAGGGTTAACCTCCCCTTTTTGATTATCTTTTACTTCTGTAGATCTCACTGGAGTCACAGATTTATCTTGGGGCTTTGATGTGTGTTTCATAAACCTGAGAAGCAACGACAGAATAAAATTAACCACTAGATCACCACTGTTTTTTTGGGAACCTCTCTTGATTTTCTTCAACTTGAAAAATGAAAACATTTATTTACTAAGGTCTTTTTTATGGAATAAGGACCTCTCCCCCCCCCCAAAAAAAAAAATCATACAAAATCAAGTGACCATTTTTTGCAATAAAGATCAATAAATTCTGACTCACGTGCATAAATGGAATTGGGAAAAAATGTAACAAAAAAAGGAAAGAGAAAATCTCAATTATCGAAGTGTCAAAGTGTTAAGCATTACTGTACTAATCGAGGACACGAAATAAGCAAACAAATATTGTAAATTAAACAGAAAACTTGTTAAAAATCCCAACTGGTGGAAGGCTGAACAGTTGGCTATTTGCAAAGCATGGAGGGGTTGAATCTGGGACCACCAAACACAAATCCATCCAGTGGCAGGGAGGAGGATTTGAACCAGGGACCTCCGGATCACAAATACAGCACCCTAAACAACTACAGGTAGGCCATGCCGGCTCAAAAAAGAAGAAAGCTACTACAAGGCTTTAGTCATTAGTTTTATGTTATGGTGAGCACTCGAGTGTTAGAGCTTAATGTCCTTCATGTGGATATATTTTGGTTGGTTAAAATTTTTCAACGATAACAAATTAAACATCAAAGTACAAGTAAAATCAGTTACATGTAGCCAGGGTAAGTTATGTATCTGCTCAGAATTTCAAAATGGTGAGAATTTCTGCAAGACATCAGGTGAGGTAAGACAAGTCTTGAGAAATCAAATGAGACAAGATTGACAACTTGTCTGTACTTGTGAGTGATACAGTACAGTATGCGTATCCCCTGCATAATTGCATTATAAAATGCAGTGTAAAAAACATAACTCTTACAAACTTAATTATTATTCAATGTATCTCAAAAGCTTTTTGTACTAATGGCGTCTGCCATCGAGTCTCAATCAATACCCTTGAACGATACCCTTGATCAACACCTCAGTTGACACTTGATTGACAGTTGGTCGACATCTGGGTCAACAGTCAGTCCAAAGTCATATGGGGCGGTATCAGCGTCAAAAATACAACTGAAGCTACATAACATGATAGTCCGACTGTTTAATGCAATGCATCGTCTACACGAAGCCATGGTTTGAGCACACTATTCAATATTGCGACTTAACTAAGCGATAGTTCGTCAACAAGACACGTTGCTTTGTCACGCAGCGTGACAAAGCAACGTGTCTTGTTGACGAACTATCGCTTAGTTAAGTCGCAATATTGAATAGTGTGCTCAAACCATGGCTTCGTGTAGACGATGCATTGCATTAAACAGTCGGACTATCATGTTATGTAGCTTCAGTTGTATTTTTGACGCTGATACCGCCCCATAGAGTCAACTACTTTTGGCAGACATTCCATTGAGTGACGATTGATACATATAAATCAGTTAACAATTAGCTGACTATCAACTGAGTGTCCACTGAGTGTCGACCAAGATGTTAATCGAGTGTTGACTAAGTGTCAGCCGAGCATCAATTGAGATGTCGAAGTGTTAATCGAGATGTCGATCAAGAGTATCAATTGACACTCGATGGCAGATGCCTTTAGTACACATGATCAAGCTTTTTGAAGCCATTCTATTCTGGAACAGTTACCTTTCCATTAAACTCTGAACTCCTTTATTCACAGGTTTTGATGAAGATGAAGTATCATCCACGTCCAGGAAGAAAGGATCTGCTGCGGCACTCAGTTTGGGTGTGGCTGCTTTAATGGTCCCCTTTACTCCATTAACAGCCCCTGTGGGACTAGCAGTATCCCCTGGCACAGGACTAGTAAGCTTGAGATCATCAGGCTTATCATCGTTAACTGGTGAGGTATTTTGATTTTCAGGTATATTACCTGACGACCCAGCAACTTGTGGTCTCCTGATAAGGGAAAAAGTATTGTATCATAATTTGGGAGATGCTGTGAGAGATGCTATAGCTTAATATTTTGGGGTTCAGAGCCACCTTAAATTTTCAAAACTTTAAGGTGGCTCTGAACCCAAGTAAAGGTTTTTTAAACTTTGCCAAAAGTTGCATCTTATCAAGTGTATTAAAATTTGATATATAAAAATTTCACTGTGCCATTTTTAAATTATAAGCCCCTAAAGCTGTAATTAAGGGTGTTTTAGCACGTCATGCTATTGCTATGGTAAACTATTGTGACAAAAAAATGATAACAACCTGTTGTGGTATCATGTGATAAAGAGTAATTATAATGACCCATCAAAATCTAACTGCTGGAAAATGTTTTGAGCCACCTTAAACAAGGGTTTCACAAACGTTTCAACAGGAGGGCAACTGGTTTTCACATGGGGGCAAAACTTTTTGCAATGAAATTCTTTATGATGTGATGTATATATGAAATAATTCATATATGAACTGCGGTTGTAATGAAAGTGAAGAATGATCATCGCAATATATTTTCCAATTTAAAGGGCCCTAGTCAGCCACACCTTTGTTTTTGTTTACATGCAAGAATTTGGCGATTATATTTTATTCGGAGCCTGTTGAAACAAAGAAAAATCACTGTAGAACTACTTGAGATAATTAAACATACCTTCTGGGACACAGCTTACAGTAAAACAATAAGGATTCGCTTCACCATGCTATATCAATAATTTTGATGTCATCGAAAATGGCGGAGGCTGACTAGGGTCCTTTAAGCAATTGGAAAGAAGAAGCCTGAAAAAAATCAGGGCTTCAACGGGATTCGAACCGGTGACCTCCGCGATACCGGTTTGAAATTCTTTATAAGGTAAATTCTCCTCTAGATGGTCAAAACAGGGGGGCAAAGTCACCATCACAGCTAGTCAATTTGCGTGGTTTAATGAAACCTGTGGTTAAAGGCCTGGCCGACATTGTATTGCATTCTTGGCCCAGGGCTCAAAATAACGGCCGGTCACCGGACAATGTCCGGCCAAGATGACTATTTGTCCGGACAAAATTTGGGTTTGGCGGTCATTTTGACCGGTCAAGTACGCAGTTTCCAAATAATTCACTAGAAAAATTTTTCCTTTGTTTCTGGAAAATATGTGAAATAATAAAATATCTCAGCGGCTTGTAGTTACAAAATAGGAGAATACAGATGAGACGGTTATGATCGTCAGCTTCGTGAATGCTGTGGCGTCTTAGCGGCTTGCTAAAATAACACAGGAAACATCTGTAAATACGCTAAACAGACAACAATGAACATCGCATCAACCAACGTCGCAGTTACAGATTTAATTGTCCTCGTTAGCGTTTCTTCAGTTTATTTCCTACATGCTGACCGAGCATGCTGAGCGGCGGAAGGCAGCGATCTTTCACTAATAATGTAGTACATGCCTATGCAGCCCTATTAGTGTTTGGTAGAAACTCGAAGTGTTTACAACCAAAATCGCATTCAGTGTAAGTGGTAAGTTATTAAACAATTATGTGCAGGGTAACTACGATAAAATGAGCATTTCTAATAAAATAAGATAGCAAGTTTTTATTGTTGTTAACCCAGGCAAGTTTCATGTCGAGTAGAAATAATGCAGTTTGTGGAAATGAAAATCAAACATATTTAAGTGATACTTTTAGGGATTAAAACTTTAATCCTCTTTAACAACACTTTTTTGTGCATATGAGGTTTTGGCTTAATAGGGAAATTCTTCAAAATAAGCATTTTCAATACTTTGACCGGTCAAAAACGAGACATGACCGAGCTAAAATTGGTTTGGCCGGTCAACACCACCATTCAAAAATTATTTTGAGCCCTGTTGGCCAATACACATTTTGCTCTTACAGTGTCATAATTTTCTCTATTTAGATACATGCAGAGGTATTTAAAAGGGTACTTGAGAACTGTTAGGGTAATCAGCTAGATTCAGTAAAGACAGGAAAATCATTTTTGATAGCCCAGGACTGGTGGATTAATGCATTTGGGCCAGTGGATTCTGTCTGCCACTGGGCCGACGGTAAGTGAAATGTCCTGAGACTTAACAGGAAATTCAAATTACAGAACTACTGTGAGAGATGACATTTTTGGGGGCTAGCGAGAATGACTTTCAGCCTAGTACATCATACCAGTGGTTATAGGTCACCTGAAGGACAAACCCAAAAACTGTTTTTCTTTCTACCCTGCAAGATTTCTGGAGCATAACCTACAATGGACTCTGCACTTGTTATTGCTTCCTGTTACAGAAACTGGAGTTATACATGGGCTGTAGCAATTATGGGCCATTTTCACTTTTGTACCTTAACGCAGTCTCACAAGGCATTTCTCTTAAACGCTGTCAGTGACACAAATTCTTAGTATAGTTAGTGTGAGTCATCGCCAGCCTGCTTGTCAGTGTTCTGTGGCAGTGTAAAGAGAAACAATATGTGATCAGTTTATTACCTTGCTGGTGTTTTCTCCTCTGTTAGTGGCACCCTTTTCAGAAAATGTGATATTGGAAGAACTGTTGGCTGGTGGTAAGGGAGTCTGACTATTGATTCTGAAATAAAGAAATGTAATGATCAGACATACATGTAACATTGTTTTTCAGATACAGTGGAACCTAGATTTAAGGAAATCCTTTATGAAGAGGTCCTCTGTATTAAGAAGTGTATGAATTCTTTGTGCCCCTTATAGTAAAAAGTATGGAAAAGTACCCCAATAAAATGAAACTTTGTTATAGTGAACAACTGTACATGTATTTTGCCAGACCCTTGACCCTTGAGGTTTATACGATGTTTAACTTTTTACATTTACCGTATTTCTACATTGTTTGTATAGCTCTGGAGAAAGGAAAATATTTCAAGTCATGTGTATCCACGCGAGAACAAGGCTGTGGTCTACAAAACATTATGAGGAGCCCAAAGATTCCTGACCACGAAATCCTGGGTGCCCAGCACCTAAGCTTATATGAAAAAACCTTTCCAGTCACCCAAAGGCAAAAGCTAGTCGCCTGTGG
>OZ026600.1:750700-758200 GCA_964020085.1 Micromussa lordhowensis | reverse complement strand
CGAGTAACAGGCAATAGCAAGTCAGAAAATTTATATTGAAACAAAGTTAATTTAAAGCACTGGCCAGGGCTGTTCCAAAGGTGGATAATGCTGTTCGAAAGGTGGATAAATCACTATCCAGTGGATAGCATGGTTTGTTTTGTTAACACTTATCTGCTGGATAGTGATATCTGGTGGATAGCGTTATCCAGCGTTTGAACAACTGGGGCCTGAAAGAGACTGTTATGCACTAGTAACACCTAGAGACGGAAACATTTGAATGGCGAACAAAATGAACATGATTAATGGTCATGGGACGTCCTTGCAAAACTTCATACTATGTTTTGTTTGTTTGTGTTTTGGAAAAAAAGCTTTGGAAGGGCACTTTCAGAAGCTTTTGAGAAAGGTTTCTTTTATGGTCAGAAAATGTCAGAAGGCACTAACCATATCATTCTTGGATTTATTCTTATAAACATTGACTTGTTAGAATTTGTTTGAGAAGAGTGTTATTCCAAGCAGTGTGAATGTCTGGCTAAAATGTAGGTGTTACATGTCTATTGTAGAATAACAAATGGAAATATACTGGTTAAAGTAGGTACAATAGGTTCTGTGGTGTTACAAACTTAAGCCTCTTGGCTTGCAACAACACAGCTTGTGCTCTAGGGGTGGGGTGGGATGGGAGGGGTAATGAAAGAAAAAAACAGATGGAAAGGAGGATAAGATCACAGTGACAAACATTCCAGTGACAGCAGCTGATCAACATTTTAAACTTCAAAGTTGTTAAAACAGGAAAGGTATATAGTAGATCCCTGGTAACTCAAACTCCCCCACTAACTCGAACTCACTCCCATTTCCCTTGGATTTGACCCCACTTTTCAGTCATTTGAACTCAGTTAACGTGAACCCGATAACTCAAATTCCCCGCTAACTCGAACTAAACTTTGTTTCCCTTGATCAAAATTTACCACGATAACTTGAATTCTGGTTCATGTAACTCACCAGGAATGTCATCCCATTAGCTTTTCTTCTTGCATAATCGGCAAAAAAAGCTATTGACTACAGCAATTTGATTATTAGTGCATACTGACCGACAGTCATTTCCCGATCTCATGAGTCATATCTGATGCGGTGCCTTTAGCTGTCACAAAGAGAAAAACACTGCTACAGTGCAGTTTCTGTTGACTCGGAGATAAGTTTTATTTGTACTGTACTGTATACTGAACTGCTGAAAAATCAGTTAACTGTCAATAATAATAATAATAATAATAATAATTATTAACACGGCAAGTTGGATATTTGATCGACCCCGATAACTCGAAGTCCTGCCAACTCAAACTGTTTTTTATTTCACTTCAGAGTTCGAGTTACCGGGGTTGTACTGTATATGCATTCAAAGTACTTTTTATCTCAGAATGCATACTGATAGGTAATAATTTACAATGTCCTATAATTAAATACGTTTAATAATAAATTAATTAGTGAGTGATTTCAAGACATTAAACAATGCCAAGAATAATTAAATTGCATTGTTCTCTGCACATGTCTGCATACAAAAAAATAGTTATTAAAAGTAATATGAACTTGGTATCGTTCTCATTATTATTAATTCCAGCTGAAAAAAATGTGTTGGTGACTGTTAACCAGCTTTTCATGGACAATTAAGTTAAGGTAATTCCTTAGTATTGCATTGCGCATCCCTACTGCGCAGGCTTTTTGCGTCATTAGCGCACGCACATGAGCGCATGCACGTACAAAACTTAAGAGATTTCCCTCAAACTAAGCTCGATAGCGAAATAAGTGCTCCTTTTCTATTAAACGAGCTCGGTGACCCCCGATTTTTTGTTTTGGTATTTGCTAAGAACAGTCTAATAAAGAACATATTTGAAGAAGGAAAAAAGTTTGATAGTAGAACATGATTTTTTTTGCAAAATAGTTCCATACTGGGTGTATTTTGGCCAAGGGGAGAACTTCAAGCTTACCACGGAACTGTCCGAAAAAGTGCAATATTCCCACAACCAGACAGTCAAAAACGGCTTAAATGAAGCAATACTACTTATGCGAATAAAAGAAGCTTTACTTTCATGATAAAATTTTGTGTCTTTCAAGTAATCAAGACTTAATCCTGTATGAAGATGATTCGAATTTTCAATGCACAACCAGTAAAAATACCCCATTTTAAGAGCCTGCTGACGCGTAAACAAGCACGGTGACCCCATTTTTTTAATCGTCATATCATGACTGTTAACTATGCCAAGTTTCAAAAAAGGTTTGATAGTAGAACAATTTCAAGGGAATTACCTTAATTACATTGAGCCATTCAGTATCAGTTCAATTGCAACATTTGTGGTAAGCCTTTCTGCAACTGGTTCACTTGCTTTCTGGCCTGAGTAGTGTCACTACCTCACTTGTCTGTAAATTATGATCACAAGTTATTGACAAATCACATCGACAGTCAACAACCACACTGTTGGTAATCTTAATTGTGTATTTTGTATAACAGGATTTAAGTTATTTCCTCAGCTCTCGTCTCAATATTTTGCCACTGGCTGTCTTGGGAATCTGTTCAAGAAACTCCACACCTCCTCTAAGCTTTTTATGTGACGAAACCTTGTCAGCTACAAAATCAATTATCTCCTTCTCAGTGATGACTCCTTTTGGGACAATGAATGCTTTAGGAAGCTCCCCAGCCTCATCGTCAGGGATACCAACCACTGCGACATCCAGGATGTTTGGATGTGTGTGAAGAAGGGCTTCCACTTCTGCTGGAGGAACCTAAAGGGAGTAGAATGTTTTAGTGTGATCACACCACAGGTGGCCCAAGCTCACAACACCTCCATATGCTGCAAGGCTAGAGTCACGTTTTGCGTATTCAAACTCAGTCCTTATGTAATAGTATATGTTGGCCATATATGTCACATTTTGCTGAACATTCACATAAAAGTAAAAAAAAGAAATTAATATTATAATAAATATTAACTCCTCGCATCCTGAGCTTCGGCCACCAGTGATCACACTGATTAGCAACAAGTCAATCAATCCCCAAAGCTATAAGTTGTAAATAATAAATTACCTCAAAACACTGATATGACTTAAAAATATACCTCAACATGTCAATATAGTATACACACTGACACAACATGTGGGAGGTGTGGTGGCCTCACTCCCGATCGAGCGGTTGAGGTTTGGGGCCTGGCCAGGGACACTGGGTCGTGTTCTTGAGCAAGACACTGTACTTTCATAGTGCCTCTTTCCACCCAGGAGTGTAGATGGGTACCGGCCAATTTAATACTGGGGGTAACCCTGCGATGGACTAACACCCCATCCAGGGAGAGGAAGAGATACTCCTAGTCGTTTCATGCTACCAAAACTGGGATAAGCTCTGGCCTGATGGGCAACTTGGGTTGTATGCAGACTTTACCTATACACACAACATAAAAGCTATTTACAACACATAAGATATAAATCCTGAACTTAATTCCCAAAATACCCCTTCAACCATAGCCTCCTACGCAGACGTTCTTTGGGCTCGTCACGCAATATTCCTCCCCCACGAACGTCTGCTGAAACGAATAGGTTGTTCAATTAGACCAATCACAGCGCACTTCCCGATCAAGACAGCGAACTTTGAACCTTGATCAATATTAGCGGATATTTGCGTGGCCTTCCAACGGGATTGCGAGACTTCCAAAATCGTCGATTTGAATCCTTTTCAGCGAGAAGCTATGGAATATTTCGTGAAGAAAAATGTGCTCGTCTTTGTTAATCTACGGATACCAACTTGACCTTTCAACGATTATCTTGATGTTATCGGCAAGAAGCTGTAAAGTATTTAATACGTGAAGAAAAGGATGGACATGTTCGTACGCGGACATTCATTTGCATGGCTGGTTTCTATCGAATGCTGGAAGCCTGCGGAAAGTCTACTTGAAATGACCGCAAAGCTCCAAAATACTAGCGTGCAGCTGAGCATGTCCTTTCATTGAGTGTATGAGACAGTTACGATAATCTCTTTAAATCCCCATCGAGAAACTACAGTTTATTTCACTGTGAAAAAGATGAAGTGCTCGTAGATCTACGAACGCAGACTGGATTAGCTATAGAAAAGCTGCATAGTAAATTTGAAAACGTTGACGTTGCCGTACGTGAGAATGCAACAGTTCAAGTTGTACTTCTCGCCCCAAGGGAGCCTGTTCAGTTTATTATTAGCTTTTAATTACATAATTAGCCCACGCCGATTGGCTCTAAAGTAATTTTCACGTGATCTCCAGCTGATCTTTGAGTCCAAACCGGGATGCAAGCAAACAAAGGGAAAGGAATGTCCCCTTGGCTTCAGCAGACGTTCGTGGGGGAGGAATATTGCGTGACGAGCCCAAAGAGCGTCTACATAGGAGGCTACTTCAACCATGGCTCTCCTGAGGGAAGGGAGGGGTGGGGGGGGGGGGTTCAAATACCAAAAAGAGGTTTTAAATTAAAAAGCCTTCTGTGGGAGGGGAATCACCTTAATTAACTTCAGAGAAGTTTACCTGAAATCCTTTGTATTTAATGAGCTCTTTAAGTCTGTCTACAATGTAAAAATGTCCTTCCTCGTCATAGTAACCCAAGTCACCACTGTGGAACCATCCATCAGGGGTGATGCTCTCAGATGTAGCTTTAGCGTTATTCAGATAGCCTATCAGTGCAATAAAACACAACAACTCACGGGTGATCAAGTCAGGGAATCAAACTGAGAGGTTTATGTGACTAATGTACTCAGATCATCACACTCTACGCTGCCTGTGCAGAATCTGGGAACTAGAGGAATCCTCCATATTGCACTAACTCTACTTTGTTTTTGGCAGCCCTGAGTTCACAACTGCTCAGCGTCCCACCAAAAGGGATTGTCAACACAAGAGATTTTTGTAGTATATTTTATGTCTGATACTGGATAACTTATTGAGACACAATGCACTATGGTCAGGACTGTTAAAACGCTGATGACATTGATGTTAATATACGTACATGTAACCATCCTGTATCTAACCTTTCATAATAGTGGGTCCTCTCATGCACACCTCTCCACTTTGGTTTGGTCCTAGAAGCTCACCAGTCTGAATACCAATCACCTGAAAAAAAAACAGACTTTATAATCATTTTTAAGAGGATGAGCAGCTCTCATAAAATATTAAAAGCCTAGAAATGTCATAGAGTTGAGAAAGGCTTCATCCTGACTAAAGTTATCTTTCTGTAGTTGTGGCATGTTTCATAATAATAATTATTATTTTAATAATTATATAATAATTAATTATTTAATAACTATAATAATAATTATTATTATTTTAAGTTATTAATTGCTTTATTTAATAATTCATTGTTTTTATCATACATTATAATTATTAACAGAAGTCTTTAAGAAGTCTTATAATATTATTAGGGAGGCATGGAGGCCTGATGGTAAGTGCGCTCATCTCTGGATCAAGCAGTCTGGGTTCAGGCCCTGTCGAGGGACATTGCGTTGTGTTCTTGGGCAAGGCACTTTACTCCCACAGTGCCTCTCTCTACCCAGGTTTATAAATAATGGGTACCAGCAAACTTAATGCTAGGGGCAACCCTGAGATGGACTAGCATCCCATCCAGAGGGAAGTAGAAATACTCTAAGTCGCTTCACACTAGAGAAACTGGGATAAGTACCGGCCTACCACTTATAATAATTACCTTTCCTTCAAGGTTTGGCAACATAACTCCTACAGCACCAGGCTTGCAGCTGTTCCGAGGACAATACATTGCTGCCGGGCTTGTCTCCGTCAGACCATACCCTTATTCAAACCAATTAATAATTATTATTAGCAACATATCAATTGATTGCATGAGGTGAGGGGGGGGGGAAGGGGGAGGGGAGCACGACCCTCTACTCTGGATCTTCTTAAATTTGTTGTTTTATTGATATCAACAACTAAATTATTTTGTAAAGTAATTAAATCTAGGTGCACTCTTGTTCAACCCCATCACCTAATTTAGAGAATGGTGTGAATATATAAATGTCAGCAGGAAAAAAGCCTCATGACTAAGAATTACATTGTACTGCACTGACTGTTAATTAATTCCTGACTATTAAATAAATGTTCTTGAAACTCAAAACTGAGCATAAACAAAGCAGTTCATACAATGTTATACAGACCTCTACATCTTAAGAACACATGAAGGGAGTCAATGTCTTTATTCACAGAAATCCAGGTATTCTGTATTAAATAAGCATTATAAGGTTTCCTTTATAAATGGTTCATTCCAAAGATCTCTCACCTTGGCCAAGAGCTACCACATTGGGAAGATTTTTCCTTACTGCATGGGTAAGTTCTTTACCAAGAGGTGCAGCACCACTAATGATGGTGTCAATGCTTGTCAGGTTGTAATTCTTCACCGATGGATGCTTGGCTAAAAACGCGATGATTGGTGGTACAAGATACAAACAGTGTATCTGCAACGTACATATATTATTATTGAACAACAGACTGGTATGAAGTCAAACCTCATCATCATCGTTGTCGTCATCATCATCATCATCATATATATAATATATAAAGGGGGTAAGTTTCTAAAGAAACTGTGGTGCTGTGTCAGTGGGGATTATTACAAGATAATTTGGTTTTATCAACTGAGTTGATAATGTGAATTGGCCACCGTAAAGAGATTCGAAAGATGACGTTTCAAGCATTAAGAAACCCGCCCTGACGAAGGGCTGAAGCTCGAAACGTCAGCTTTAGAATCTCTTTACAGTGGCCAATTTGAAATAGTACAATAAAAAAAATGGCACAAGGGATGTGATGATGGCTGTCAACAATGATGACAGTATAGGGCTAAGTAGACAAACCTTGAAATCCTGGATAAGCCTCAGCATGTGTTCACCATCAAACTGCTGCATACAGACAATCTTCCCTCCACGTTGAAGAAATTGCGCCATAACAGCCACCATACCAAAAATGTGGAAAAACGGCAGAAGCCCCAGAGTAGTTCCTCGCAATGGATGAGACCTGAAACTCTCGTGCATTAACATACACAGTTGTGACACTAAGTTATGATGTGTCAGCATGACGCCTTTAGGAAAGCCTGTTGTCCCACTGGAGTACGGCATGGCACACACATCCTCCTTAGGATTGACTGGCACATCCTCTGGAAAGGCTGTGCCATCATCATTGATGAGTGATGTGAGTGGTTCACAACCTTCAGCTTCACCAGTAACAAAGACATGATTAATCCCGACTTCTGCTGCAGCCTGCTTGGCTTTCACAGCAATGGATGGCACCGTTATTATATATTTAGCACCGGAGTCTTTTAGTTGGTAGACAATCTCTTTTTCTGTGAATGTTGGATTTAAAGTTGTTGCAATACCTCCAAGGGAAATGATGCCAAAGAACAAGACTGGGTATTCAGGAACATTTGGAAGGTAAATGGCAAACACATCACATTTCTTGAAACCCCTTTTTGCTAATGCTGATGCAAACTTTTTAACTGATGTACTGAGTTCACTGTAGGTATAAGATTTATTTG
>OZ026600.1:733200-748200 GCA_964020085.1 Micromussa lordhowensis | reverse complement strand
ATCATGCTCCTGATAAACAAATCGGACTCCCGCTGCGCGGTCATACGATTTTGTTTTCACTCGTATGATAACAGACCGAATTGGACTCCACTCAGTCCTATTACCATTACAAATACTCTAAATTTTACGAGAATTCCAGATATAAACATACTCTCTGATGCATAGGCAAGTTAAACTTCACAACTATTTATCTCGGTCCCCAACACCTAACCCCGTCAGTCTCCTGTTTTGCGCTGACGTCAAGTTCTCTTGCGATTCTATCCACGCATGCAACGATCGAATGAAAATACGAGAAAATAGAGGGCTTTTAACTCTCATTCGGCTGAACGAGATTATACTGATCAGGCTCTCAGTGGACAAATCGTTAAAAATAGTAGACATGATGATAAATGCGATGGAACTCAAATAGTAATAAACAAAAGTCAAAGAACTTTATTGAATTGAGCTTTTCAAAGGAAAAATGGAGAGTGGAGAGTCAGAGCTTTTGATTGAATCAATACAACTCCTATAGAATTCATTACGAACTCTTACAGTATGCTCTGGTCACCTGTCCTGTGTAATCCCAGGCAATTATACAGGACCTATACAGGGATACAGAGGATCTAAGTGGGGTTTAACAAATTGTACTACGGATGTAAACCGAGAATTAGCTGAAATAAAACATGGATAATTGCAGGCTGTCTTAGACAGGACATCACGGTATTAGGGAACTCTAGCAAACCACGACGACGACCACAACGAGAACGTCACCAAATAAAAAGGTTAATGAGCAAAGCATTAGCTGTGCACGTGCGTTATAAATCTTCGTACATTTCTTTGCCGTCCTCTGTAAAGACAACGTGAAATGACCAAGTTCTGCGTGTCTGAGGAACGCGGCGAACGACGATGGCTTATGTTTCGTATTCCATTTGGAATTCAACACTGTCATTGCATATTTAGCCTGAGCACGCTTTTAGAGCCACTGGCGTACCAAACAAATCTAGACAACCGCGAATTTCGCTGATAGAATATAAATTCATTTTTTTTTTGTCTGGGCTTCGTCTAATTAGGGAGCCTAATAATAAAACAGCAACGGCAACGGCAACAGAAACGTTGCTAAACAAAAGATGTAATGAGCAATACAAAGGCTGTGCACTTGCGTTATAATTCTTAGTACATTTCTTTGTCGTCCTCTGTCAAACAACAACGTGAAATGATAAAATTCTGCGCTGTCAGGGTAGAGAACGTGAACCACGACGGAATATTTTTAAAATTTATTTTTCCACGCTATGAAATCTTCAAACAATTTTCTCGTAGGTGAAAGAATTCAATGAAAATGACTTTACCGCCATTTGCGTCACTCAAGCTTTTATGGTATATTTTTGGTCTGTCTGTTATAGTCTAATGGCACCTTTAAAAGGATAATTAAATTTCAGATTAGTCGGCTTAATGAATTTCAATTTTCCCGGACGAGCAACCTCCAACAATGGCTAAAAAATGGCTATCAAAGTAACTGAATATAACAATGGGCTTGCTTATTAAGGCGAGGTTTCACTTAAAAACACACCATTTTTGCAAAGTTTCTCGTGGCTAAGATTTAAATGCCATCCATGACAAAGTACACATTTATAGAAAACGTTAAGACCAAAGATTATGAAACAAAATATTTTTGTACCCTAGAACGGTATTGTAACCTGATACCGGCTCATTAAATCTGCTACTCGCTGGGGAATGTCAGGACTTACTCAGTGAGAAAAGCTAACTATAAACCACACACAACCCACAATTCCTCGAGATTCGCTCCGACGAAGGGCTAACGCTCGAAACTTCAGCTTTCGAATCTCTTTACGGTGGCCAATTCACATTATCAACTCAGTTGATAAAACCAAACTATCTTGTAATACTCCCCACCGACGCAGCACCACAGTTTCTTTAGAAACGTACCCCCGTAACTCCTACAAGAACTGATCAAAATAAATAATTTTTACGTTTTTAAAAGGAAGACAAATAGCCTACTGTTTTAAGCATAGAGATTTTGAAAAGTTAAAAACACATGAAATGGTGACTAGTCAAATTTGAAACAGAAAATCCAGCATGCGTTTCAATGCATTACTACGACAAAATGCACTAGATGGAAAAGTTCGATGCAAAGTTCTATGCAAATTTCAGCTCAATAGGGCAAATCCTTCTCAAAATATCTTTTCCGGCAAAGGAAAAAAATTTACCGGCTCGCACGAGCTTTGAACTTACAGTGACAGAAATTCTCAAATACTTTAAGATTCAAATTCCGGTGAAAACAAAAATATGATTTTTTTTTACAGAGTTTTAGGTTAACCCCGTCCTTAAGTAATGTTATTGACAAAAATTGTGCCGTGTTATCAGACCAAAAAGTAATCTTCAATATCATTTAACGACTGGACTTGAAGTGTGCCAGGATGTTACAATGTTTTTCCTAACCCTAACCCTAAGAAAATTTCGATATATTAAAATTCACAATAGACCTCAGCACAAGGCTCTGGGGAATAAACCCCACAAACGTTGTAGTTACTCCCCAGAGCCTCGTACTGAGGTCTATTGTTTTAGGCTGGATTTTAATACATCGAAATTGCTGGTCTATTTGGCACACTAACCGCTACAAATGATGGTAAAAATGTCCCGAAATCTCCCCCTGTGCATGTTATGAAAGTTGTTCTTAAAGTTTCTAAAACAGCAGCTGAGCAAGTATTAAAGCTGCGCTTACGAACACTGTGAAACTGGCATATGCCTTGCTAACTGAGCTATCCGTTGTTGTTGACATCGTGGAGGTAGATTTCTCGTTTGAAGGTGGCGCGGAAGTAGAGTGTAATCTCATAAAACGAAACTCTCCCAAGCTTGGGATGGGGTTTGGGTCATTAAATGCGCCAGCCATGCTGTTGGTGATTTGGAAAATGTTCACATGTGGGTTTGTGGCTGCATTACTGATCGAAAATCCAGTTCCCTCCTCCGTCCCGGCATCCCATGGGGGTAACAAGGTGGCGTTCATACTTTCCCGCCATGTGCCATTGTCACACAGGTCAAGACTGTCAACTCCAATGAACCAATCAGGAGAAGGCGCCAGCATTGTAATTATCGACACTTTGGAAAAGTTCGCGGTGACCTCGACATCAATTCCAGTTCTCGTTGCCTCCGGGCCTAGTTGAGCGCCACCAGGAAGAATTAGGTTCCAGGCCTTTTTCGCGGTGATCTGGGCGTTAATCTCACTTACAAGAGTACTTGTTCCACCTAAAAATATAATAAATCCACAAGTTATGTTTTTGCAGCTGTAACTGTACAATGAATAACTTTAGTAATTTTGTAACTATACAGTGAACAATCTTCTTGCTTGCTTCTAATTTGAAGCTGCTTTCCCCAGCTCAGATAGGCTACAAAACTAAAATGAAAATCACTCATGATATGCTGGATTTGCTGGAATGAGTAAACGTTTAAGCCTGGTTCACACTTGTGCGATAAGCATAACACAAGCGACATAAAAGCATAAGCATAAGCACAAGAAAAAAGGAACAGGTTCCTTTTTTCTTGTGCTTATGCTTATGCTTATGTCGCTTGACTTATGCTTATCGCACAAGTGTGAACCAGGCTTTAGCTTTGACGGTTATCCGGCGCGATCGTTTTCCAGTTGTGTTTGAAACTCGTCGAGAAAAAAATTCTCGCCCGGAAATATTCGAGAGGAAGTCGATGATCGTCGGTAATGTTTTCAGGTGCTGTCGGAAATTTAGGCTTGAGCGGTAACTGTCGTTAAATTACGATATTTTTCAGCTGTCTCTTGTTTTCACAGAGAGAGCATAAACAGAATCGATAATGTCCTACCCGTTTCAACTGAGACTGTACCTGCAGATAAACTTAATGCCATTCCATTGATTCCCCGATAGCTAAAGAAAAAATATTTTCGCCGGTTGGTATCAACAAATGAAATTAACCGTTAAAGATTTTCTTCGCGTAGGTTTTCAGCGATTTTTAAAATTATACATAAACCCAGCAAGACATTTTCAACCGAAGGCAAGCTCACTTATTGTTTTTGCATGCTGTAAGAGAGCTACATTTGTAATGTACTGTCTCCTATGATTCACCGTAATAATTTTACGATTTAGGACTGTTTATTATTCATTTATTAAAAAAGTTGGAATGTTAGTCATCTTATCTTATCTTACTTCAATCTGCCAATCATCTTGATCTATTCACAAATGCCGACTCTTTTGTTTGGTAACATTCTTGTTGAAGAAAACAATGTTCTGCTTGTGCCACTAACTTTTATATTTCTCTCTATATAGCTTCATGATATCCGAGTCAAATTTTAAATATTGGGTCTAAGATATTGGTACTAGCGGACACTATTTTCATCCATTTCAGGATCAAGTTTTTAAACAATGCTGGTGTGTCCCCCGTAGGGCCTTTTCTGCGCGAAGTAAATATTCTGTACGTCTACCCTACGATATTTATGTGTCTTATAGTATTAGAGGGTAAGGATAAGTGCGTATTACAGGTTCGGCGTTTAACTTATTATTTTTTTAAATCGCAAATAAACCACAAGAGATATAGGCTTATCAGTTGTATTAAGGCCTCTCTCTTGCTATACGGGCCAAACTATATATGCACGTAAATGCAACGTTTGAACGGAACAAATCGCAACACTTGCGCACACCAACCTTAGCAATGCGTTCATACGTTCTGCAGTTTTATCATCTTGAACGATCACAGTCAGTTATTTAGCTTGGATCTAAAATTTTGTCATTGCATGCCGTAAGGTATGTTTATTGGCTATGTCGAAAAGTTCGCTCAATCAGGGTTACAATTCAACACGGTCTAACCTGTTTCTGCCACTAATTCCACACCAGGAGAGGCTAATGTGCCCTGGCGCCACATTACATAGCCAGATCCATGCGAACAGCCAACCAGAGGCGAAAAATGCGCGCTACCCGGACGGGCTGTACTCGGATGTCTGTCTGCTTTCCAAAGACCGTAGAACGACAGAGTATAGTTTGCCGTTCCAGGGCATGTTTCACCGGCTGATGAAACGACAGCAACAAGACTGAGGAAGGCCGGCAGTGTTATCATCACAGACACCATTTTTAGAAATGCAGTTGTGTTCTACGCAGCCGGTTATATATAGGAAGGCGAATTAAACCAGCGATGCTTTATATGGGTCGTATTTGCATGACTCGGCAAATTTGCAAATTCGTGTTTGGTAGAAACAGGCCTGGGGTTTGTAAACACATGTTAATTATGACTCAACAACGAATTTCCGGCTACCAATCAAGATGAGATCTAATATCGCAAAGAAAACAAAATTCCATTTATTTTCAAGAAAATTAAAAAAACGAGATTTAAAAATTATTGATTCCTCAGTAGAATTTACATGCTGTTTTCATTTGTAGAGAAGCCACAAAAAAACAAGACCTTGGATGCTTTTAAGTGCGGTTTACAAAACAAACGGACTCTTTTGTCCCAGCAACCAATTACAAAAGCAATTGCACGCATTAAAATCAATATACTACACGAGCGGTGACGTAACTATTTCCAAAGGATTTGTAAAGAGCACTCGAATTTTAATTTAACAATTGAGTACTCTTTTTCACACATAATCTTAATTTATACACGAAAATCTTAACATTAAATGAAATGTTCGTCCTAAGAGTCGTGTTAATTGAAATAGATTGAAAACACTAGTTAGTTGTAACAGTTGACGTTTGCTAACTAAAGCGATAGACTATTAAAAATTGAATAGTGGTCGATTATGATTTATCTTCCGTGTCAAATATCATCGTTACAATATAGAAAATAATATATTGTTCGTAGCCGCCAAAAGGGCACCGTGCGATTAGAAACTTCTTTGTTCCGCGGAATTTAAATATAATTGACTGACAACGCTAATATTGCTTCACTAATTAGGACCAGTTGGTGAAGCTCATTGTATATGAACAGCCAGAGGTCTCTAAAATGCTAAAAATACTCTAACACGCGTTTGCGTCAATTTTAATATTCATTCTTTTTATATGACTGCGAAAATTACTTCAAGAGACCAATTTATCATTAATTTGCACTTCGCTGCAAATTATATTAATGCACTCGCCTAAAGGTTCATGTAATCTTGAGGGAACTTTAGAATATCACTTAATGTGTCACTTGTGGTGTTAATCCTTAATAATTGCACAGGATTATCTAAGCATAGTTCCAATAAAACGCAACCTTGGTAACAATATAACAGAAGCCTGCTGAAGCCTGCTACAGAGGAGAAGAAGGTGTAACTCCTACGTTCACGTGAAAGGAGCGGGGAAACTCGTCGACTTTTTATCGTTCTCAAGCATGTTAAGGCGGGGGTCCACCTGAAAGCCGTATTTTGGCTTGGTATTATGTTTTTAATGCAAATATCTCGTTTACGTTTCAAGCAATCAAGAATCTCTTCGCTCATTACACACATCTATGTTTGGCGCCGTTTTGTAAATTTTTTGGAGATTTTTAGGTTTATATGGAGATAAATAGTTTTTCTCAAAGGATTAGTAAAATTTATGGAAATAGGAAATTTTGAAGATTTGGTGTTGTTTTAAAATTAGAGTTTGAAGTTAAAAATTGGTAGATACACACCAAACAGTTGCCTAACAACCTGGGTGCCATTGTGGGGTCGAGCAACTGTTTGGTGGTGTTCCATAACCCTTTTTTTCCCTTTCAACCTCTCTTTAAATTTACCAAAATTTCACTTAAATTCAGGTTTACCCCCGCCTTAAGGCAAAGCTCAAGCCTAATTTGCATAAAATAAAAAAAAAAACAGCAATTACTCTGTCAGGATTTGCAGAACTGGGAGCCTGACCAATCTCGACGACCTTAATATTGTAAGACAAATAAAATCTGATAAACTACATCACGTGACTATAATTAATCGTTTTCATTGAGTTATTTTTTTGTAAAAAAAATATCTCTTAGTCGGCGCGACGAGTATGTTGTGGACGGGTCAATGGATCAGTGAGAGATGTATGTATGTCACACCAATCAGATCGGATCTACTATAAACAGCCAATCAAATTTCTTGTTTTAAAAGTAAATGGTATATGAGAAGATTTGATCCCGATACAGTTCAGAACTGCCATATTTATTCTTCTATAAAAGAGGAGGAAGTATTCATATATTGGGTTTACTTCGGCATTTTCTGTGAGTTAGGCTTAGGATTTTAGTTATGGACGAGATGTGCCTTGAGGTATGAAACAGTGCGTGAGGTAGTTGTATGCAAATGGACGAGATGTTTTTATTTTTAGTTACAAAAGTAAGTTGATATTTTTGTTTTTCACAAGCAGTAAATTCAATTAGACGTCACGCATCGTTGCTTCTAGTTCTTACGAAATGTTTTAGAGGAGACGAGACTATTTTGATTTGAAAGAGTTCGAACGTTTACATTAGGTACAGGTAACGATTGTTTTGTTGTTGTTGCATGGAAATATAAGGAGATATTTTATTTTTTAGTTACAAAGGGTAATTTGACACTTGTTTTTCACAAGGGAGTAAATTCAATTAGAGCTGGCAAATCATCACCACTTGTTCCCACGAGATGCTTGCTATTTTTAGTTACAAATAGTAACTTGACACTTGTTTTTCATATGAGACCAAATCGTTCCAACGAGATGCCTACTATTTTTAGTTACAAATGGTCATTTGACACTTTTTTCATATGAGAGCAAATCGTTCGCATAAGATGTTTTCTATTTGTACTTATAAATGTTAACTTGACACTTTTGTTTTTCATATGGGAATAAATTAAATTACACTGTCAACGTGTCAGAGGTTTTTTTTGTCTTTCTATTTTCGGTGAACTAGTGTTGTTGTGTAAAAAGGGTAAATTTAGGACTCGTATAAAATACGAAAAGTTCTCTTAACTTGAGTATTTTTGAGCACAAATTCCTCTTGGGGGTTGAAAGGGCTATGAGATCGGCGAGTGACAGGGAGTTATGCATGTGTGCGTGTCACCGCAATCACAAAGTGGGTTGCATCAAAGAACGAATCAAATTGCCTGTTAGAAAATAAGATGGTATCTTTATTAATCTGGAGACGCGTCAGATCACTGTAGTTTGTTCAGTCAAAAATTTTATGGCATACTAATTAGTTATCTTACCATGTATATCATAAATTCCCAGTTTAGCTCTTGCTGTACATCGCAACCAAAACGATTTCTAAAATTAACCAAATCATTACTGTAAACAGCTCCATGAATGCTCCTATCTCCGAGACTTCATAAAAAATAACTCTTGCACGCCTTGCGTGCCTATGTTTTTTGGAATGCAATCACTGTCAAATTTAATATTTTTATAATTGTGCTAATGACTCCTGCAAGAATCTCTCCTGAATGGCCGACTGAAATATCCTGTTTAGAAGTTATTACGTAACAGGTCCCGTAACCTTCTGTATTTCCATATATAGCCTTAAATAATTGCGGAGTTCATCCACTCAGGACAGAAATAGTTGCATTATAAAGGGTAAAAAATTTTGTTATGGTTAGTTTTTCATGATAGCTCACAACCCTTGGGCCATTTTAGAAATCATTTTAAGCAAGCTTGTGACGTCACGAATCACGTGACCACCATAAATATACCTTTAAGGAGTTTAAGGATGCCAAATTTTGTGGTAAGTTTTTGGCTCCCTCTGAAATAAAAACAACGTTGCTTTAGATTTAAAACGTGTTTATTTCTTTGCGGGGGTCTTCATGGATATAATCGTACACCAAGAGTTACGTATACAGTCGAAGCTCTCCTTGCTACCACTCACGATAGCGACCAGCTCTGCTTACGACCACCATCGTCAAACTTAAACTTTTGTAATGAAAAGCTCTCGTAAGCGACCGCGACAACTTTAAGGATTACCCAAATTTTATTTATTTATTTATTTATCTATGTTATTTCACACTATTTACACAAAAATGACAATACATATAAATGAAAAAAAAAACACTTGCAATGGTAAATACATAGATAAAATAAACAAAGGGAGAAAAAATTACAGAACGTGTGTGGTCGCCAAAGTAGCAACTGCTTTTCGACTGGACTTTTCCTTTGTTTTCAAGCTCTTGTAAGCTACCACTCAGCTCGGAGTCTTTTACATAAAAATCAACACTTTAATTCAAACTGCACACTGCGCTAATGGTTCTTGACCAGTGAAAAAATTGAAGGTAAAGTTTAGCCCTGTCTATATCAGATATAAAGACACTAATAAAACATTAACTTTTCTTAATGAATTATTGACGAGTTCCTGAAGCTCAATCTATTGCTTTACCATACGGTCGCTTATGTACGAGAGCTCATTCTTGTAATCTCTAGTTAAGACCACTTCTTTGAATTTCCGAGGTGGTCGCTTACGAGAGCTTCGACTGTACCTACTTCCGGCTTGCTATGCGCGAACCAAATAGCGGCTAGTCTAGTCTTGTAAATCTTCTGCTTCTAAACTGTTCCCTTGAGAGACAGAGAATTGCTACCCTTCTTCTCCCCAAAATGACACTCAAAAGTTTAGAAAATGCTACCATGTGTATAAAAACGTCTACACGTCACTGTGTTCACAAGATTGTTCTTACAGTTTTCAAAACAACAACGCTAGCATTAAAGCAGCGCTTGCGCACACTGCAAAATTAAAAGATGCTTTGCCGACTGAGCTTTCGGTTGGTTCCGCTGGCTGGTCTGTCTTCACAAACCTAAACTCTCCCAAGCTTGGGATGGGATTCGGGCCATTAAATGCACCAGCCGTGTTGTTTGTGATTTGGGAAATGTTAACATGTGGGTTTGTGGCTGCATTACTGATCGAAAATCCAGTTCCCTCCTCCGTCCCGGCATCCCATGGGGGTAACAAGGTGGCGTTCATAGTTTCCCGCCACGTGCCGCTGTTACAGAGATCAAGACTGTCAATTCCAATGAACCAATCAGGAGAAGGCGCCAGCATCGTAATTATCGACACTTTGGAATAGTCTGCGGTGACTTGGACTCCAATTCCAGTTTTCTTTGCTTCTGGGCCTAGTTGAGCGCCACCAGGAAGAATTAGGTTCCAGGCCTTTTTCGCGGTGATCTGGGCGTTAATCTCACTTACAAGAGTACTTGTTCCACCTAAAAATAAAATAAATCCACAAGTGATGCTTGTGCAGCTGTAACTATATCATGAATAAATTGAGCTAAATTTCTTTCTTGTTTCTAATTTGAAGTAGACTACGAGTAGTCCCTCTTTCGCTTAGTCCGTGCGTGACGCGAAATTTGAAGATTGCGTGAAAAAACGGCCGCGTGAGATCCTGGGGGTGAGAAGCTTCTCGCCCCCAGGATCTCACGCGGCCGTTTTTTCACGCAATCTTCAAATTTCGCGTCACGCACGGACTAAGCGAAAGAGGGACTACTCGTAGTCTAAATTTGAAGCTGCTTCCGGACAAAAAGGGTCCGTTTTCGTGTTTTGTGAATGGCCTTATTTTTTCCCGTGAAAATCTTTCCCGCTCGGGGTTACCCGCTGCATGTCCCGCAAGTAACTCTGTTGTTTTTCTATGCAACAAATCCGTTATTGACCAAGCTTGTTCAGTCAAGATGGCTGAATATTGGCCTCGTTCGTTTTTTCCCGTGTTTATGGAAGGAGACGGAGTTGAGGTCTCTGATCGAACACGCAAAACAAAAAACAGAACGAGGCCAATAAGGTCGGTCAATAACTCATAACTCGCCTACGGCCATATCATAATGTATTCGGAATAGGGCGAAATACAATCGAACATGTTTATATAAAAACAAACACCTTTGATGAAGGCACGAATCACGAAATATATCGTAATTCTACACTAAAGAGATATTTCTGAATACAATCACTCAAAATAGTGAGGTACAAGTACTGTGACGAAGGTGTCAGCCTTCGATGAAAAAAAAAACGATCACTGTTTCTTGGGGTGCAAATCAGAAGAGTATTTTACATTATTAGCGTTTTATCATATATTGGCTAGGACGCTAGTCACTACCAATTTTGTTCTAGAGTGGCAGCGCACGCTTGTTAATAAATTTGCATTGGCCGTCGATCGCTTCTTTGCGTTTTCGAAGGGTCTGTAACGAAGCCGATTAGAGAAAGACTTGAAGGACAAGTAGGTTTATGTTAAAACAATTAGATTATTCGCTCTCGATTTGTATGCGTGATAATTGACTCCGGAGAGCAATCTCGATCGAGCTCAGGCGAACTCCTCGGATTAATGCACCGAACATCGATAAGTTTTGCACTGCAGCAGGCCAAATTCGTGATATCGAAAAGTTCGTTGTAAGCTGAAATGTAAACGATTTTTCAAGCCCTGACTGCATTTAAAATGCAACTCTATCTCAAAAGGCTCGCTCTATCAGGGTTGCAATTTAAAATGTTCTAACCTGTCTCTGCCACTAATTCCACACCAGGAGAGGCTAATGCACCCTCGCGCCACATTACATAGCCAGATCCATGCGAACAGCCAACCAGAGGCGAAAAATGCGCGCCACCTGGAAGGACGGTATTCGGATGTCTGTCTACTTTCCAAAGGCCGTAGAACGACAGAAGGTAGTTTGCCGTTCCAGAGCATTCGGCCGAAGAAACAACATCAACAAGGCAGATGAGGCTCAGGAAAACTGACAGAACTGACAGTGTTATCATAGGAGAAGCCCGAGGAGAAGCCATTCTTAGAAATGCAGTTGTGTTCAAAGCAGGGTCGATGACGCTTTATATGATGTGTGATGTTTGGATGACTCGGCAAATTTGTGTTTGGTAGCCCCGGGGAGTAAATATACTTAAAATTCAGCTGCCCACGTTTTACCCGAGCTGAGTGGATAACAAGTGCAATCGAAGACTACATCTGACAATGAAAGAAGAAAAAAGTTTCCTTTTATGACCATTTATATCCTGGAAAGACTAAGAACAAGGAATTCGAAAAAAGTATTGGAAAGCCCTAATAACCACAGCAAAATGATTTACTCCACTCGTGCAGAAGCTACAAAATGCAAATTGACATATTAATCTCACGCGTGCAAATAGCAAACCTCTTTTGTCTTAACAACTATAAACATCAAATATTTTCGTTCGTGCGCGATTGGTCTTAACGCGTCACGCAACCGAACATGCCTCAGCGAAAACTAGGGAATATCCGAGAGATATTGCCCAATTTCAAAACTGCGAAAAATATTTAAAGGATACTAAACACAATAGCCTCCATTTAGCGCGAAAATATATAACAATTATTCCATGAGCCCGAGTTGGATATGAAGTGATAAAATAACCAACGAGCGCGTAGCGCGAGTTGGTTATAATCACTTCATATCCAACAAGAACGAATGGAATGATTGTTTTAGTAAATTCTCAAACTGGGTTTTGCCGCCGATTTTTATTTCAGCCATTATAGAGGGCTGAAGTTGAAAACTTCGTGCGGAAAATTTTTAAACTTGGCGCACTATTTTCCATATGACGTAAAACTCCGACTATTGGCTCATAGTCGGAGTTTTTTAGCCAATCAAAAAGCTAGAAATGCAATAGTCGGAGCTGAGAATTTACTAAACTCGGATATTTGTCCTTGGACATTTTCTGTTCCTGAAAGCTCACTGGCTCACAGTTTTCCCCGAGCTTCTCGGAACAGATAATGTCAGCGGAAAAATATCCGAGCATATATCATATATCCGCAACCGTTCACGTCCGACTTTAGCGTGGAGGAAGGAGAGAAAAATTCCAGTCGCACTTGAAATCATGGAGCCGGCAGAATTGTCAACCATGTTGGTCAAACATTTGCCCACGAAGCTTCGCTTCTCAGCCAAATGTTCATTTTTCGGAAAATCTCTCAGCCGCGGACATTATCAGCCGACATACCAGCCGCCTGAAGGGGTTTATTTACTAAATATTCCCGCGCCAAATGGAGACTATCGTTCGTATATTTTTGCGCCAAACGAAGGCTTTTGTTTATATAACAATGGGCTACGTACCAATGAGCTGGTTTTCACCTAACGCATAAGCAGAAGCACCCTACGTACACTGCAAGTGGCTTCACTTTGCTCGAAATTCCGTGGGGAAGGTTGTGTGGAAGAACGCAAAACAAGTGAGTGGTCGTGAGCGAGCAAGCATGAAATGCGCATAGAGACTGTTCTACGGCATACGCAGACGGCTTAGCTGTCAAAAATATTAATTCAAGCTTATCACAATATCTGCTGACTTCAAAATTGCTCAAATTGGCTAACTATAAATGACTAAAATCTAAATGAAACGTTGAAACGAGGGTTAAGAGTTTTCTTATTTCAAATTTTTAGGCAGATAGGACGCTATAACTAACTTATACTTAGAGAGAAAAATCATCCTCTCTAAAGTATTTGGAAGAAAATCAATAATGGACTTGAGGGCAGCTCCCACACTACGCCGAAGAAATTCAAAATCGCGACTTTATTTCTACGGTTACGCTCTTCAAACAGGAACAATTTGAAAAGGCTGGCTTTGTGTTTTAGTGCAGACGGAAATCATTCTGAAAACAGAGCTTTTCGAAAACGATAACGTCGCGAAAATCACTTTGTGATTTCCCTGCCCGGGTTTTCCTCAACCACAAATCCAAAATGAGCAATGATTGTTGCTTTTCCAAGCAAATTTCTCCGGCGTTGTGTGGACAAAAAACATTTGATGTGTCTTCAGAGTGAAACGTTTCAAATTCCACCGGCATCATCCTTGTTTGTTATGTGGTGTACCGATCAAAGACGGCCGCTTTGCCAATAGTTCAAGTTTAAGCTCACAACTAACCAAATTAAAAAAGAAAAATTAGCTAAAATACCGTGATCTAGCCCCGTTTAACTCACTACTGGTCAACCAGCGCAGCCGAAACCGAATAGCGGGGGGCACAGTACAGTACAGGGGGACACAAGCTGCAAACTTGTATGGACTCACATTTTACAGTTGCATGTAAACGAAAGTCTTCATAGGTCCTCGTAGTTCGAAAACCAATAAAACACTGGTGAGATCTGTTGACAATTCAGGGTGCCTCAAAATTGCTTTTCTTTTGCTAAGATATCGAGGCGAGTTCTTAGTTGAAATACTGGTCCGCGATGAAAAGGACAATGCAGATAGATTGCCTTAACGGTCCGAATTTTGTAATGCGGATTGGCCGTTGCAAACTGACATGGAAATGTGCCAGGGTAGCTTACCCGCTTGTATCTATGGCGGTGATTGTTTGTTTAAATCAAAACTGGGGTCAAATGGTTTATTGGGGCACAGCTATTAACATTCACCATGCAAGAAGAAGCGAATAAGTAGAGATGGAATGATAATCCAAGCCGGGCTGTTCATTGTGTTGAAATTCATACGATCAGACAACAGTTAAGACAACAGGAGTTATTTTTCGGTAAGAACTATACCATCATCAGACTAGAATAATATGCACACAAGGTAGCTCTTGAATACGTTGTTAATAATAATGAAGAAACGAAACAAAAAGAAGTACTCGTTAGAAAAGTCAAAGTTCTCTACCTACTGTTGGGTTATTTGAAAGGTTCAGTGTAAAATGCTAATTTGGTTAAAATTAATCTGATAACTGCTCACTTGATTTCCATTCTTTTCCCACCCTTCTATTTAAATTTACTTTTTTCTTAATTTTCTATATGTTATTATCTATTTAACAATTAGATTATGAGCCCGAGATTTCTATTTAAACAATAGAGTGTTTCTGTCAAGGAACTATCGGCTGATAGTTTCCCCACGGAAATTTGATGTTTTTAAAACAAATATTAGTTTTAAGAACATCAAATCTCCAAGGGGCAACTATTAGATCGATAGTTCCGAGACACAAACACTCTATTGTCTTTATTGTTCACCGCTAAATTTTCTTCCCCGCGCTAGTTCAAAAATCAATCAGACTTCAAAATCTACCAGCGTTATATCACGAATGCCGTTCTCTGATTGGCTACGCTACTCATTATCTATTACGTTGTAGATTGTTCATTTTCCACTCGACGCGTCAAGAGTGATGTATGAGAAAGTTATTTTTTATTGTCACTGCTAAACACTTTGCCACCG
>OZ026600.1:713200-720700 GCA_964020085.1 Micromussa lordhowensis | reverse complement strand
ACTGATAGTTGAGAAATGAGCTTAATTTTGAACTGACAAAGATGATGAAATCGCCGGAAATTTAACTGATAACTGAGATCAATACAATACTTCATTTACCCAGGTTACGTCTAGGAGCTCTCTGCAGCACAACACCTCCATTCAGACACTGTGTCTCAGCCCGAGGGAACTATCTGTTAGTAACGTAGGATCAACTCAGACACGGACAGGTCCCGTAATCAGACATTCCGACATAGACCCAGTCACTACATTTTTACCCTCCCACGAGCCGGCCCCTCATTTAAGTGGACACCTGTTCTGGCCCCAAGGGTGTCCTTTTACGGAGATTGAAAAAACGATATACCAGGGGGTTAAAAAGCGAAATGAATGGCATTTAAGCAGTTGCATTTGGCCCAAAATAAATTGCCAAGACATATGTGATGGATGGTACTAACCTTGTCCTATTCTCTCAACTTGTGGAAGCCGTTTCAACATTGCTGTCTCCAGTTCCTTGCCAAGTGGCGCGGCCCCCGAGTTTACACGCACCATGCTTGACAAGTCGAACTTGTCTACCAAGGGATGCTTCGCCAGAAATAAAATCAGTGGTGGAACTAGAGGAGCGTCTGTTACCTGTTACAGAGACAAAAAATATGTTAATAAACAATGTAATAAGGACGATTTCTATATAAAGCTGTAAACCATTATTATCACGCAAAATACAGTGACTAGTGAGGTGAAGTGTGAACACGAGCCAAGTGGCTCCTCAGGCCGGAGCTTATCCTGGTTTCTGTAGCATTAAGCAACCAGGAGTATTTCTACTCCTCCCTGGATGGGATGCTAGTCCATCGTAGAGTTATTACCTCCAGCATTAAGCTCAACGGTTCCCGTTTATAAACCTGGGCGGAGAGAGGCACTGTGAGAGTCAAGACGAGAACAGAACACCATGTCCCCGGTCAGGGCTGAATCCAGACCGCTCGATCACACCGCGCCTCTCACATGACATCTCACCAGCTATCCGGACTAATCTCACATCTCACCAGCTATCCCAAGCAAACAATTCCCTTCCTTTGCGTGCTAAATTTATCACCTGCGTCTGAGATTCGATTAAACAATTCGATAGGGGGATCTGTGTAGAGTGTCTCTTTGATGAATTTAGCGGCAAGTAACGTCACGAATACTACACACAACACAAGTAACGCCACGGATACTACATAGAACGTAAGTAACGCCACGGATACTACACAGAACGTTAGTAACGTCACGGATACTACATAGAACGTAAGTAACGCCACGGATACTACACAGAACGTAACTAACGTCACGAATACTACACAGAACCTAAGTAACGTCACGGATACTACATAGAACCTAAGCAACGTCACGAATACTACATAGAACGTAAGTAACGTCACGAAAACTACACAGAACGTAAGTAACGTCACGGATACTACATAGAACCTAAGTAACGCCACGAGTATTACACAGAACGTAAGTAACGCCACGGATACTACACAGAACATAAGTAACGTCACGGATACTACACAGAACGTAAGTAACGCCAGGGATACTGAACAGAACGCAAGTAACGCCACGGATACTACACAGAACCTAAGTAACGTCACGGATACTACACAGAACGTAGGTAACATCACGGATACTACACAGAACGTAAGTAACGTCACGAATACTACACAGAACATAAGTAACGCCAGGAATACTACACAGAACGTAAGTAACGCCACGGATACTACACAGAACGTACGTAACGTCATGAATACTGCACAGAACGTAAGTAACGTCTCGGATACTACACAGAACGTAAGCAAACTCACGAACACAACTCGGAACGCTGTAAAGCTGCGCCGTTAGTATAGGGTCGGTCCAGTCTCAGAAAGTTTTGACGGGGTGCAGATCAAATTGTGCACGAAAAGAGGGATGTCAAGGGAGCGCAGGGGATGGGGGGGGGGGGGTCACTCATGAGGTTAAATGAAACAAACCTTGTAGTCTTGGATTGCTTTGAGAAAAGAGACTGGCTCAAAGCGAGATAGAAGCACTAACTTGCAACCAGCTTCTAAACATCCTCCCATCATGCAAAGCAGCGCATAGATGTGGTAAAACGGCAGGAGATTCAAAACAATTGCGTCGTCAGAGAAGACTTTATTCTTGAACAAAAGAACCAGCCCTGCTACCAGATTGTGGTGTGTCAACATGACTCCTTTCGACAGACCTGTAGTACCGCTTGAAAATGGCAGCGCGACCACATCTTCCTTGGTGTTAATCTGCACGTGCCCTGGAAAAGCGCTACCATCGTCTGATAAAAGCGACCACAGCGACTCACAGCCAGGCGCTTCCCCAAGTACAATCACAGAGGTAACGCCAGCTGAAGCAGCAGCATCTTTTGCGTTCTCAGCGAGAGGGGGAATGGTGACGACACATTTCGATCCCGAGATCCGCAGTTGCCGTTCCAGCTCCTTGGCCGAGTACAATGGATTGACAGTTGTTGATACACCACCCAAGAAAGCCACACCATAGAAAATGATTGGGTATTCTATAACGTTAGGAAGATAGATGGCCACGACGTCATCTTTGTTGAAACCTCGTTTGACCAAAGCTGAAGCAAATCTTTGTGTCAGATTTTTAAGCTGACTGTAACTGTATGATCGCCCAGAAACAGCATCAACCTGGTCACAGAACAAGATAAAGACCGGCAGACATAAGCACTCTCCTTCCCAAAAGGTTAGAATAATAGAAATATTAATTCAGTGTCAAAACTGCTAAGACCGTCCACAGTTATCTGAAAAAAAATCTAAATACCCCGACGCTTAAATACCTCTCCCACGGAAATCGTTGAAAAATTTGAAATTTGGTGATACATCAAGGAATCGCGCAAAATAGGCATCACGAAAAATAGGCACAACCCCCCCCCCCCCTCCCCCCCCAGCCCACCCCCAGCACGCACACAAATCAGCCGTCACGCAAATAAGCATCGCGATATATTGTTCACTTATAATAATATGGGAGTTATTCAGGGACCGCGACGGAATCGAGGTACATAAACAAGCTAAAAGGTTAATACCGAGCGGGCACGATAGCGCCAAGTTTCATTCGGTTTTAAGAACAGTGTTTGACTGAGTATTACGTAAAATCAAGAGCTGAGAAAATCAGATCATGGTCGCTTGGTAAAATGTACATTTTTTTAGATTTATTTCCAAAGACACGACGAAGAGATGCCATTTTAAACGCTTTTGTTACGGAAATACTTTCCGTCACAGTTGAAGGCATATTATGGATCAAAAGTTATGTGATGTTAACTGTATTTGAACAATAGATCAGCGTGATTGCGTAAATTTGCATAAATTGAAAACGCATGACACAATTCGCAAAAGATCTGACGTTGTTTCATTTTCTTTACCATTTATATTGCTATGGTAGGTTATTTTGGTTGTTTTAGTTACAAGTGAAAAAAAAAACACTGAAAGCATGTGATCATTGAGAGGATAGAAATCGAAAAGCATGATCTTGGACTGACTCCGTTTAATATCGCGTCTGTCGAGTATCAAGGACTTCTGGTTCTCCTGTACAAGCAAATAAAATTCTTACTTATTTGCGAAAACCCTTCTACACGATGATTTCTTTTAGTTTTGCTTTTACGTTGTCTCTATCAACAAGGTTTCCCTGTAGGACCCTTCTTCAGATCTCAGTTCAAAACGATGACTCACAAAGAGAACATTTCAGTGAACGAGTGACTGAGATCAATGATCTGTTAATAAAGCGGAAAATGTAAATGGTACTTACAATGGCAGTCTTGTCGCCGTATTTATCAAAATGCTGATAGACGTACCGAGGCCAAGACACATTATCAGGGATAAAAACATCTGCGTGTTTACTCTTAAGCGCCATAGTGGAGTGCCAGGATTATAAACGCTCAGTGTCCCAGTTGCGAAATGGCGTTCTTTGTTACAGATGTCACGCTTTATCAAATGTCACGCACCATACACAGACCGGGAGAAGGTTGGGGATACATTAATTTACTGTAGGGGGCACACTGCGAATAAAAACATAAAACAAGACTAAAATGAAATAGCATAGATATCTTTGCCCCGACATTACATTTTAGTTTGTTTATCGCCAATTGCGGCTAATTTTTGTGGGAAAACGGTAATAATTTCTGACTGCCGGGGATACAGTGCCTCTAACTACCAAGAACAAAGCTTTGGACTCTGCAAAAACAAAACAATGTTTAAAATCGTTTGGTATTTCTGACCAAAGATGATATGCTGTCTGGTGGTTTCAATGGCGATTTGTGTTTGGAAATTGATCCGAGTTATGTATGAACTTCTGACTGTTGGTATCAAGCGCCCCCCATCCCCCGGAGGAGGGGGAAGGGGTACTCTGGGGAAGCTCTAGCCCGAGGTCCAGCCCCTTATTCTTTTGTATACCATTTTGGCAGAAAAGGTACCCTTTAAACTGCAGCGAATACCGTCCAAATAACGCGCAAAACAAGTAAAAATATATGTATAGATATCTTATTAGACGTTTTGGTGCGTATTTTGACGAGCCCGTAGGGCGAGTGAAAATACAAACAACGAGTAAATTCTAACTTGCCAAGTTTTTTAACCTTTACGCGGCCGGTAGGAATAAGACGAGTACAAATATCGTGTGTTATTTGTACTCGTTTCGCGCGTTATTTGTACTCTATGAAGCAGAGTTGGATAATAAGTAACGGTTATAGGACTGAGTGGAGTCCAATTGGGTCTGTAATCATACAAGTGATAACAAAATCGGACAACCGTGCAGCGGGAGTCCGATTTGTTTATCGCGAGTATGATTACAGACCCAATTGGACAACACGAAATCTTATTACCAATTAATCATGATTAAAAATTACAATTTCCGAGAAAAGAAGAATAGTCAAGTTATGAAAGAAAGGTAAAATTTTCATTAAAATATTGACAAAAATGAAAGTGATAAATTATATTGAGTTCTCTTCTAGTTCGCAAATCTAACAAGATACACGAATCGCTTGGCATTTCTAAACAAATATCTAATACTCTCCGTAGGTTTCAACTGTAATTTGGGGGATATTATTCTATATGTATGAGAGTTAACTCCGTGAGTAACTGAAGGCACGGTTATATTTCTAATTGTCGAAAACATTGAGATCATTTACAGACTGTTTTCTTGTTTATTGAAGTTGTCCATCTGAAAAGGCTCTTGGCTCCTTTTAAATAACATTTTCTCCACCAGGTGGGCCCTGAATCTACATATAATACAATTTTCAAAACAAGCTAGTGTTGTTTATACTATGCCTACTATACTATCACTACCTTTTTGCTGATTGAATTCGCGCACATCTGGTAATAAAAAACATGGAACTAATCTTTAGCGCGACACGTGTTTTCGTTATAAACAAGGCATATTCTGCATATTCGCCGTAATATATATTATTATACACTCAACAAAATATCTTGTTTCTGATTGGCCAATGGCGGATGCATAAATAGGTTATAGAGTGCAATCCAGGTTATAGAGTGCAATACGGAAGTTGCTATGGAAACACCGGGGAAGCGCCAAATTTTCTATATATTTTCTTAGAAATTTTCTGAGATATTTTCTGAATTTTTTCAAAATCCTTCAAAAACTTCACGCTTGATTTCCCAGTCACAACATAATATTTTTGATTGGTTCAAATAAAACATGTGAGCATATTGGAAACCACTGAAGCGTTTAATGTAGTACGTAAGGCGTACAAAGTAGCACGTTGAGAATATAATAAATAAAAATCGTATGAACCTGCTCGTGCATTTCGTGATTTATGGTCACTCGTGATGTTTTGAAAGTTCTCAAATTGCACTCGCCTACGGCTCGTGCAATTTTGAGAACTTTCAAAGCATCACTCGTGCCCATAAATCACGAAATGCACTCGTGATGTTTTGAAAGTTCTCAAATTGCACTCGCCTACGGCTCGTGCAATTTTGAGAACTTTCAAAGCATCACTCGTGCTCATAAAGCACGAAATGCACGAGCAGGTTCATACGGTTTCCTTTACTTGTACTGTGCCAATTGTGAAGTCCAGAAGTGATAATAAAGCTGAATACGTACGATGACAGTATTATTTTATTATTAATGGTATTTTTCATTGGTCTCCTGTCACAGCTTCGAGGCTACAATAATATTGTTCCAATTTAACACCTGGGAGAGAGGGGGTTTACTAAGAACACGACGCTTATTGAAGGGGGTGGGTGTGGGTGGGGGTGAATCGGTTCATTACGGTACTTCTCCGGTTAGTATATTTTCCTAAGCATAAATGTTTTAATCATTACCAGACCAAGAAAATCCTCAAGTAAGGAATGTTGCCTTCACTTGACACCAAGCCAAGAGGAGTGTGACATGACTAAGGAGAAGTATGTATGTAAGTGTTATCTTAAACTCTGAAAGGATGATGATTAAACTCTAAATAATAACACAGCAACTGGATTTTGCCACGTTCCGAGGCATACCCTCAGAATTGCCGTTGGCTTCTTTCTTGTCCTTTTGCCGCACGCTTTTTCTGAAGCTGCGGTTTGAATTTGAAGGCTTGTCGACTTTGGTCAGCTGAGTCAATTTGTCCTTTAATTCTCGACGCATAATTTTCCCACTTAAAGACTTTGGAATTTCGTCAATGAACTCGACACCGCCTCGCAGTTTCTTATACGGCGCTACATTTTCGTCAACAAATATTTCTACGTCCTTTTCGGTGAGCGATACGTTAGTCTTGCGAACAACAAATGCCATCGGCAGCTCGCCAGCCTCCGAATTCGGAACTCCAATAACAGCAGCGTCCTCTATGTCTGGATGCGAGATAAGGAGAGCTTCGAGTTCGGCAGGGGGAACCTGTAAAGGAAGTAAGTGAAATTCACTTTTTACCGCAATTACTTGAATACGAGAATTAAAGAAAACCACAACAGCTAAACAAAAGGTTTAATGAGCGGAACAATGGCTGTGCACGTGCGTTATAACTCTTGGTACATTTCTTTGCCGCGCTCTGCAAAACAACGTGATCATGACATGACCAATCGTTGTGCGGAGAACGTAAACCACGACGAATAATTTTTAATTTTAAAATTTACATTTCGAATTTACGCTGTACTTCATATTCTGTTTAGAGATATTTTTGACAAAGAAACAACTGAACTAAACGACTTAAGAGTATCGCGAGATTCACGGGTAAAATGTAGATTCATTTTTTAAACGACGTTGTCTTCGGAGTCGCTTTCGTAGTTACTTAGGCCCCGTCCACTGGTATCCGGATGTTTTTGAATCCGCAACTTTTTCTTTCCGGATTCAAACATTTCCCCGTCCACACAAATGATACGTATTCATGGGGAGCGGATTCAAAAATATATGTGGATTCGCGGCCGAATTCGTCGGACGCGTGTGGACGGAAGCCGTATCCGGAAACAAAAAGTTGCGGATTCAAAAATATCCAAATACGGCCTTAAACGCAGTCTTCAGCCTGTCTTTAAGAGGATTACTTATCAA
>OZ026600.1:705700-710700 GCA_964020085.1 Micromussa lordhowensis | reverse complement strand
TTTTCGCCCCTAAGAGGAGCCAAATCTAAAACAACGCATCTCCTGGCATATATTTCTCAGTTCAAAATCCTAAAAGGTACCGCAAAAGCTCCTGCTGTGGAACTCAAGAAGATGAACAGACAGACAGATATCAAATAGGTATTGAGCTGAAAAATGCCTGACAGGAGATCATGTGTTGTTGTGTTGTTTTAGAATTAGTGCCTCTTGCGGCTGAAAAACATATCAAGGCACGCCCACAAAACGGCATCTTGGTACCTTCTAGGGGTTATTTTCAAAATTACTGACCGGCACCCCCGTCAGTTTTATATGGTAGTTCCGTGTTTAAACCCGGATTGTTATTTAGTTACGAAGCCTGACGCCTTACTCTTCAGGCCTCTACGGAATCTCTCATTGATGTAAAGGTTTGTTAAAGATCTAACGACACTAACCTTGGCGTATGCTACTCAGCAGTGGTAATCTGTTCATTAACGCTTGCGACAATTCTTTCCCCAGGGGGGCCGCTCCTGAGGTGATCTCAGTTAGATAGGACAAGTCATAGTTATCAACCTGGCGGTACTCAGATAACATCAGCACCACGGGGGGTACCGCGGGAAGATGTGTCACCTGAAAAAAGAAACACCGGGTGTAACATTTGATGTACAGCGTTTCTGCAAAGACAGCATGTGCTAAAAAGCCACTTATGCCCAGGATTGAACTTAAATATTGTTTAATTAGTATTTCATATTTGGCAGGGCTATTTGACATTTTCAAATTACTTCATATTTGACAGAATTGTGTGTATTTTGGTGACCTTTTACAAATGAGGACACTTTGTGATGCTTATCATAAGGAATTGAATCTCATTAGCGTTCAATTCTGGACATATCTGTAAACTGCTAAATAAAACCATTTTCGACCGACCTCGATAGAAACCAAATTTGTTTATTGCGGGGTTACCGATTGATAAATAATTAAATATTGTAAGTACTAACAAGTATTACATTCTCATCTTTCTCTGTTTATTGGATGTTTGCTTAGTACTAACCTCGTAGTCCTGAAGAGCGTGAAGAAACTTTTCTCGTTCAAACCGCGGCATGGTGATAATGGTGGTTCCACAATGAAGACCCATCGACATGATTGCTACCATTCCGTAACTATGAAAAAACGGAAGGAATGCTAAGAGAACGGTTGTTTCGTCGAAACTAAGAAACCCTTTCGAGAGCATGATGCTGCCACACGAGACAAGATTATGGTGAGTCAGGATGACCCCCTTGGGGTAACCGGTTGTCCCGCTTGAGAATGGCAGCACTGCTGTGTCTTCCTTGGGGTTTATGGTTACGTCAGGAACGCTTGAGCCATCGTCTTCCAGGAGGACTGAGAGCGACTCACATCCGTCCACGTCACCGATGACGAAAACATTACCACGACCCAGATCTTGCATGGCCTCTTTTGCCCGATGCACTAACTGCGGCACCGTTAACATCCACTTGGCGTCAGCTTGTTTTAGCTGTTTGGCAAGCTCCTCATTTGTGAAGAGTTGATTAGCCGCTGTAATAACACCTCCGGCTTGAAGCACACCAAAGAAGACGATTGGAAATTCTGGAAGATTTGGCAGAAACATGGCGAATACATCCCCCTTTTTTAAGCCTCGCTTGTTTAGGGCAGATGCAATTCTTTTGCTCAAATCCTTCACTTGACGGTATGAGTAGGAGCGATCAGTTACGGAGTCTCTCTGGGAACCAAAAGTATTAAAAAACGTTAGTTAGTTGCCGGTTAATCTTGATATTGAAAGAACATGCTACTCTCCATTCAATTGCTATTACATTAAAAATGCTATTATTAATAAATAAGCAGTTATTGTTTGTATCTTTGTATATATCTTTGTATATATCTTTTTACTTGTCTATAGGCTTAATTGTAATTTTTATTTAAATTTTTATTTTTAGAGGGTCACTAGGGAGAATGCTTTTATAGTAATAGATGTTACCCTCTTTAAATAAAGGTTATTATTGTTATTATTATTACTATTATTATTATTATTATTATTTTTAATTTCGCAAGACACAACACCGTTCTCTGTAAAAGTTGAAAATCCTTAAGATAGGTAATTGATAACAAAAACGAATTATAAAACTTACAATGGCTTCCCTGTCCTCATACTCATCAAAATGTTGAAAGACAAACTCCGTCCACGACAGATTATCTGGAATATCCACATCCGGGTTCTTACTCCTGATGACATTATGCTCTTCCTCTTTGGATGTATCGTCGAGCACGTTTACAGGCTCGGCAATAACTTTCTCTTTGAGCTCTCTACGAAGAATTTTCCCACTCAGAGATCTTGGTATTTTATCAATGAATTCCACGCCACCTCTTAAATTCTTGTGCGGTGCTACTCTCTCCTCTATGTATTTTATTATCTCATCTTCAGTGATTTCTTCTTTTCCTTTCTTTACGACGAACGCTTTGGGTAGTTCGCCTGCTCTGGTGTCCGGGACTCCTATTACTGCAGCGTCTTCTATGGCCGAGTGAGAAATGAGGAGAGCCTCAAGTTCGGCTGGAGGAACCTGGGGAGAGAAATAGCAGCATGAAGTGAAAAGGGTGTCTAAATGAAAAATAAGTATATGGCGATAAAATGTCACAGTGATGAGCAACGAAACCGTTGTCGCTCAACAAAGTGTTCATTTCTTTGTGTATTTTTCATAATTCTCGGCCACTCAGTGACGCAAACAGCACGTCACGTGCCGGCTTTTTTTGTGCGTTTAAGGTTAAGCCTGGTTCTCACTACAGCATGAGCATACCCAGACGCAGTATAGTGCTGCAAGCTTGAGGAGGTAGCGTGGCATAGTGGTTAAGGGCGCTGGATTTGTGATCCTGAGGTCCCGAGTTTAAATCCTCCTCCCTGCTCCCGCTTATACTTTTGCGCTAATGAAAACCAGCTTTTCCGATCTTCGGCCCGCAGAATAATTTAATGACTGATTAGTAATAATAGCCAGAATTACTAAAATTTAGTCGTCAAACAATAATTGAAACCTTGTTGAAAACAGGAGGTACATATGGACATCATCATCATCATATCCTTTATTTAAACACGATAAGGTTTCAAGCTCAAAGCTTGTGGGGTCGTGTAGAAATAGTTACAATATAAATCTATATTAAAATGGTAATGACATTACTTACAGAATAAAATGCAGAATACAATCAAGCATAAAATGTAAAATACAAGTATAAAATGTAAAATACAAAATATTTAGAAGCATTTAAAATCTTGGTAATGCCTCGGCAGCGACTGGGCCGACTGTATGCTAAAATCAAGTTCCTTATGGATCGTTTTCACTGTCACGCAATAACAAAATAAATCGAAAACCGTTCAGTGGATAAAGCCAAGAAATTGTGATCTTATTGGAACTAAATAAAGAAGACACTTCTCCAAGTTTTAGGTCTTGGCGTTGTCCCAAACCGCAGATATTCGTGGAAATGTTTCGCAGAAATTTACAGAGCTCAGTATGGAAACGCCATGTTGGTGCACATCAGATGTGCACCAACATGGCGGCCGGAAAATAGTGTAAACATCTGGAACTTGCATTGGCTATCTAGGCGACTGACTATCTGCACTTAACAAACAAGCATTTGCATGAGCATTTTTCCCAATGCTCTAATTTCTAAAAAGGCTACAAATCATGAGATAGGTAAATCTTTTTCGACAAATACGATCGCAGCTTTATGTCACGCACCGCCATAACTCTGAAATTCAAAATGCTCTGGTTTCCAAACGAAGCACGCTATGGAGCTGTAAAATTGTAAACAGATATAAATATATCGTCTCTTATGCCTCGTGAGGATAAAAACTATGATGGCTCTTTAGTTTTGGATTTTAGAAAGCGGTGACGTCACGTGAAAACGATCTATATATATAAGGACATATATATGAACTCCGACTCAAAACAAAACAAAGCAAAACAAAACAAAAAAACAACAACAAACAAACAAAGCATTGTAAAATGCTAATACCTGAAATCCTTTGTATTTGATGAGTTCTTTCAGTCGATCAACAATAAAGAAATGCTCATCTTCATCATAATGTCCAATATCTCCTGTGTGGAGCCAGCCATCACTGTCGATTGTCTTAGCAGTCGCTTCTGGGTTGTTCAAGTACCCTGTCAGTAAATTAAATAAGTTGAACTATACATTGGAAAGAAAAGAAAGGACATTATTATCTAGTGGCAGAAATCAGGAGAATGATTGAAGAAAATCAAACTTGAAGGTCTTGAAAATTTGGATGTTGCATGCGTCCTACGATGTGGTCAGGCCAGAAACCACGTGACTAGAACAGAGGCGAACCTGCTCCCCTCACCTTTCATAACCGTTGGTCCCTTAACACAAATTTCTCCTTCTTTATTTGGACCAAGCTCGCTACCATTCTCAATGTCAACAACCTGGAGAAGAACAATGGTTTGCAAGCAATAAATTTGACTAAAGGTTTGACAAACAAACGATGCGAACGAGTCTTTGCATTTGACCGCAGCAACTTGCAATACCGGCTATAAATTTGTCTTTTGGCAAACTGCTCCAAAAGCCATCTGCGAGCTAGCAAAAAGTGAAACGCGAATATCCCCAGGGTCTACAAGGAAATAGTTTTAGTTACAGTGATGCAACCCTATGGAACAGCCTTCCCTGTAACCTTAAAAGGCCAACTCGTTTAAAAAATTAAAACGCTTGTACGGCATCCATGGAAAACAGGTTTGTTATTAGGAAATAATTTTTAATTATATACTAAATGAATTGTAATGATAAGATTAGTTTTAGTATAGATAGAAATCTGTTCATTGTGTTTCACGGTAAATCCTGATACATTTTCACCGTGTATAAAGAAAGATTAAAGATAGAACTCTTACGGCACTAGAGGACCCTAGAGAGGAGAATCTGATGATATGTTGTTTGTTCTCGTAACTAGTATGTTCAACTCGCACTGATACTGGAAGGATGGATTAATATTCTGATCCTGGTCGGAAATAAAAGGG
>OZ026600.1:580700-700700 GCA_964020085.1 Micromussa lordhowensis | reverse complement strand
AGATGTTTCGGACACTGAGGTTCATTCCAACAAATTAGCAAAACGGGTGATATCTTTGGTAAACCACATGAGCAAGACGAGCGAAGAAGTTTATTAAGGTGTACTTCTGTTGGAGCGTGACGTTATATGTTGCCTGACTATTGGATTCTGCTTTATTTGCTCTGTTGTTCTTGGCATAATTATGCAAAATGAGAAAGTAATCATTGCGCCATTATCGATTGACACTATGGTCGCTAAGGACAACGCGGACAATAGCCTCATAATAGCGATACACAACAGGAAAAAAAGTGATATCTCTGGATATCACGCGTTATAAAGCGTTATAACCACAAACAAATGATGTCATAATATTTGCTTTTGTCTCCGGCTACATGAGCCGGGCTGGCTGGCTCGGTTTAATGAGATTTCGGCACGTTTATTGAACGCAGCAAAAATCAACCGGGCTCGGCCCACTTCGCGCCAAAATGGAGCTCGTTCCGGTCTCGCGCGGTTCACGTAATACCGGGATACCGTGCCAACCGGCACCAAGATAAAAGTCATCTCGGTAAACAAAGCCAGCCCGTCAAACCGGGGTAGCCCGGCTCATGTAATTGGTCCCTCGCGTATAGAGATGACTGGTAGAGGAGGAGGAGGAGCCTGGCGGAGTCTTTCCTCTCTATGTTTTATAGGTATGACTTGCGTTTGTAGCCGATATCGATATAACGCGCGCTCTGATTGGCTATTACTAGGGCATTATATATATCTTATTAACCAAGCGCGAGGGCCGTACTGGGAGAATATCGGCCCGTGGTCTTGAAAGTACGGACCGAGCGCAGCGAGTCCAGTCCGTACAAAAAAGACCGCGGGCCGATATTCTCCCAGTACGGCCCCGAGCAAGCTTGGTTAATAAAAGATTTATTATACGACAAAATTTTTGAAAGATTTCGTCCTCGTCTGCCATTAATTTCAAGTTCAAAGGGACACAAGTGCGGGATCATTCGGGACAATGCCTGTCCATTACTTAGAGAATATTGGCCCGGCAATAGAGCATTTTGATTGGTTGATTTTAGTTATTGACCCTCTGACTGCCTGAGTCGTGTAATAATCAGGTTGAACTTTATTGTAAAATACTTAATGTAAAATTTCTTCTGCCAGATTTCACTTTTCTGTTTGTCGCTGTAGTAATTTCGGTGAGCGGCTTTTCGTTCGTCGTGATTTCGGCTCCTTTATGTCGCCGTTTCAGAGCCGTGTCGGCTGTCGGAATTTACCCTAACAGGACCTCACAAAAAGCAAATATCAGTTTAAAAACGCTTTTAAAATGATTTGCATATCTGGATTTTATAAGCAGATCGAATCACAAGTCAATGAACAGATTTGTAAAAATAGATTGATTCAATTAATAGCCCGTAGTATTTTTTCTTCAGTCACATAGGAGATATGTCCTGAAATGACCGAAGTAACAACACATAAATGACGATATTGACGGATTTGACGACAGATGTAAATCTGTGGAAATTTGGTCAATAGTGCAAATCTGACAAAATTTCGTCAAACCTTTTGGCAAAACTATACGTGTGAATAGAGGCCACTTAGCTCGCAGGGCCTCCGAGAAGCCAGGCTTTTATTGTCACGATTAAAAAAATATGCTGGTATCCCTGTGGAGCAGTGGTGTTCCATAACCCTTTTTTTCCCTTTCAACCTCTCTTTAAACTTACCAAAATTTCACTTAAATTCACCTTTACCCCCGCCTTAAAGACTTTTCGAACAGATAATCTTCCGAAACGATCCGTTGGGCGCCCTTGTGTTCGCGGACAGCAGTGGTTGTTTACCTTCCATTATCCTTGCAGGATCCGTATCATACCATATACCATGGGCAAAGACTACAAAATTTGCAAAGAAATGTATAGATTTCCGGACAAGTGTCCGGCAATCCATACATTTGTTAGTAAATTTTGAAGTTTTTGAATGGCTGTATCTTGTTCAATATTGGCCCAATTAACACGGCACTTGAGGATTTTGTAAAGCTCAGTGTGCTCTTTCTGAATATATGGGTCTTGTGTTGTTAATCCCATAATAGACGGACTCATACCCAGGCCCTTACGGTATGAAATCCGGCAATGGTTAAAACTAACAAGGAGAGGGATACAGTTGACTGATCAAGGACGCGGTAAACGTAAGGCTGAACTGGTGGAACTCACAGTCACGGCACATGAAATGAAATTACAGAGGATTGACGAAGACGACGAAAACCCACACATGTGATAGCCAGTAAAAATGTCAACTGAAAACAGTTTTCAGTTCCGACAAGTACTAGTTCTAAAAATAGCCTTTAAATCCATGTCACATTCCGTCAAAAACTTCATACAAAATAATTAAATACCTGTGTTGGCTTGATAAGTCACGTGTCCCTTAATGTTCGCTTCGATGTATGCACGGGGTCCTGGATTAGCATAAAAGATGAAGGAAATACCACACTAGCTGTCAATTAAAATATTTAGATAAAATTAAAAGAACAAGCACTTAAAAAACAGAACGCAGATTTTATAGTGATTTTAATCAGGAGACACTCAAGCGTAAGAAGACATCCAGAAAAAGTCACTTACAATTGAAATTCAATCAGTCGGAAGCGGAGAGCACACATATATTTGTTTACCGATGACTTCACCTGTAAGTTGCTTTGACAATTTGTTTCCGGATCGCCTCTGCTTTTGTTCCGGAATCCCAAGAGTGGATCAGTCTCTTGGATCTTTGCGTTCGGAGATAATTTAATTTCTTCTTTGTGCGGTATTTTAGATTTAAAGAGTATTTTTGCCAAAGCCGAGCTGACTTTTGTATTTGATTTACAACAATGCAAAATGATTTACAGTTTGGTTGACATGTAAGCCCGCAGTTATATTTCATCTGCATCAGGTTTATGTAAGTTTATATTTATGTAGATGTTTAAACACGGTTCCTTGACATAGTCAAGTATTACATTTTTGCTAAATGGTAAATAAACATCGTTTTATATAGCGAACAATGTGCCGTGAGGTAAATTCAGGCAGCATGCTATGAAACAGCGAAACAGTTTTACTTCTTAGAAATTCCACCGGCTGGAAATATTAAGTGATACTTTAATACGCTGGATACATACAAAGATATTTTGTTTGTCCTGTATGAGGCTCAGAATAGGACTGAAGAATTTCAAAGGTGTATTTGTCCGTATGTGGTTTAATATTGCGACCAGCGTTCACTCTACCCCGGTGGAAAAGTTTGTGTCACAGGTGAGGTGGTCGCGTAAGGGTCTTTCTCCGAACGACAAGGGAGCCAGAGGAGAGAGGCTGGGAACAAGGTTGTGAGAACCAGCTATGTCAAGGAATCGAAAAATTAGTGTTCTAACAATAGACTCCGTAATGACAGGAAGCATTGAGGATAAGGAAAGTGACTCTACCCCACTCTACACGTTTTAGACACTTGAGCCAACACCTGGCCTTAACATGACAAAAAACGAAACCAGCTAGCAATGAGTAATTATATGAACTGGTATCATAACAAGTTAAAATATCAAGACAAATTATGTTTCCTTGTTGATTATATCCACCAGTTCACCTCCAAGTCCTAACCTATTATGAAAACACAACATGTCCAACATATCTCAATGTATTAATCCCAAAGTCAATTTGACAAATAAGAGACTATTCAACAGACCTCGTGTCCTTCTTTCTCTCTCCAAAACTTATCAGATAGACAGTAACGGATTAAAGAAGCTTGGTGACATGTGTCTTGAACTGGTGGACTTCGAATCATTTGCAGCAAGTCTTTTATGACTTTCCCTGTCTCTCCTCTCTCCGGATCAATTGTTAAATCCATTTGCTACTTCCATTTCATAACATAAAATGTAGAGGTAGCCAGGCGTCTTTTTAAAGTTATTCATCTCTTTTGAAAACTTTAACCGTGACCGTTACATTTTTGCCTGTCACCTCCCCAGTGAGTAATACATTTGTGTCTCTCGCACTTGTTTTTCGCGCGAACTACTCCATCTGCAGGTACATGTTTACAGTTGGATTTCCGTATAATTTTCGAAAAATAACAGCTAGTTTTTCAGCTGCAAACCGTTAACAGTTAGTGGGTAGCGATACTCTGCTATTCTGGTATTCCTGGTTTTAGTACAGATTCATTTAACTTGATTTGATCACAGTAGGAAAAATTTGCTTTCATCTTTCCAGTTGTAGCACAGTTGATTACGTCAATGCCAACCCTAGCGCGCGCGTGGCAGTGAACCATGCTATGCGGATGCTATGCGTGTTCGCAGAACGTGTGCGCGCGCACTAACAAAATTAGGCGCCATCCTTAAGCAAATCACGGTGACGATGGCAACGAGAACGTCACCAAACAAAAGATTTAATGAGCTAAACAATGGCTGAGCCCTTGCGTTACAAATCTTTGTACATTTCTTTACCGTCCTCTGCAAAACAAGAACGTGAAATGGCCAAGTTCTTCGTAGTTTGAGGAACGCGAAAGACGACGGCTAAATTTCCGTATTTTCATTTGGAATTAAAAGCTGTCATTGCATATTCAGCCTCAAAACGCTTTTAGAGCCATTGGTGTACAGAACAGATCTAAACATTTGGTATATCAATTTAAATTCATTTTTTGTGGGCTTCGTCCTCGGTGTCGGCGTCGTTTTTTCTTAAGCTCCCTATATGAAGGAAAAATACGACAATATAGCCTTCATTTGGCGCCAAAATATCGTCGGATACTTGTCCTTGGACATCATCTGTTACTCGAAGCTCACGGTTTTACGCTCTCGGAAAACTGTTTCCTTCTCGGAGCAGATCATGTCCGCAGACAAATATCCGAGCATTTTTCGCGGCTATCTATCGCAAACGCAAAGGAGGAAAACAAGTGAATTGAAGACAATTGGTGAAAAATTAGTGCAGAGGAAAGAAAACCAGGGAGTAGAAAAATTTAATTTTACTCGTGATGAGAACAGGAGAAAGGTCAATCCCGTGGTTGTTTCTAAAAGTAAGCAATTAGATATGAGACTTATTCATCGTCCAAAGCTATTGAGATGTTCATTGCCCCGATAAGTTTGAAAATCAGTCAAATTCTGCCAGGGTTATGTCTTAGTGAGTCGACATGTTTAACTTCGATTTTACCCTTTCTTTTGGCACGAAATGCCTCAGAGTGGCAAGCGAGGAACTAGGAATGAATCAGGTATTGGGAAAATCGGATTTAAACCTGACCAGGTCCAGACTAAACTAACAGAAATTAGCAATTTGGAGGTTATGAAAAGGGAAAAGGTTTCAGTTATCGATCATTTATAGGGCTGACACAGAAATCCACAAAGATATCTCGCACCATCCTTTTTTAATTTAATTCTTAGAAGAAGAAAATACAATCACCAAGCAACCTGAGACATTATTTGAAATCAAAATGTTTTCTAGCTAGAAATCAGCGACACCAGGCAACAACGTGTCAAACAAATTGCCAAGCTTCGAACCCCTTACTCTGAGTTACTGAGGACTATGGCACGACACTAAGAATGCAACAAACGAAACTCAAATCAAAAACGCACCGAAGTAAGTGTGAAAGGAATACATAAAGACTCTGATTGAGTATGGTGCATTCAGCGAGATGACGTCACCAGCCTTGAGGTTAAACACCCCTCCAGCGTACAGAGCACCTTCACCGGTTCCTCGATTCATTGGCTGTATCATGGTAACGGGATTGTTGTTTACACGAACATAGACTCTTCCAGCGGAGTGATAGTAAACTTGTGTGTAGATGTAGTACCGTCCAGGGGTGGGCACAGTCAGTTTTCCGTCGTGGTATTTCATGCCGCCTGCTAAGTGGCTGTATGTGTTACTGACAGACCAGTCCTTTATCACTAGAAGGAAATTAAAAACAACGCGTTTTTCAAAATGATACTTTCGCAGACACTAGTAAGTGCTGTTTACCTTGCTATACTATGATTTATTAATGAAAGTCTGTTTTGACAATTAGTTACGTTATTAAGCAAAGTTAATTCCGAAAAAGGCTCGAATTATAAACACCAGATTTTTTAATCTTAAAAAGATTCATACAAGACATATCACAATCCGTCCAAAAAAATTCAACCAGAATAGTTAAAATACCTGTGTTGGCTTGGTAAGTCACGGCTTTTTTATTGACAGCTTCAATGTGAGCGGAAGGTTTGTTTGGATCCTGCGTTCGCATAAAACAAAAATAAGGAAATGTCAGACTGGCTGTTGATTAAATAGCGTAACAGTGACTTGAACTGAATCCAAACAATTCCGAAGCGAATACACACATTTATATCCATGTTTACCTGCAAGTTGCATTTACAATTTGTTCCTGGATCTCCTTTCTCGCCCTAAACATATTTTGAAGTCAGTATGAGTATGACCTGAGTTTTAGCTAGTTGTCTAAGAAGATGGAACTACAGAAGAAAAGCTGACAGTGTTTACCGTGTACCTTCATGCCTTCTTTACCGTGCATATTGATGTTGATTGGATTACATGGAGTTGCACACACATTCTGTGACTGAAAATAAACAAAATGTACGAATTGACTTAGAATAGCAGGATAAAATGTAGCTAATTACATGACTTGCTGCTGAATCAGTATTTAGTGTTCAATAAGAATTCTTTCTCAAACTGTGAGACTACTCGTAAACAAAACTTTACTTTTGTTAAAGAAGACCAAAAACTGAAGCCAATAGAATCACTGAACAATTTCACTGATTTCTGCATCATCGGATATAGAGACCCGTTTTTTAGAATCAACTATGCCAGGGAATCGAAAAATTACTTATTAGGAGCGTTTATTGAAAAGATTTCGAAATATAAACCCAATTCGATATGTGATTTACCTTCGATCAGATTAAGAATTTCACATATACATATACCGTTTGCTGTAACATTTTGAACTACCGTAATGATTTGATTTGGCGCTCTCCTTCCAATAAATGTCCGAAAAAGCGCCCTCCTTCGAATGTGTTTTTATCTGAATAAGCGCACCCATTTCAATAAGCGCCCCCATTCCAATATAATATTATAGCGCCGTCAGAGTGCGTATCAACAGAGGTTCATCTTCATTAATTGTTCACATACGTAATGCCCCATTACAGAAACAATGGTCTTCGTCTGAGTTTCTCAACTATTATATCCATCTGAAAACAAGTCCGTTTTCCAGTCTCCCTGATCCTTGAACATCGGTTGTCTCTCAAAAAAGAAATAAGCGCCCTTCTTTGTGGTACCAAAAGTAAATAAGTGCCTCGGTCGCTAAATCGAATCATTACGGTATATAAGACTTTTTACCCGCCCCAAATATCCCAACCCATTCAAACTGCATAATATGACTTTAGTCTATTAGATATCAAATTCTAAACTCACCTGAACAGCTCCGGAAAACTTGGTATAAGCAAAGAAGGCAAACAGCAAAACGAATTTCATCGCGACAGCCATGACTTTAGATCGAAGTTGAAATAATGACACCTCGGATTAAAACGCATCTAAAATAATTGTTTACTGATTGTATATATAAAAGCGGGTAAAAACAAGAACCACCATTCCTAAAAAAACATCAGAACAAAAGATTCATACAGACTTTTGTTTTTAACCTTGACGTAAGATTTACGACGAGCGGCATCTTGAATTGAAACCGAGGTTTGTTGATGCGTATTTCACAACTCAGTAGAATTTCCTTCTCGTTAGAGATAAGATTCAGTTATTTTTCCTTCATCTGAAGTCCTCATATAAAATAGCTGTTTGGAAGCAATAAATCATAACAATCCGTGGTTTTTTATTTATTATGAATTCATTGCTTTCTCTTTAGGCAATATTAGACATGAGATGAAACAAAGAAATACTAATGAGTTAATGACTGAAGTTACCTTGTCGCTGAAGTAATAAACCTTTTAACAAATAGCTTTCAGTCAAAGAACTTGAGCAATCACAGAGGCGCGGGTGATATATAGAGCAAGAGCGAAGGCCATACTGGGATAAACTATCACCGTGGTCTTATCAGTACGGGCCGAGCTCAGCGAGCTGTCCCTACAAAATGAGACAAAGGGCCGATATTCTACCGGGCGATCCCAGGACGTTTCTGATTAATAAGAGGTTATTTAAAGGCAAGAAAAGACACGGTAAACTTCCAAAAGAGCACATACCACACTTCCCTAACAATCAAGCGTTTGGAAATCGTTTTCACTTTTGTTAGGGAAGTGATGAATGCGTTCTTTCAGCTTTTGTCTATTTTGCTGCCTTACACGTCTCAAGCGCATGGCAGCCACGATTTCGCGCTTCATATCACGCACGTTTTTTGCCACTCTGGAGTGAAATATTCATTCACAAGAAACGCAATTAAGTGGAAATTGACAATCATGTTTTTATAATATCCAAATAAACCCATGTGTTTTCAAATGCTAATTCGAACTTGCGGCGATCGCGGTCAGTTTTTTTCGACACCCTTCTTCCAGTTCGGCGCGGATCATCCGACGGGCTTTTTGCTTTTTGCTTTCAGTACATTGTACTATTCGGCTTCTGCAAGAATTATCTCAAACTCGCTGTCGGTCATAGCCCCCTACGCAAACGCTCATTGGGCACGTCACGCAATCTTCCTCGTTCGCGGGAAGGAAGAGTACGTGACGAGCCCAATGAGCATCTACATAGGAGGCTATGTCCGTCACGGAATTGCCATTTAAAGCTTTGGACAAAAGCCTGTTGACTGTGTCGTGTTTGGCGACGGCGAGCGTGACGAACTCTTCGTTCTTTTTTATCTGTGACTCCAGCGTCTCCAAACATGAAGAAACGAGAGCAAAGGAACCCGCAAGGCCGCCCAGTAATGGGAGAGATCTAGAAGCCGGCAAACCGATGACAGACAGAGCGGTGCCCGGGCTGGCGCTTGAAAAGGCGGTTGAAAGCCCACCACAACAAGCGGCGTCACGTACTCTTCCTTCCTTCACTATGTCTTAAATTTTTTCAATCAATTTTAAGTGACAAGCGTTTTAGTAAACAAGGTCTCGCACAATCTTAGACACTCGCGTACTTTCAGCTTACCACGTTTTCGCACAGACCGTTACCAAAGATCTTTTATCCCAGCAATGAGCAAATATATGAATTCATAGTTTTAAGAGCATTTCGTACCGACATATATATTTTTAGCTCTAGATTTTTTAAGCCTTAGATTCATAATTGTAATTCTTATTCAATTTGTAAGTATTGACTGTTATAATGGTTAATTTTACTTTGTAAATAATTACGCAATTCAGCCAATTGGCTGCTACGTTTTTATTGTTAATAAACTATCTATCTATCTATCTAATCAACCGCCTTTTTAGCTCCTTTTGTTTTTTTCGCAGCAAGCCGATAGTGGTTCACTTCTCGGTCTGAAGTGACTAATATCTTGATTTTTTTGCAGACGAAAATGTTGAGCTTGCAAAGGAATCAGTTGTGGGTAGAGGGGCTGCGGCTGATTCGAAGCTTCAAGTGGCGCAGACGGCTAAAGGTTCGCGGACGACATTGTATGTATAAGGAATTTAATATATTTCTAATTCAAATTCCAAAGGTATTTTAAAATGTCAAATTTTATCTTTAGTAGGTCTGTTAAAGAATTGCTTGCAAGTCTTAGAAGTTCTCTTCTTATCATTTTGTTGTTGGTGTGCACGAGCTAAGGGGGAAAAAAGGGCGTACACAGGCTACCTGTCTTGTTATGTAATTCAGGTACCAATTTGCCAACGGAAGTTTCTTTCAAACCCAAGTCTTCCTTCAGCTGTTGACAGTAAGGTGATAGCATGTCATTGCTAACTTTTACTTTCTCGGGGCAGAGTGGGAAGTCACTGTGCAAGTCTTGAAGTTCACTTGGGTACTCTAAATCCACTTCTAGTATATAGCCAATGACGCGGTCTTCAGGTACATTTGAAATATATAATCTATCAAACTCGTCCTTTGACAACCAAGCAAAACTATCCACGGGCAATGGCTGAAACAAATTATTGGCATCGAGATAGATGATATACTTCGATTCTTCGTCTAGTCTAAAATTCGGTAGATAGTTAATTGTTTGCCTTACTGTAACGATTACAAATTACACTAATGTCACCTTTCTTTCACCTCGTAGACCCTCTTCGATAAACAAATGTATATCTACATCAATCAGTAGCTCTAGCTCTTCACACTGCCCAACTTAACCCAGGTGCCGTGTAAAAATGTGTGGGGCCTAACTAATAACAAATATCTCTAAAATTTTCAAATACGTATGCCAGTAAAAGAACGTCTGATTTCACATACAAATCGTGATAGTCCCCCAGGGAATGAAATCCAAACTGTTGAAAAACGTTTTCAGCGTGGGCATATCATAATCATATGCTTATCTCTCAGCGAGTTAAAAAACGTTGATCTGGGAGTAAATTTGTTTCTGAGGACTTTGTGAGACTATCAAAATGTTCATAGGGGTAGGTACCTTTCCTGAGCAGTAGCGGTACCTTTTCCGCTCATTGATGTACCGTTTGAGAACTCTAAATTTCCCAACCCCTTCTTTGGCCAGATTGGAAACTAACTTCTCCAGGGAGGCGTTCAGAAACTGATGGGAGTCGATAAAGGATCGATCCCCAATTGAAAATGAAATAAATTTTTCATCGTTTGTTGGTATACATGAAATTGTCTTATCTTTAATCAATCCCATAGCTTTGATTAACAAATGCGCGTCATAATTGTTAAGTGGTACTATGATCAAATTTTTACCCCTTGTTTTTCTGAGTGTATCACAAAGAATTCCATGAAAGAATGAAAACGCCGTTTACCGTTTCCAAATATCTGCATTAGTTCCGGAGATATTTAAGTTTGAAAAATGGGTAAAATATGCAAATGAGATGGCTGATGACGTCATCCACTCAACCCAATATTTTTTTGAGTATATAAATAGAGTTATCTTAGCCAATTTGCAGCGCAAAACCCTCAAACTTGGCAGGCTAATAGATCTACAAGAAACACACCTATGACTACAAAAAATTCTGTTCCCATGGCAACTCACTCTTTTCCAGGCCCCACCCACTTTATTTCAATATTTTGGTGATTTTCAGCTTGAAAATGTTAGACAACACCACAAAGTCGAGCTAACATATTTATAAGCTTGCTGGATCATGCATATGAAGTGCTGTTAGCAATTATCAAAATGGAATGCCAAAGGTGGCCAGAAAAGCTTTTAATATGGGGGAGGTCTGGAACCCAGTATGTTGCCATGGTACCAGAACTGTTAAGCTCGTATTATGGAGCACATTTAGTAGACTCTTACTGCAAAGAATCAAACATTTCTGATACAAACTGGCTGAGATATCTCTTTTCATCATACTTGGACAAAATCTGCTTGAGTATATGACGTCATCACTCGCCTAATTTGCATATTTTAAAAACTTGAATATCTCTGGAACGAAAAGAGATATTTGAAAGAAGTAAACAGCATTTTACTCCTTATGCAGTCTACTTGTTTATGTTTTAAAAATGGCTTAAATAGGACAGGTGCGATTTTCGTCATAGTACCACTTTAAGAATGTGAAAAACAACTGGTATGCAGTCACTATGAACAGCATCTCTATATTTCCCTAATACGTTTTTCTTATATCAACAAACGTTCTAAAAACTTTTCTGCTGCATTTTATCCTTTATATAGACAACTGGTGGAGTGTTAGAATCCTCCACATCATAGCAAAAGCCAATCGCTTGATGTTCAAATCTTCTTGTGTAGATGGTATTAAAATCGATATTCGAAATCTGCATAAATGACAAAAGGCACTTTCTAAATCGTTTGTGTTCATACTTAAAATACAAAATATCATTATCATCACCGGACATTCTAATTTTCTGTGGCCCGTTTTTACGACAATTCTAACATAGCGCTTGTAGTATTGGACAAAACAGTCCAGAGAAAAAATCGTTGTTCATCATTCTCTATGTTTAGTTTGCACTTTTTGTCTCGTAACCGTTTGGGAAGTGCAACGTAGCTAGATCCTTGCAGCGGGGCGTACTCAGCAACACCAAGGTCTAATTTCAGCACCTAAAAAACAAATAAATGAACTTCATTGAGTAAAATGACGGTGGAAACGTATTCCACTATTTACTAACATGTGGAAGACAAAAATAGTTGGTCACCTCCTGCAATTGCCATCCGCTTCCCTCTCGTTGATAGGTCTGAAACGATTCTTTGACCTTCTCCATGCATTCCTGGTACTAGCTGAGCGGAGAGTTCAGTTAAATTTGTTAGCCTTTGACAAAACATCTGAAGTGAGGTGTCGAAAATTCATCCTATCCATCCGGTCTGTATTTCACCATTCTCACCTACACTGTAACAAACCATTTGAGGCCCCTTTTTTCCTTGAGCTCTCTCTCCAGACTCTTTAACACGTTTGCATTTTTTCCACGTAGAAACAGGGACAAATCATAATTTTTCATACTTTTCTCCGTGTTCCTATCGAGTTATAGAAACACTCGAAAAAGCTGTGAAGCACTCGCTTGTCGGCTCGTGTTCCCACAGCCGGCATTTCTCGTTCTCCCAAACTTCCACTTGTGTTTCTATAACTCGATAGAAACACGGTACATGTTTTCTTTTTCTTAAATGGAGATTTTTTCGTCATGTGACGTAATAACCCAGAGAGAACTTGATAAAATTGCTTCAATTCCAGGGATAAATGAACAATTTGGCTTTCATTTTTACTGTTTGAAAATTCTAACTAAAAGCGAAACAGGAATGTTAAGCCTAGCTCTAAAAAACACATGACATATTTGTTCGATAATAAGTGAAACCGCAGTTCATGGCCGCCATCTTTATATCAAGTCTGAACATTGAGTTCAAGTCTGAATTTTACGGTAAATCTTCGAATTTCCATCTTAAGTTGGAAACTTTAAGGTCACATAACTTATCACCATGGTTCACTTTATAATGTCGAGAAAGTTAAATGTTTCTTTTAGTGTAGAAAAGTGAACCTTGGCAAGGCATCATGTTTTACAGGATAAGACAGCTTTTAGACCGGGTCACCTGCGCATGCGTAGCTTCTTCTTCTAGATCTTCTAGGATTGTGTCATTGTTTCGTGCGAAAATTCTCGGTCCCAAAGAATGTCTCTTTAATGAAAACCTCTTGTCCTCGGTCGGAAATAAAGACGCCCTTCGCATCTGCACAGGTTTGTACTTTCCTTGAAGCAACTTTGCCTTTAATTTAGTTCGAAGAACTTCGCCATCTGCAGATTTAGGAATCGAAGGTATTATCACCACACCCCCGCGCAGTTTTTTATGAGGCGCAGCATTTTCGTCCACGTATTGCATGACTTCGATCTCAGTTAAATCTTCTTCATTCTCACTGACAATGTACGCCATTGGCAGTTCGCCGACCTCGGGGTCTGGGACCCCAATAACCGCTGCGTCCTTGATGGCCGGGTGGGCCCTGAGCAGAGATTCGAGTTCTGAAGGGGAGACCTGATAAGAAAAAGGGAACTCGTTTATGAAAAAAGAACTGGCCGAAATTCTATGACCTTCTTTAATAGCCCCTAGAAACATTTATTTCACCGAACAATGGTCGATAGGTGTGTTTAGATGAGAGTATGTAATTTTAGATTATAAAAGCAATAGAGCACTTTTACCGTCGTTACATAGCCTCATCTAAACACAAGGGCAGTTCAGAGAATTCGACACAGTCATGGTTGTATCTCGAGGGTTATGCAAACGCTCGACTGCGTCTCGGGTTTGCATAACCTTCGACAATTCTCCCAACCTCTCAAGTGTTTAGATGAGGCTATGTAAAAACGGAAAAAGTACTCTATTGCAATTACATACTCTCGTCTAAACACACTCATCGACCAAGGAGCGTGCGAGTAGTATCTCAGTTATTTTATAATACTGATGATATAATTTAATACACAAAGGAAATAAGCGATGAGTAAATCAACTATAACGTGATGAGACAGTGGATTTCCCTTCAGGACATTAATTATGGACATTATGGACTTGGGCAGGTGACGTCACCTGATGACCTTTGAACTTGATCACATGTTTGAGCCTGTCTACAATAAAAAAGTGCTGGTCTTCATCGTAATAGGCAATATCACCAGTGTGAAGCCAGCCTGAGTTGTCGATCATCTGAACTGATGCGTCTTGGTTGTTCAAGTAACCTGAGAGAAGAAACGGAGCTGCTGATAAAAAAAGCATTCCCTGAACTTAAAGATAAGCCCGTTTAAAAGCACTGTTCATGCAAGGAACGGGTGATTGGCTGTGCGTCTGATTATACGGTATATGCTGTGTCGAGCCAAGTGATTCAAACCATTGGAGCCTTAAGCTTCTGCAGGATTCTGAAGCATTACGCGACTGGAGTGTTTCTCCTCCCCTCTGAATGGGATGCTAATCCAACGCTGGGTTACCCCTCGCCAATAAATTAATTCGTCGGTTCACACACGTACATACTCTATTGAACCTCCCCAATGGGGCTTTTCAGGAACAAAAGTTTACAATTATTTAAATTATTCATAATATTAAAACATTAAAAAAAATAAATAACTAATCACTATATCAATTTCATAACTACACATCACTATATCAAAGATTGATTCGTTACTAGAAAGTTTAAGAGCACAACGCAATGGCATTAAACGGGGCTCGAACCCAGACTACTCGCCGATCACGTTTTCTATAAATCCTTTTTATGCCAACGTGAAATAGAGAATGAATCCTAATGAATTTATAGCAAGTGCGAATTTACGCGTTTTAACTGTAGAAACACACCTTTCATCACTGTTGGCCCTCTGACCCAGATCTCTCCGCGGGCACCAGCCCCAAGCACCTCTCCAGTAGATACTTCACACACCTTGATATGGAAATAACAGCTCATTCGAAAAATGGATCGAACTTAAATTTTATAATTTTGTTAATATGATCAGGCTTCTATATACTGTACTCAAAACCAAAACATTGACCTTTGTTGAAAGTAGTAGAAGTACCTAGTTCATCTAAGAGCGGGATTTTTCTTAGTACACAAAGGTTATGTGCATCGGAATGGTCCTGCCCAAAACCCGACATTTACAGAATTTACTTTACCAAAACAGCGTCTGACCGACTGTAAAAGGCCATTAAAAAAGTGCAAGAAACTTAGAAAACGGGTAACCCGCGGGAGTATCCCGAAATACGTCGAACAAGCATGCATAAACAAAAAGAGGTATCTTCCTCAAAACATGTGCAGTGCATCACAAAGGTCACTTTTGGAGTTTCGTTTCGATATTTATTTGGTCGCCTTCATTGAAAGGTTTTTTCAACTCGCCGTTTACTTAACTAGACCAGCTTGACAAATTGAGTCCTCTCCCTACCACCCTAAGAGTCCACCACTGTACCTTGCATTCCAGGTTGGGTAAAAGCATACCAACAGATCCATGTTTGATATCTACCGAAGGCGTCATGTGACTCATTCCAGTAATTTCCGTCATGCCATAACCTGATGAATCAATCAATCTTTTTTAATTCCAATCTCAAAGTACAAAAATCTCCTTGCTGAATACAAGACAATTTTGTTACTGTTAGTTCGGAGTTTTTGGAGGTTAATCGAAAAAAGACTCCCAATTCATTACTTTTGACGTTGATTTCTCTTATGTGTTGCGCGCAACCTCGTTCCCAGGGCTTTTCCCTAGTGGGGGCGACGGGCGGGAAAAGCCCTGGGAACGAGGTTGGTGTTGCGCGATCTTAGAAAGGTGGAGCCAATTTAAGACGGGGGTAAACATGAATAGGAGTGAAATTTGAAGTAATATTAAAGAAAATTGTTAGGATTAAGATGGATTGGAAACACTATCAGACAGTTTACCCCGCAAAAGAGAGCCCCTGTTTGGTAGGGGACGACTGTTTGATGTTCGTCTACTAATTCTTCACTTCAAATTTCAATTTTCCAAATCCATCAAATCTTCAACATTTCATATTTTCCTCAATTTAACCTATCCTTTGAGAAAAAATATCTCTTTCCCAAAATGCCACAAAATCACCAAAAATTTACACAAAACCGCCAAGCAGTGTTTAATGAGATAAGTAGAGAGATTTAGTGTCGCTTGAAACGTGACCGAGATATTGGCAGAAAGGCCGTGTTAAGCGACGTCAAAACAGCCTTCACGTGTACCCCTGCCTTAAAGTGCCTATAAACCCAAAATTTTTTATTTGCTTAATTTAATCTTGTTATAATTCTGAGCAAAATGGCGCAAAAATTTTTGTTTTTCGTCAAATCCGGAATTTTTTATGAATTTTCAAAGTGGCGGAAAATCGAGATTCGAAAACCCATCACCGAGCCGCGGAACCTGCCGAAAGGGAATGGGTCGAGTGTAATTCGTGACGTAAAACCCGGACTGTAAGCTTCGCGTGTTGAGACTTCGATTAGAGCTGAAACCATGCCTGAGAGATGCGTTGTTTTCGGCTGTAGCAATGTTTGAAGCAAAGAAAAAGGGATACTCCTTCATCCCAAACCGTTTTACGGTAAAAGTGAGAGCGAAAAGCAAAGGCGAATGAGGAAGTGCGTTGATTTTGTGAAATCTAAACGTGCTCATTGGGAACCCAGCGAGCATTCGGCGGTCTGCTCTGAGCACTTTCACAGAGGAAGACTACACCAACCGATTCGCTGATGATCTGGTGTTTTTCCAACCAGGCACGCTCGTTCTGTTTTGAGCAACAACGCTGCGAATAAACCTGAAAGTGAGCGAAGCAAACGGAAGGTGAGAAATTTTTCAACATCATTCAGTCTACCTGTCAAAACAAACCGATTTTTCTTTCGTTGATCGCAAATGTTTCTTTCGTTTTTTGTTCATTATCGCTTGCCTAGCTCACCGTATGCTGTTGCAAATACAATAATTGCGACCTGACTTATATATGATTTCTTCCTCCTTTCTTTCTCTTTAGTACAACTCTAGCCATTCCTCGTCCGCTAGCGGATCGTCGGCATATGCCTCTTGCGTTCCATCCTCGTCGCTGGCCGTAGCACTCAAGTTTGGCGAACCTTTAACTTCCAAGTCGTAATCTTCCATTTCTGAGACTTCAGAATCCGAACTAGAGGTCGGACCGATGTCGTTCGAAGCCATATCTCGATTAACGTGTTCGCAGATAACAAATGTCAGCCGAGTGAAAATGCTTTTTACCGGCGCACAAAGAAAACCACGCGACTCCTCTGTTATTGCCTGAGGCTAATGCCCGAGTATTACGTCACTAGTCCCAGTCTCCCATTTACCCGGCCGCGGGCAGAAAACACCGGACTTTAAAAATTCATAAAAAATTCCAGATTTGACCAAAAACAAAAATTTTTGCGCCATTTTGCTCAGAATTCTAACAAGATTAAATTAAGCAAAAAAACATTTTGGGGTTTATAGGCACTTTAAGGTTCTAGTACCCTCGTCAGTCTGCATAATTTTTTTCTCAGTACACTCTATTACTGGCCTAGGAAAAAAAAAGATGGACTTGACATGTGGCGACACACAACATGCTGCAAAGGACTGGTTCGATTGGAAGCAGGCGCCTTATGTCCCACCCGGGATGAAGAGGACTACGTAATTGACGTCACACTTCTAATATAGCCATTTAGTAAATTCTCAGCTCCGACTATTGCGTTTCTAGCTTTTTGATTGGCTAAAAAAACTCCGACTATGAGCCAATGGTCGGAGTTTTACGTCATTTTGGAAAATAGTGCGCCAAGTTTAAAAATTTTCCGCCGAAGTTTTCAACTTCAGCCCTCTACAATGGCCGAAATAAAAATCGGCGGCAAAACCCGGTTTGAGAATTTACTAAAACAATTATTCCATTCGCCCTTGTTGGATATGAAGTGATTATAAACACTTCATCACTTCATATCCAACTCGGGCTCATGGAATAATTGTTATCTAGAGAATCGGTCCTATACGTTCTTCTTCAGTTTCGTTCATATTCATTCTGCAATATCTCGTCCGTCTCCCTCCTAAAAAAGCAACTTCAAACGTAATTTTACTTTCTGGGGAATAACAGTGGGAAATAATAGACAGTTATAGCAACAAATCTCTGTCCATCGTGAATATTTCCAACAAGTTTTATCCAACCTCAGTCAGTCTTAAACAACAAATAACACAAGAATAAACTTCTGCTTTGCACAAGTAATGTTATAGCCACAATAATCATAAGAAACCTTTACGATATTCTTCAAATCAGTACGTTATTTACTTCTAAGAGAAACAGGTAGTTCTAATATGCAGGGTATATTGAGTTGTTCTTTCCACATCCGACATACACGATTATTTATCTTCAGATTAGAAACCCTTCTCGGTAATTGAAAGGTGGCCGTTTACATATTGCCTCACTTGACATGTCAGTGTGTCCTCTAACTTAGCAAAAACTCCGAACTCGTCGCTCAACGTAATTTTTGTAGTGGTGCAAGCTAAGCACTATCCTCAGGACTAAAGAAATATCAATTAAACGCAATCTCTCAGTTCTTGAGCCTTCAAAATCTTATAAGCCTCGCGAACCCACCTCTCTCTAACTCGATGCGCTTTATAAGGAATAAGCTGGGATAACACAGTCTACTGTTAAACTCTTTTATTATATGACTTGGGTTTGTAGCCGATCTAACGCGTGCTCTGATTGGCTACTAATACTAGGGCATTATTCTCCCGTAATACCCACGGGCCGATTACGGGCCTGCAAAAGCCAAGCAAAAAGCCATATAATAAACAACTTATTAACCTCGAACGTTCGGTCTTTACGGGAAAATCTCAAACCTCGGCCTTTCCGTATTGACCTCGCTATCGCTCGGTCAATACGGCAAGGTCTTGGTCCGAGATTTTCCCGTAAAGACCTCACTCTCGGTTATTAAGTAGTTATAACTGGGTGAATTACTTACACTGACGGATTCTTCTCAGGTGAGGCAGTCGTTTTTTGACATTTCTTGACGTCTCTTCGCCTAACATTGATGCACTGGACATCACTTCGACCAGTGAGGTAAGATTGAAATTATCAACCGTTGGATTGTTGGACAGCAGATGCACTACTGAGGCCTCTGCGATGAGATGTGTCACCTACAACAAAGATGAAAGGAATTTCAACTTCTCATGATTACGGGGAATGGACCAGATTTGCTTTTTCGTGCATGCAGTATTTCTCATATCACTGCAGATGCAATAATGGGTCATTTGGGATTTTGGACATTTGAGGAAGGATGTCAGGGGATGGTGATAACACACACGAGCTAACTGAGTAGGAAAGAGAGTAAATAAATGAATGAAAGGAATGAATAAATGTGGTTTACCTTTTGCGCGACCTTACAGGGAAAACCGCTACCAACAAGTCCAGCGGAACACTGTAGCGTTAATCTCGTACCTAGGCCCTTTTGCACTCTGTTTTTTTATCTTTATAATAATTTGACAACGGCGGCAACTCTTTGCCTAAACATTTTGAAAGCAATCCGAAAATTCGCTTGAATCTCTAAATTTCCTTGCTTTCACGGAACAAAACAAACACAAAAAGAAGTCGACAATTTTTTTCTACAACTTGGCCGAATTTTATTTCGAATACTTTTGCGATAGTCGGAGAATTTTAGCGACTTTTGCAAAGTTTATCTCAAATCGCTTTTCGCAACATGATCGTATCGTTACCCCGGTACCAAAAGCGTCATCCAGCGCACGCTCCCCTCCTCTCACACACATGTTTTTTGACACGACAAATCTTTACAAACGCCTCCCCCGGTTCGCAGTTTTTCTTGCGCGTACGAAGTCGCCCGATCTCCACACTGGATAAAATGTCGCGAGCTAATACCTGAAGCGTTTTAGCGAGATTCCGCGAGAAAAAGTGGGAGCAGGGGAAGGATTTTGCAAATACAAAGTACAAATACAAAGTCCTGCTTACCTTGTAATCTTGTAAGACTGGAAAAAATTTGTTCTTATCAAATCTTGGCATAGAAATCAAGGTACTTCCGTGATGCAATGCGAGAGACAAGACTGCAACCATGCCAAAAGTTCGGTGAAATGGTATAACTGATAAGACCGTAGATTTTTGTTCAGAAACTTTGTCCTTCAAATCCAAAAACCCGTCAGCGCTCACAATGCAACCCAGGGCAACCAAGTTATAGTGTGTCAGCATGACACCTCTGGGCAGGCCACCAGCTCCACTTGAAAACGGCAAAATCGCCAAGTCATCTTTTGGGAAAAATGTTATCTGTGGAAAACCTGACCCGTCGTCCTTAAAAAGGGCTGAGACCGAGTCACAATTATCATCGTCTCGATCGTCCCCAATTACAAATACTTGCTTTATTGCCAGTTCCCTCGCGGCTTCTTCTGCCCGATGCGTCAGCTGGTGAACAGTAAAAACGCACTTCGCATTGGATTCTCTCAGCTGCTTGGTGAGTTCGTCGCTCGTGAAGAGTGGATTGACACCTGTCACGACAGCGCCCATCTGAAGAGCCCCGAGGAAAACAATGGCATACTCGGGGACATTTGGAGCAAATATAGCGATCACATCTGCTTTCTTGATTCCTCTTTTGTTGAGAGCCGAAGCGAGCTTTCTGCTTAAATCCTTTACTTGAGAAAATGTATATTTTCGTTTAGTCGAGCTGCAGACCTACAAAACATCAGATCCTTGTTACGATAACTGAAGAAATTCTCGCGCGCTCGTTGGCTAGTTTTCACTGTCAATAAGCGGACAGACGCGTGAATTTATAATTTATGCGATGCGTCAACGTGCGAGAGCGGACGATTTGACAATTTGTTATCGTAAAAAATAAATTGACGTCAGTTTTTCATGCGTCCGTCCTCTTATTGACAATGAATTTCCGTCGGCACAACATTGTCAAAGTACTCTGCGGATCCACTCGGCCATCGCAGCTACTTTGAGAATGTTATGACGAAATTCATGATCAATAACAAGACAGACACATGAAAAACTGACGTCAATTTGTCAAAGAAATACTTCCTAATAATCAAGGGAGAGGCAAGGTTACACAGTTAGGATTTGCGCGCTAGACTCCGAGGCGAGGACTGGGGTCTAGCGACTGTGTCAGCTCATTCTAATCTGGTGACCTGACAAGGCCGTTAGGGGAGAGAGGGACCTCTTTTAAAGCCTTCCGTATGTATAACCGTGTGCATGAATTACAAAGGATTATTATTTCTCTGTCTGAAGTTGATATTGTCACGCTCATTAACTTTTATTTTTGTTTAAAACTATTAGTATGACAGCTAGGAGAGAACACTCCATTGATTGTAGACAGACCGAGAGCCTGTTTGTTGGTGATCGAGCGAGAGGCTCAATCGTCATTTAAATAAAGCTGATCTGGGTCAGAGAAACACCGTTGAAAAGTTTATTCAGTTAAAACTGACGAGTGTACAAACTCGTGGGCGACTTCGTGACGTTTTTCGTCACACTCTGACAGGCTAATTACACCAAATTTCCGGCCTTTATGCAAATTAGGGAAAAAAAATATTATTTTAGCATTTTGGGTTCGTTGGAAACTTCCGCTTACTTGCCTAGAATGGTCAAACAATCAATTTAAGTAATGTTGTTGTTACTTCTGGCTATGGTGAAATGTGACTATAGTTTGAAAATGGAAGCCTTGAAACTCAGTTCTAAATTTAGTACAGAAAACTTTGAAACAAATGGAGTGTGTATAATTTGACTGATGAACTCTATGATCAACTCTCTACATTTCTATGGTGATAATTCGTTTCTCGCCAAAACAGCAATCTTGTACACGATTTCCCTGTTTGCTCGAAAGGTAACGATTTTCTATATTAGCAAGTACGTGATACCAAAATTGAACTGAATTCCTTGCTAATTGTGCCCAGGTGGCAAGTTTAACCTCATTAAAACAGCGCAAAGAAATTACTTCGCGAGGGCCAATAATTATTGATATTTCATGCTTACAAATTCAATACTCACGATTGCAGAGCGGTGTCCATAATCCTTGAAGTCTTTGAAGACGAATTCAGGCCAGGAGATATCTTCTGAGATAAACACCTCCGGGTGTTTGCTTTTGACTGCCATGACTCAGAAACAGAACTCGACGAGACGCGGTATATCGCGCAATAAACAAGCGCCTTGCGAAATCATCTGACTGTTTACGGATTTAAGTACTGAATTAATAAGCTTACAGCTTAAGGCAATTTACAGCAGTTATTTACATTCCTATTATCAGTCATTATTTGCATGACAAGTATTACTTATTGGATAAGGGTTGAGGCAAACATTTTATTAAAATTTATGAAAATCGCTTTGAACAGAGAGTTTGTCTGATAACTTCGCTTATTACACATCGATATCAGGAAAACTAGGCTAGCTACAGACTAAAACTGCGTAAAATCGCGTAGATATCTCTCCAGAAAATCCGAAAAAAACATCATTCCATAAGTCTCTTAGCATCCAAACTTTTCCTCCATTATCCTGAGGCCTTTGTTCAATGAATATCATAATTTCAAACCCTTTGTTTCTAAAGATATCTCTAAGGAAATACTCTATTGAACTGAAAAAAAGCAGTTTTGAAATCAAAGCGGTAACATCCCTAACACATCAGTAGCATTCTCGCTAAATATGTAGACTTTTTTCACAATCCAGAATGCTTCTAAATATCGCAACAAATATCTATTTTTACCGAATGTATCAATAGACACTTTGCCACGTGACTCGGTCAATCATAAACGAAATGAGCGTATTAGATGTGATTAATTAGGAGCCCAGTAATCTGCTCCTGATATGATACTGAAAGCATCAATGGTCTCTGAAAAAAATACAATTAGTAACATCGCAGATTTTAAGACAACTGATGCAGGGACAAATCCCAAAGGATGACCACGACAGTTTGAGTCCTCACAAGTTAATTCAGTTTAGTATAAATTTACCGTAGTCTATTGTGAATCCGTGAATTTGATTGGCTATATTACCGTCGACTATCTGCTGATAGTCAACAGTTACGCATCAGTGCACATCGCGCGTCACGTTTGAACCTGATGTAACATAATAAAACAGTTCTTTTCTACGCGATACTTGACTTTTTTTTCTTTTTATGCAATGAGACTACGGTAAATTTATACTAAAACAATTAGACTACTCGCCCTCGTTTTCTACGAGCGATAGTCAACGAGGCGCAGCCGAGTTGACTATCTGCTCGTAGAAAACTCGGGCTCGCAGTCTAATTGTTAAATAGACTATACACAGGCTATCTGTATTCTAAGCCGGCTCACGCAAGACATTAAAATAAGGATGTTAATCACTTACCTTAGGTAAATTGACCTCCTAACCTTCTTAACTCTCTAGCTATTTTAGGAAGTACCCCTCTCTATTGTAATTTAATCGTATTTATTATTCCATGTAAAGTTTAAATGGGTAAATAAAGTTGTTGTTGTTAATATTAGCAGCAGGCTGTGTAGTAGAATATGGACCCTTATTTGATCAATCACGGCGCAGTAGTAATTGAAAGATATGGTAATAACGATACGAGAATATGTATCTAATATTTAGTGTGTAGTATCATCGTGTGGGTTTTGCAAAGTTACTGTACTCTGGCAGGTCCGTAGGGCGAGTTAACGACGATGCACACTAAAATGTGTTATGACAGATCCAACGCCAAAACGTCTTTTTTCCTGAAAACCAAACTTTTCACTGAGCTTCACTGTGATTGCGTGTGATTGCGTGCGTTCAGGAGAGCTAAGACTAATACCTCCAACCTCTTAACCGGTTTCTTGAAGTACAAATCAGTCTCATGAGATATTGCATTGGTTTCGCTCCTCATTTGTGCTCTCGCGAGTGAGATTGAATACAAAAGGTAAAGTCTTCATACGAGCCAAGTGGTCCATCTGGCCGGAGCTCATCCCGGTTTCTGTGGCATGAAGCGACTAGGAGTATTTCTACTCCCCCCTGGGTGGGATGCTAGTCTAAAGCAGGGTTACCCTCAGCATTAAATTCGCCGGTACCCATTTATACACCTGAGTGGGAGTTTAAGAGTGAAGTGTCTTACCCAAGAACACCGCGCAATGTCTCCTGCCGGCCGCTCGATCTGGAGGCCAGCGCTCTAACCATGAGACGACCGCGCCTCCACAAGTGTGACTGAATAACTACATAATAAAAGGGTATTGGCGCATTGACACTCAGTTTTCAGCCTTTATTTATCCTCTTCTCGCAACATCAGTTGAGTTTGGAATGCAAGTAAGTAAAGGTAGCATTTACCAATCCTTCTTCGATGTTGTTACGGCGACTCTAGGTGTAACGCTTCGATGAAATAGCATTCCGTCCAGCGGTAGTAGCAATTACATTTCGTCACTACACCCACCATTAATTTTGCCGGTACCCATGGGTGGAGAGAGGTACTGTGAGAGTAAACTCAACCTCGTTCCCAGGGTCCTCTCCTTCCCGGGGACGGGAAGGAGAGGACCCTGGGAAAGAGGTTGGAGTAAACTGTCTTACCCAAACACACAATGATTATGACCAGGGCTGGAACCCAGGCCACGCGACCCGTAGTCCAGTGCACCAATCACGAGGCCTTCCCATTATTTGCACACATGGTTTCCCAGGCCGGTATGTTGCTAAGAAACATGCATTTTTTAAAGCGCATTTTGTCAACCTAAGCGTTCCCACAAGGATTGGGGTTGCACATGCATTTATGAACCGAAAGGTACAAATGAAGTTCGCAAAGACTTACTTTTGTAATTTTATTTTTTTAAGCGCTTCCAGTTACATCAGGAATAAGCGTATTTTGTCTAATAACTTACGGAGAAACCTGAGAATGTTTTTAATGAATCATTCGGTTCGATAGTCGTATATACAATTCTCTCTTATAAAATATAAACACTCTATTGAAACTGAATTATTACAAAGCAGACGCTGGAAAGTCTCTCAATACACGGGTTGTTAAAAATAATCTTTGCAAGGCTTCTCGCTCTATAAAAAAGAAAGATCATTTAAACCAAAGTTGCCCGCAAACGATAATCCGAGCAGAGTAATATTACACTTGAATTAGAGAAAAAAAGTAATCATGTGCTCGCACAAAGCTACAAGAAATGTTGCAAGAGAAATACTTATTCCACTTCTGAAATCTACTACTAAATTCTACTCCTAGTTGAAGGTTGTAACAGAATACAATGAGTTCTGCAAACGTCGCAGCACCTATAACATATTTTTTTTGTCACATTAAGTTTTCTTCTACAATCAAACGCATTGCACAATTATAATCCAGGATACGTCGATACGCGAACTAAGTCCCAAAGCGTTGACCCTACTACACATATAAATTTCGGTTAATTTTTCTGGCGCCAAGGATAGATTTTTTAATGTGCCCTGATTTTTACGACAACGAAGTGTCAAAAAACAAATGCAGTTATTATGAAACCAAAAGTACCTTACGAAAAATACATGAAAAATTACGTAACACCATAACAAGAGAAGACTTGAAGTTGTTAATTTACGAATCGTTATCGCTTCTTTTCCCGCCAACAACACGTCGAGTGTCTTGGCTGGAAACAGCTGCACAAAACATGGCGCGAAAATTAAGCATGAATGTGATATTTATCCATTTGTCGACTTCATAACATTATTTTCGTATAAGTCAGTAATAACAAATCATAATTTCTCCCAAAAACAGTAGCATTGTTTTAGAATGAGTTCCAACATCACGACATTATCGAGGGAAATATATACCTTGAATTTTTCCTTAAAATTTTTCTGATTTCAATGACAAAATTTGAGCGCGATAAAATACATTCCGGCTAGAGTTTTAGTCGCTGTCTGCTGCGGCGGCAGCGGCATTTTGACCAGCCAGCTTGTTTCGCCATCGAAGTGACAGCCTCCTCTTGTCTTGTCGAGGGTTTGTCCCGTCAGTAGTTGAGTGTGAACCCGCCATGTTGTCAAGGCCGTCCGGAAGGGAAGACGTTAAGGGAGACATGTCCTCCTCCACAACTGCAGCGAAAAATAAAACAGAACGGCTCCAGTATCAGTAAACAAATATTTAATTCTGAGATTGATTCCACAAGATATCATTTTCTCGTTTTCTGTTTGCTGGAAATAACGAATTAATATACAAAGGTACTGGTGCTGTGTTTTTACAATTCAAAACATTGAAAAAAAAAACTATGGGCTTAACGATTGAGGGGAAAATATCTAAATAGCGAGAGCGGAATATATCAAATCCCCAATTCAAAACAATAATCAGCTTGTAGTTTCTCTTTACAAGATAACTGTTAAGCTAATAGGAGATGAGAATAAATAAAATTGCTAAGGAGCAATTGTTTCGTAGTGTTCAGCTAAGACCAACCACTTCGGCTTAGTTTGATTGTTTCATTGAATTTGTGTTAGTATTTCAACAGTTTCAGTCCAAACATTTGAGAGCGGAAAACCGTTTCCGAATTATTATTTAGTCGAAAAAATTGTTGAATTTTAAGGAAATACCTCGGTCAGAAGAAAAAGCTCACCTAATTTATTGCTCAGCATTCTTGGAGATGTTACGGCACTTTTGGATCGATGACGAATGGATGTCTTCTCACTGTCAGATAAACTAGCTGTGGGAGCCGTCTGCGTGCGCAAGATTTGATGGCGCTCTACCCCTGACAGCACGGGCGTGGGAGGCTCACTTCCCGCGGGTTTCGGTACGGGACAAAAGACCAACGACGCGAAGTCCTCGTAAGTTGCGGGTTCTTTATGGTTCTTGACGATTCGTTCAATGCAAGCCGCTCTTTCTTCATAGCTTACAGATTATGAAGGAATCATACAAGATAACAGTGGCGAGAGAGGTCTTACTCTCTAGCTGTTTGTAACATTTTTAACCCAATCTACTCGAAAAAGTTGTGGAAACACTCGCATGTCGGCTCGTGTTCCCACAGCATTTCCTGTTCTCCCAAACTTTCACTCGTGTTTCTATAAATGGATTGCAATTTTAAACACTCTATATGAAGATGTAAGGGTAATTACAATTTCACCGCATTACAAAGTCCCAGAGGTTGAAATTTAAGCCACAAAACAGCATTAAGGACTCGAAGCAATGACCAGTACTGAATCTATCTAAAACAACCCTTAAAAAGAAAAAAACATCTTCATTTTACGCGCAGTAAGGATACTATCTTTCATACAGAGGAAGAAGTTCTCGGCTTGCTCGGCTAGCGTTGATAGCTGTCGCCCTAACCAGGGCTGGCAAGACTTTTCTGTCCACTAAAGCTCCATCGAACAACGGTCCAAACATCGGCACCTTACAAAAACAGTACAGAACAGAACGTTACTTTGCAGTCGTGTTTTACTTGAACGAGAGCTTATTATAAACTGCTGGCTGCTACTCCATTACAAACTATGAGGAAACGATGCTTGTTAAAGAAGATAAGGAAATATTTTCCCTTCCCCACCCAAAGGCTTCAGAAACCGGCACTTAAGGATATTAAGGGCATCGTGCAAAGCTTACCTTGAGGTCATTTTTTCAGAGTTCCGCAAAAACTGTTACTTACCTACACTACCGTCGAACCTCTATTAACCGGCCACACCTTATTAAGCAGCCAGTTACAAAAGTCCCGACATTATTGTCAGCAAAATACTGTAAATAAAATCCCTATTAACCAGCCACCTCTATAAAGCCGCCGCGGCCACCTTTTGATCGTCCCGATGGGAGTTTTTCTATTGTCATTACCCCCTCTTAAACGACCACCCAAAATTTTAAAACTTTGTTTTGGAAAAGGCGATGGTATATAAGAGTCCGGAATAGAAGGTGACGAGTGATAAAAACATTCAAAAACACGTTTACCATGATTGTCTGGGAGTGACACCATGTACACTAAGAAATTAAACCGATGGTAAAAAATATTCAAGGTACACCGCTTCTATTAAAGCGGTCACCTGCCATTTCCCCAAGGGTGACTGCTTAATAGGGGTCAGTCGAATGTACTTGTGTCATCATAGATCGCAACGGTTACCATATACTGTTAGGAATGTTTCAAGTCTACATCGCAATTGCCTCAAAACTTATGCCCTTTTTTTTTCCATTTTACTGAATCTGGTGGCTTTGAAAGGTCTTGCAACCTTGTTTAATTACTGCTCCAATTATTACTTGCTCCCTTACCTTGGGTTTCTTGATGATTTGTATTCTAAACAATTGATTCTTCAAAGGATAAATGATGATCATCACGTGAGCAAAGTCAGTGTTGACGATACCATGTCTGTAATCCCGATAGTGTTCTGACCACACAATGTGAACCTCGTCATTGCCAATATGACGAACCTAAAACAAAAGAGAATGCGACCATGTCAGTTTATTTTTCTGGCACGTTCAAGCATTGTCTTAAGGTGGCTGGAAACAGTTTCCAGTACTTTCCAAGACTTAGAGTTTGATGGGTCATTATAACCACTCTATATCAGTTGATACGACAACAAGGAGCGAACACCTTATACACGATACAACGAGTTGCGCTCACGTTGTGCTGTATCCAGAATAAACTTAAGGGAGTTTATAACTCCTTCTGCTTTCAGCAGCAGCTAAAAACTATAAGTAGAGACAGACATTGTCAGCTAACCTTTCTGTTGAACTCCGTGTTATCAGAAGGCAAAGGCATCCTTGTAGACACATGAAACATGACTTCAGTAGTGGATGTACAGTAGTATGGTGCCGTGGTACCAGTTGATAGATTCTTCTCCAGTCCACCCAGAAATCCCGTGTGTTTGGACAAGTCCACCTGTTAAGTGAAAAAACACATATTGTGATTGGCTAGTGAACACTACTTGTTCTAACGTGCACAGTGATTGGTCAAACAAATCCTTAAGAAATGTCACGAATGCGCGACCTGAAAACAAGAAAAGTGAGTCGTAATCCATCTCGATCTTCGCTAATCTTAGTCATCCTTGTATCTTTTTGATTGATTGTTACCTCTTAAGTGTTTTTTCATCTTGGAAAATAAGAACAGTGAGTTGTGTTTCACTATGAAAGTAGCTTTGCACAGAATTGTGTCAACATATTCCTACCTCCCACGCCAGACCTGCTACAAAGCGTTCATACTCCTCACTGCCTACACAGTTCGACATGATTGACGTCTTGTCTTCTTGACCCTGGGCAACGTACACCAAAGCTATTTTGTGCGTTTCGCGACTGGAGGGAAAAAAACATATTTACTGCAGTGACCTTGAAAAACTGCATTCCCTTGCTTCCCACCAGCTACCCATTTCTCGCACTTCGCACACAGCTTCATCCATCGTATACATTTTTTCCCGCATTTACAAAAGACTGCAAGTTTTCCCGCGCCTTCCACCGGTTTCAAATTTCCCCGCGCTTTCTACTTTCTTTCTTTGTGGAGGCGGCGTGGCCGAGTGGTTTAGGGCGCTGGATTTGTAATCTGGAGTTCCCTGGTTCAAATCCTTCACCCTACCACTATCTGGATTTGTTCTCGGTAGTCCCGAGTTCAACTCCTCGACCGCGTTGTGTAAATAGCCAACTGGTCAGCCTCCCACCAGTTGGGATTCTTAACAGTTTATGTTCTATTTGATATATTTGGTTATTTATTTACAGTGTCCCCAATTAGTACAACAGTGCTAAATACATATGACACTTAAATAAAGTTATTATTATTATTATTATTATTATTATTATTATTATTACAGGTTACAAATTTTCCCGCGTTTACGGACGGTCACATGTTTTCCCGCGCTATCTATATTGCACGCTTTTGCTTTGAATTCTGATTGGCTATTTACCGCTGCTTGCCAGGCCAGTCTGGTTATTAGCTTAGTGCTTGATGTAACTGTATTACACTGTCGACATTTGCTTACCACCGTCTGTTGTCCAGGTTCTTCAACTCTCGCAAGAAACGGTCAGTCTTCTTCAAAAGGTCAATTTTGGTTCTGTGAACAAAACGTAATCGTGAACAATTTCTTTAGCAGTGCTCAAACCTCCCCTCCAACAACAGTCGCAGCCGCACTAACACAACAATTTAACATTATCCATAAAATGAAAACAATATCATTCAGTTGTTTTGTTTTCTTGGCCCATTCCATTGCAACACAACCTGGAAATTTTAGTGTTCACAGTAAACTCACTGTAAAAACAGACCATGGTAGGGAAAAGGTGAAGTTTGTATACGAGCCACGTGGCCCTTCAGGCCGGAGCTTATCTCCAGTTTCTGTAGCATGAAGCGACTAGGAGTATTTCTACTCCCCCCTGGATGGGATGCTAGTCCATCGCAGGGTTACCCTCAGCATACCCATTTATACACCTGGGTGGAGAGAGGCACTGCGAGAGTAGTGTCTTGCCCAAGAACACAACACAATGTCCCTGGCCAGGGCTCGAACACGGATCGCTCAATCCGGAGTCGAGCGCACTAACCATGAGGCCACCACGTCTACACAGAAACAGACCATGGCGCACGAAAATTATCGGAAGTGGCTGGGAAATTATCACTGCCAGGCAACTACTGGTTAAACCTCGCCAAAGTTTCTCTCACCTTTTTTCCGAGGTCATCATTCCGGTTTGACTAACTACAAACCGGCACAACTGGAATGGCGACTGAGGCACTTCATACGGGGGAGGACTGGATGCCAGTGACGACAGGCTGGAGAGGAAGACGAGTAAAACTACAGTTGCATGACATAATACTCTCTTACTGCGTTCACTTACTGAAAAACTGGAACTGGGTGGAAATCCCTGAATATCAGGTTACTGAAGCCACCCGCGCTTTTATCTCCTGGCTACAGGATGTTTCCCGCCCTTCACACTTCAATACATGCTTTCCCAGTTGACACCAGCAACAGGCTTTCCCGCGCTTGGTGCAAGTCACATGTTTTCCCGCGCTTTCCTCCGAACGCCTACATGTACATACTTTCCTGCAGTTTTTATACACTGGTTTCACTTCAAGGTTTAACTGGTTAGTGATTTCACTAGTAAGCTACTTTGTCTTTGAGCGACTGACACAGAAAATCAAACTTGAATAGTTGTAACGAAACTTTAAATCGAACCTGGGATCGGTGATGTCGTTTTCCACCCGTTTCTTCTCGCTGGCGTTCTGCTCAAGGACAGAGTCTATGACGTCACGCTCCATGTCACTTAAGAAACTCTCAGGGGAGGGACCAGGCTCATTTAGAGAGTGGTCTGGGTACAGCAAACACTCCTGGCTGGACCCCCCAATGCCACAAAGGAGCTGTGAGAACAAAAACGTTCAAATGAGTATCGCAAACACATAGGGCGGAAAAAGAGAGAGCGACTACTGGTTACTTGAAATTAAATGACTGTACATGTTTGCTAGCTTAAACATGAACCAAGGCTCGACTCCTCGCGCAAGAACTCGGATTGTGGTTTTTTTTCCCCGAGCAGCTTGTTGCAATGACCATTTAATATGAAAGGGCTTTCTCACGATACCATAAGGGATTTTTTTGCATCGTATAAACAGAACAAAACCTAAAAATCTCAAATAAAAGGAACCTTAGTACAAAAGTAGAAAAACACGGGAAATCTCAATTACATTTTTTCTCAGATATATTCCCTCATACGAACATGGTTTGCAGGCAAAGAGTAGCGTAGTAGATCTTTTATCAGCATCATAATTTGAAACTCACATCATCAAGTCTGTCCTCAGCGACTGGAGTTGAATTCTTCTTCAATTTCACAAGCGGGTGTGATGATATAATTTCGGATCCTGTATGGCTTCGATGTTCTTGATTAAGAATGCCATCAATTAAGTCGGCTGTCGTTCCTTCGAGAAAAACCCGCACTAAACAGTTCAGTTCTACATAAAAAGGGCAGTCGTTTTATGTTAAACATACACGACAAAGTATAGAAAGAAATTAAAAAAAAAACACGAACGAGAGAACAAGCCAAGGTGAGAGCGAAGAAGTGGGCGGCGGAGAAAATGAGTAAACGAACGAAGGAAAAGGTAAACAAACAAGCGAGTGAACAAACGAACGAACAAACAAACGAACGAAGAAACAAACGAACAAACGAACAAACGAACCAACGAACGAACCAACGAACCAACGAACCAACGAACCAACGAACAAAAGAACGAACCAACGAACCAACGAACGAACAAACGAACCAACGAACAAACGAACAAACGAACAAACGAACAAACGAACAAACGAACAAACGAACAAACGAACGAACCAACGAACAAACGAACAAACGAACGAACAAACGAACCAACGAACGAACCAACGAAACAACGAACAAACGAACAAACGAACAAACGAACAAACGAACGAACCAACGAACAAACGAACCAACGAACGAACCAACAAACAAACGATTGATCACATATAAAGTATTGAACAAACGCAGTGACGTGCCATTATGATGGTAATCTTCCGTTTCCGTCGAGCAAGAGCCATGTAATAAAGTGTAGTCCCAGACGTTTTTTCCCGTCATGTCACGCGTGATGACGCGACATTGAGTGGCTGCGGTACTCGCGGGAACTTGGTTCACCACTGAGTCAGGCGAGTCCTAGAAAACACAAATCACATTAAATCACATCACACAGGTCTACAGAGTCAGAGAAATGTGTGGTGATTCTAACTGGCTTGACCAAAAAAAATAAAAATGACAATATTTAGAGAGGAAGTCACATCAGCTTTAGCTGGTTTTCATGCGGGTTCTCTATCCTGGTCGAATTGGAATTTGGAGATGTTGGTTTTTGAGGAGGGAGGAAAACCGGAGAACCCGGAGAAAAACCCTCGGAGCAAGGCGAGAATCAACAAACTCAACCCACATATGCCACCTGACCGTAATAGAACCCGGGCTACATTGGTGAAAGGCGAGTGCTCTCACCGCTGCATCACCCCTGTTCTCTAAACTGGCTTTCACATGCCCGAGAAAATTCCTACTTGAACTACAAACAGTTATTTTGCAAAACCCATGTGAAACGGAATCTTACCTCGAGTGCCAATTCAACCAAAGATATCAATACGCTGTCGTTTAACACGAAAAACTGAAACAAACAATACAAAAAAGCTTACTTTCACACTAAAATATGACGAAACGTAAATTGAATGTATCACCGTCAAACTAACCAGCTTCAGTGAAACTTTATTTTAAAAACTCAAAGAAGATGTGTTTTCTTTTCTAGACAAACACATCTTTACGTGTAAACGGCACTGAATGATAACTGGAAAATGCAGAACTCAGGAGGGGGTGGGTGGGCAATCCTGAGGCATTAAATTTTTTCTCACATTACGTTGTACATGAATTTAGCTTGTGCAATAATTTTTTTTAAATTCAAACACCGAACCTGGTCGGTAGAAAGCGCTCGTTCGAATTTTCTCCCCACGGGTTCCCTTGCACGATTTTTTTTCCCAGCAGTTTTTGCTGTGCAGAATTTTTTTGGGGAAATTGCCCAGCGCCACGCTAAAAAAATAATGGTCTGTCCCTAAGTAAAATAAATGACATGACGGAAAATGTCAAGATCATTCTGGGAATTAAGGACAAAGCTTCCCTCGCTATTGGCAGTAATGGAGATTTGTAGAAACTTATTTTAAAGCTTTGAGAATAAAGATTGACCCCTAGTGATAAGAATTATGTTAAGCTCTACAAAACGAACCCACGGTAAACATAGCAAACCTAGGACTGAAAGATACTTAATTGTATGGAAAGAGAAAGCTACTGCGACGCTGGACAAACGAACCTGTACATTAGGAGCATTGAAGATACAAGACGACAGCTCGTCAGCTTCCACATTCGGGTTATCTTCATGTTCGCTAATTAAACTGTCCACTCTGGACGGACCAGCTCCGAGTGGATAGTGGCCCATGTGGTTCACCATATGCATCAAAACCTAAACAAACAAGAACAGTTTCTGTAGAAGATATAATCCCTTGTTCAGAGTGGTAAATAATCTGATGATACGTTCTTGCTAGAAGAAAGTCTGTCAGGATTTGCCACGCAATTTTTTTTTTGGCTAAAAGTGCCAACTGACAACTGAAAGAACAGAGAAGTAAGAGATAAACTGAATAATAAACACCACTTACTGCTCGCGCTGTCAACTCCACAGAATCCGACCTGGGTGGAAAATCAAATGTATCTTGTCCGCCTGGATCTTGGAATGAGAACAACAGAGTTTCTTTATGGGAAACTGTTATAATTTTAAAATGTAACGCCTCTAAACATACCACTCATTGACCTGTTCTGAGTAGTTACAGTTAATGTACCAGTAGCGATCATGTATTCCCCTCCGATGTAGAAATAGTTAATTTGAAAGCAGTTTAACGGCAAGCCCAATTTACAAAAATAACGATCTTTAATGCAAGAGAGAATTAAGGCTCAAACTGAAAGATTCGACTTGGCTTGCAGAATATGTCTCATGACATACAGAGTTGACAAAACGCGTGGCAAACGACTCGTTTCTTTCATAAGAACTGTGGTACACGGACAGGGGAGGGGGTAATTCCATCCCCCACCCCCTCCCGCCACATGCCATAATCAACTTGAGGCACCGTTGGTCCAAAAAATATTTATATGTATCATTACACAGTAGAATGATTCACACATATTACCCACCAGTTATATTGCCATCTTCTCCACTGTCTAGCTGAGTCTCGACAGGGCTGCCCGGTACAGTGCTTGACATTCTGTCGCCTTCCTGTAGTCGTGCTAACCTGATAGGTCGACCGTCACCACTGATAATGGTGGATATATTCAGCTGTTTGGTTCTTTTCTTGGGTCCCTTGTTTGACGCAGCCATCTTCAGAACCTGACCAGGCAAAACAGATTAGAAAAACAACAGCGTATTAGTGACTATATAACCTAAGGCGGCCTTCACACGGCAAGCTTAGGTTGGCAAACTTCAAAAGGTTTGCAAACTCGTTGCTTCACACGTCAAATTCGCGTCAAATCACAACACACGGTAATTTGCAATATGGCCGACTTAGTGCTGTGGCACTCACGAAGATCTAACACAGTGAAACAGAAGAAGAGAAGGGAAGAAACAGAAAGAAGTGGAGAAATAGAAAGATTTGGACAAAACCCAGTTTATCCGCTAGCTCCTCCATTTTATTTTGTTTGTTTTTAGTATCTTTGTAGGCATGGAACGTCCCACACAGCCGGGCAATTGTGAACCTCTTCGATAAATTTAAAATTGGCCTAACCTTCATCTTGACTTTGCGTTCGCCATTTTGTGAAGCGCCACGTAAATAAATCACGTGAACGGAGTGCGTGTTTTGGTTGGTTGACAGTTTTCCCACACGTGTTTGCCAATCGTTCACACGCCAGATCCTAGGTTACCAACACGAAAAAGTTGGTAAAAAAATTTGCGAGAAAAGAGCTGGGTTCTATTTGTTGCCAACAGTTTGCCAATACGAGTTTGCCAACAGAAGTTTGGCGTGTGAAAGCCGCTCAAGACACACTCGTTTCTCGTTGCTCGTTTAGTTCTTTCCTAGCTCCAGCGTTGTCTTAGCCAGCGAAAGCAGACGTATTTCCGGACAAGCGACAGCGGAAAATACGTCTGCGTTCTCAGGCTACCGTTGTCTAAGAATCTTCTCTACTTTTCTAATGACGTAGCCATATAGACTTCCTTATAATGCCTTTGATTAGCTGCATATCGGCTTTGAGTTTTCGCGCGCAAGTTGCAACCAATCAGCGACGGTACACGGATCTACTCAAGTGAGAATTTTTCCTTGTATGAAAAGAACCTCTGTTCATATGAAGAATGGGAGAACAAAACAGCTCTGTAATCATAAGGTTTGAGATTTTACTACGGCTTTCCGGGTACGAAAACGTATCAGGACCTTCGAGAAACGGGCCCCAGTCCCGTACGACTCCTGAGCTGGTGGGAATTAAGCGCCCTTCTCTGTGTCTCTGAATGTACGGATCATTACCTGGAACACTCTTGCAAGTATGCTGACGTTCTCGTCTTCGTTTGTCTTTGACAATAACTTCGACACTGGTATAACCATGAGCCAGTCTAGCAAGCACATCAGAACTGAGGCTAAAACCTGAGCAGAGAAAAGAAAAAGCGTAGTGAAATCTGCTTTAACAATTCAAAGTATAAATACTCTTATAAAAATGAACAGACAAGTTGTTGTGTGTTCTAAAAACTGGCTGATATTAGGACAAACGATTCTGCAATCGACAACTTGGCTTGGCTGAGTGAAATAGAGTGTTTCTTGCAATTAGCATATAAGGAGCTCACATAGTAAAGTAAAGGAGGAAGAGTTTTTGACAACACATATGTCCTTACTTTATGTTGTTCTTGGATGTGAGCTGATTCTCCTCCTGGTAACAGATTTACAATGGCGTGACAAAGAACCTGTCAGATACAAAACACGAAGCAAACACTGCATTCAATTTAACCGCTACGTACATAATTTAACTACTAACACCAGCATTTACTTAGCCAGCAATATGGACACCACTAACAAAGCTGATCACAGTACAATAACTATTTTAGGGAACTTAAAGTCTGTGAATGATTAAAACAAAACTAAAAAGAGTGAATATGTTAAAGGAATTACGCCACGGTTTGCATATCTTGCATATCGTTTAGCCAAAATTTTTCATGTTCGTCGTTTGCAATCCGTGTTAATCTTCTCCATCCATCCTTGTTCTTTTAAGGTTCATTCTTATCTTTTATGTGTTTTTTATCCTAGTAAACTACTATTTTCATGGCCTTAGGTGTTCTGCAGGGCACGATGAGGGATGATGAAAGTACTATTTTCAGATTTCCTGTAATTTAAAGATAATTTCGTACCTGGCCAAAATAACTAAAAAGCCTTGACTGAGCTCCTTAAAAGCGCATTGAAGAGCAGAATATTGTCCAAAATAAATAAATGCGAACGAAAACAGTCCTAGTGAAGTAGAGAAAACGGTAAAAAGGAACACTTTTAAGAATGACAACAGGAACGAAGTAATTATTACAAAGAACAGAACAAAGTCAACAAACCTCCACAATCTTGAGAGGAAGATCTTTATCAAAAACGCATAGTTCCTCATAATACTCAGATAAAAGATGAATGACGTCACAGGCCACGTGACAAACGGACCTGTTGCGAAACTACAAAGTAAAGAAACTTTCAGATAATTTAGCTTTTTAAATTCAAATCAAGCTGCTGCAGTTTTCTGCTCGAAAATATAAGTACAGCCAAACCACGTTAACGAGAATCAACTTAAGGTGGCTGGAAACAGTTTCCAGTACTTTCCAAGACTTTCCACTCTGTATCGGTTGATACCAAAATCATGGTATCAAAAAACTGCCCAATCATTGGTGAACAAGTTGCTGTCAATTTTGTGGCTCAATAGGTTACCATAGCAACATTACGACCTGCTAAAAACACCCTTAATTTTAGCTCTAAGCGCTTATAATTCAAAACGGAGTTCGGTGACCCCCATTCTCGCTCTCACATTACTGTCGCATGCAGAGATCAAAGAGCATCAACTTACAGTGATGGAGGCTAAAAGAACACAAATACAGTCGTGCACTTTGGAATGTCCTCGACAGTGAATGAGCTCTTCAACGATAAACACACCAAGAGCGTTCAAGGCTGTACACCTGACAGAGAAAACATTTACAAAGTCGCTTAAGTAAAGTGGTTGAGAACAAGGTTATTCTAAAGGTAAAGTTTTTACAAACCTTGCAGAACACGATGGGTCTAATTTTGATGCCCGTAACAGAGAACCAACAAGTTTATCCTAACGGGAGCAGAGAGAATTCATATCAGTTTTTCTTCCAAAAGAAACCCATGTTCTACGCAGTTAATAAACCACAATTCCACTTAACAATAAAGAATGAACTACACAGGAAAAGCCAGATTCAGATTTCACTATTACACAAAACTATGAATGAAGTTGACGTGGAAAACGAGGACGCAAAAGAACTACATGTAATGTGAGTCTTCTAGAAGTCAGGATTCTCAACGCATTCAAAGACGGGGTTTTAAACCAATTCGGATTTGGGTAACAAGTTTACTGTAAAAATCGATCTCTTTTTTATTAGCAGTTGAGATAAATTAAGGCATATTTTCTTACTTGACTTGAAATTTTCTGAAAAATCACGTGGTGTATGAACTTGCCTGTCTCGCAGCATCTGTGTTACAATGAGCATCGAACAGAGCGTCTACAGTTTTTCTTTTCGCAATGATTTTGGCAATGGACGGCTCTTTGGCATTGGTGACACTAAGCGACGTTTACTGCCTTTAAATTGCGAGGGAAGTTGTACAGGCCATAGCCTACGACAGAAATGAACCAAAGAGTTGCTGCGTACAAACCTTGATGTCTTTACCGGTGCTCTTGTGTTGATACTCATTGGTCTGATGTCCGGGCTGGTGAAGAGGCATGTTAGCAACGTTGTTTGGAAAACACAACAGTGATCCGATCAAGGTGACTGCCTCTTCTCTTGGAAGCTGTCAAGGTATAAGCCAGTGTTTTGTATCATATTGTCGACATAACTCGAATGAAAATGTGAACCACTACGGCAGCGTCTTCATTACGCCGTAGAAATTTGTAAACGCAGCTTTATTTCTACGGTTAGGCCTACCGTCCACACTAATCCGTCACGAAAACGGAGCTTTTCGAAAACGCTCTAAAACCCGGAGGAATTTGAAAACGCCGGCTTTTCGTTTTCGTATGGACGGAAAACATTTTGAAAACGGAGCTTTTCGAAAACAATGGCGTCACGATGATCGTGTTATTTCCCTGACCAAGTTTTCCTCAAACAGAAATCCAAAATGACCGGTGATTGTGGCCTTTTTAAATTCCTCCGGTGTAGCGTGGACAGAAAACATTTGATGCGTTTTCAAGGTGAAGCCTCGGTTTTTTTAATTCTTCCGGAGTAGTATCGACAGGGCCTAAATACTACTACAAAATCGCACGTGCATTACCAAAGCGTAAAAGAAGTTGCCTACCTCCATGTTCTGACTGATAATAACCCCATTAGTTGCCTGAATGAAGTCAAGGATCAAAAGACTTGAACTTGGCAGCATCACAGAGAAGAAATGGGCACAGCTACTAACAATGGCACTTATAATATCCTTAAAAACACAAAGGAAACGGGTGTGACAATTCTTGAGCTCAGCTCCATGTGTGCAGGTAGTAGTTTACTGGCAATGGCACTTATAAATGTTATAATATCCTTAAAAACACAAGACGAAGGTTGTTATGGTACTTGATAAAATAACTGGAATGCTACGCGCGCTCTCATTGGTCGACAGGTGTGTTTAGATGAGAGTATGTAAACAAGGTTGTGACGTTTTAGATTCGCGTGTCTTTATGAAAAATATTTTATAAAAGCAACAGAGCACTTTTCCCGTGTTTACATAGACTCATCTAAACACTTTGGGGGCTAGAGAATTCTCGAAAGCTGTGCGTCTCGGTTTTGCGTCTCATATTCTCCGAACATGTAACCAAGGAAAGAGTGCTCTCAGATTGCTTAAATAAAAGCTGTCGCTACACATTCACTTCAATAATGTAACTACAAGCCGTTTTCCAAATGGTCTTTTGTCCAAATTGTCCAGAGCACACCTACCTGATCAGTTCCTGTGAGTCCAATGTGCATCAGACGATAGAAGTGAGTCAAATACTCCTGTGTGAGTGGCAGGTCTTGACGGCAAACTGTCATAGCACACATCAATTTGTAGGCAAGAAGACGACCACTCTTAAATTCATTATTAATAGACAGGGAAGCGGCCTGAACAAAAGAATAAGATCTCTATTTTAAGAAAAGATGCATGTACATGCAGCTAAAGGCTAAATTACAGCTCAAGGCACATGTATGTAAACAAAAAAGCACCTTGGCATTCGCAAATAGTGTTAATTAAACATTCAAGCAGTTTTGGAGTTGTAACAAGTGGAAAGAGAATACTCCGAGTGTCAACCTCATTTCCCTGAGTGCTATGGTATATGTTAAACTTTTAGTTAGAGCAGTTTTCAATTGAGTGTCGTAAAACCAAAACCAAAGTAATCACTCTAGCCAATCACAAAGGATTAAATGACGCAAAGTATTAAATGACGCAAAGCGCGGGAAAACGGGCGCGCATGAGTCAAGATTGGTTTCTGATTGGATGAAAAAATGGCGCGAGTTTTTTGAACCAATCGGGTGGAGTAGTAAGTGCAAAACAAATTACTATTCGACACTCAAATGAAAACCGCTCTATTAAATTAATTGCAGATTAGTTTCAGCAGGAGCTACCTCAAGGTTTGCGGATCTCGAAAAGTTTAGCCTAAATTTTCAATTTCTTCGTGTGCAATCCATGTTAATCTTCTCCATTCCTAACAATCCTGGCTCCTTTATAGTTTATCATTACCTCTTTGGTGTTCGTCTATCTTAGTAAACTACTATTTTCCAGGTTTCCTTCAATTTAAAGGTGATGTTTTATGTGCCCAAAATAACTCCAAATACCGTGACTGAGTTCCTTTAACAACTCTCAAACCTCAAGAAAAACAAATTTAAAGCTGTGTTATAGGGCTGGGTATGCAGTTACAACATAATGGCTGTTTACGATACACACCTCAAACACCCATGTGGCCATATGCTGCAGCGGAGGAAGTAATAAAGGAATGGGTGGAGTTGACTTGTTATCCAGAGAGATGCCTTGATTTAGTCGGATCTACAGCATAACACAAACGTGAAAATAAAAGTTCATAGTGACATTTGGCTCCACGGTTTTCAGCGGAAAGCTCAAACGGCACGTCACGTTCGGAGTTCTCAACGCGGGTGTTTATCGCAAGGAAGAAGGTTTTTACGTAACTGATTTACGGTAGTTGAATGGTTTTTTAACCTGAATTTCTGGTTATGCCACGTGCCGATAAGAAAGTTATGTGAACCAGTCTTTTTAGTAAATGCTTAGGTGTAATTTTTAGTGTACGGGTGAAAATAGGTCTTTTTGTTGCCATTTGAAAATCAAACACTGCTGTTATCTGGAAATTCATTATGGCAGATACTTCAAGCAAACTGAATAAGTCTTTCAAACACCTAACTTGAACCTGCCGATTGAGGTTAGCCGTTAACGCGATAACCCTGGTGTTTAATGTATCTATTGCATTTTAACTGCTGCCAAATAACATCTAAGAAAATTTTAAATAAGATTTCAACAAAATGTGAACGTTACCTTTGCCAGCATGTTCCAGATTGATGTAAGACACTCCAGCACTTTAGCATGGATGGCAGGATCTTTGATCTTATTCACATTGCCCAGAATTCCCAGCACTCTGCGCCACAAGACCACTGCCGCCACAGGGCCCCACCCTTCCCTATAACCTCCGGCCACTACACTGGTATCTTCTTCGTGAGGGTCTTCCTCTGCAAACTCATCATCAAGAAGTTCTTCATGGGGCTCCGCTAGGTGCGCCTCGGGAGAAGGACTTCTTGAACCTGCTTCCAGGTCGTCAGGAGTTTCTGAGATGACAACAAACGAAGCTTATAATATAAGCAGGATACTGTTAGGCCCCATTCACAGACACTACAACAGAGAAATTTGAAAACGGCATTTTCACTCTGCAAACGAATCAAATGTTTTCCACCCACGCTGCACCGGAGAAGTTTGATAACGAAAAATAACCACTGGTCATTTTGTATTTGCGTCTGAGCTCTGTTTTCAAAATGTTTTCCATTCACCTGGAGCGCAAATCCGGCATTTTGAAATTCCTCCAGTTGGAGGAGTGTATAGAGTGTGTGAGCGTGTGCAAATGGCTCCATTTTCACGACGGATTGGTGTGGACGGTTAATACATAATACATACATCTTATATAGCGCATCTATCCATAACAATGATCAGTGCGCTTAAAATAAAAATATAGATAAAACTAAAACTTCAATAGAAGTATATACATGTAGAAAGAATAATGTTCAATGTTCAAAAGTAACTATGTTTAAAAAGGTACGTCTTGAAAGAATAATGTTCAATGTTCAAAAGTAACTATGTTTAAAAAGGTACGTCTTGAGCTTCTTCTTGAAAATATCAATCGACGTAGATGTTTTTAATTCCATTGGAAGAGAGTTGGCCTAACCGTAGAAATAAAGCTGCATTTTCCAATTTCCACGGCTTTTTGTAAGAGTCTCTGCTGTAATTATGTGCTCCTAAACAAATCTATATTTAAGCAGGTCCCTTTATTTTGACAAGAGTCTCTTTCCTAATAATGCTCTCTATTTCAACAAGTGCATTTAACAGCCCAGTGTACAGAGTTAACTTTACAAATGTCTTGAAAAGGGTTTGTTTTGTTAGTTCAGAGTTTGTTTAATCCCGTAGGACATTAAGCAAATTCACAGTAATGTTTGAAGTTTCAGCACTGCAGAGATGTCAAGACAAGAAAACAAAAACAAGTGTCCTGTACATCACTCGCCCTCGAGCTATCAAAATTATTTTTTTAAATACATGTAAGCACCTTGGGTCCTGAAACAAATTTTGATATTAAAGGACCTTATTCAGCCTGCGCTATTTTCGATGCCATCAAAATTATTGATATTATAAGGTAAAGCAAAATCTTATTGCTTTACTGTAAGTCATGTTTCTGAAAGTATGTTCAATTATCTGTAGTAGTTTCACAGTGATTTCCTTCGTTTCCACATGCTCTGAATCAAATGTACATAATAGCCAAACTCTCGCGTGTAAACAAAAACAAAGGTGTGGCTGACTAAGGCCCTTAAGGGATCTCAGTCACGTTGTTTCAGGTTATTTTGGCCACAAACAAAATTACCTTTAAATTGAAGGAAACCTGAAAACAGTAGTTTACTAAATAAAAAGACACTAAAGAGATAATACTAATAAGCCATAAAGAAATAAGGTTGGTTAAGGATGGAGAAGATTAACATGGATTTATAACGGCGAACTTGAAAAATTTAGGCTAAACTTTTCAAGATGCAAAACCGTGACGTACAAGTAGCTCCTTTAAGCAAAGAATTAAAGACAAATTCTACACATACAAACCTCTTCCAGATGATTCCGGAGAGGACCGGCCTCCCATATCATGATTAAACTCCTCTTTCACTGGCGACAGGGGTTCCACATTGACTACTTCCCCTTGCTCCAACCTGACTTCATGAGATGGAGTTGAAGTCCTGTTCATAGCACGGTGATTCACTTGACCTAGGTGTAATTCCTCCAGTTTAGACTCAAGACTTGATTCGTTGATCTTGTCAAGTAACTTGGGTGATTCAGGTCCGGGGTATTTGGAACACGAGCTGACATCAAAGTCAAGACTGCTCCCATACCATGACTTCACATTGTCTTGACTTGACAAATAGCTGTCACTACTACTTAAGCGATTCATCCGTTGCGAAAACAGTCCTCCATCAGTTGCGTCCACTGGCCTGTCTGATTCTTCATTGGCATGTGACTCAGTGTCCTGATCAGTTTTTGATTGCATGTCAAGGCTGTCCAAACTATCTGTATCACTCGCCAAAGAGAAAGTCACCTTCTGTTCTTCATGGCTACTTTCTTTGCTGTCTTTACGCACTGCATCTTTTGAAAGCTGACCAGCAGCCTCAGTTTCTTTGGCTGTTACTGAACCTGCAGAAAGTAGCATCATATCTCAACAAATTCACAATAAGTTTGCCACCAATCTTTAAATACTTTTGTCACACATTTCCTAAACCAGTTACCTTTCTCCAGGCTCATATCATATTGCACAAGAAGAAAACTATTGCTGGTCTGATTGAGTTTCAGGTGATCCGAGTGTTAAAAATTTTCTTAAACTTGACTCAATACTCATTTAAATTTATGTGTCAAAATCACGGTGCTCATTTAGAAGAAACTAAAATTTATTTCACTGTCAAGCTTAGCTTAAAGGAAATCTCTTGACTTAATGGTGTAAATGTGCATGCGCTAGTGATGTGCAATGAAATTCAGTGGACATCCACTTTCTGATTATATGTACAGTTAGATCAGAAAGTCGCCTTCCATCAGTCGCAACAGACAACAATAATAATCAAGGCAACAAACCTGCACTAACAGCGGGAGACGATGCGACGCTTCTGAAGGGAATCTCGTGATCACCTGATGTATTTGTGGACAAGGAAACACTGCTTGTATTTGATGACACCTTAGGCGGATGTTTAGGGGAACTACTCGACTGTAATTTAACACCATCCTGTCTTGCTAACACCAGAGGCTTTTGTGCTTGTTGCAGCATTGGTGTATCAGATGTTTCACTTTCAGCAATTTGATCGCCTGCCAACATAACTTGTTTTGGAATGTTTGGTTTTTCCATCCTGCTCCACCGGGAGAAGGATGCCTTGTTAAACTGCCCTCGATCTTGTTGTACATGAGGTCGTCTTTTACGTTTCTGTTCTGTAAGCCTTTCTAGAGGAAGATCTGCCATGTCTAGCTCATACACAGTTCTTGCCATTACTCGAGTTAATGTTTCCATAGTTACCTGTAGACAAATGGGAAAACAGAGGGTGTTCTTCAGTGACGCCCAATAGATTTTGGATTGAGGGGTCTGGATTCTAGCCCTGCCAGAACCGCCAATTTTTGTTCTTTGTCATGACACTTTGTCTTTGAAAATTAAAATCTCACAGTTTACACTCCTGGGTTGGACACTCACTTTTTACACTCCAGTAAGACCCCGGTAACTCAAACTCGGATAACTCGAACTCCCCCCTGCTAACTCGAACTCCCATTTCCCTTGGATTTTACTCCACTTTTCAGTCATTTTAACTTGGTTAACTCAAATTCCCCGCTAACTCAAACTAAACTTTCCCTTGAATAAAATTTACTCCGATGACTCGAATTCTGGTTCATGTAACTCACCACGGATGTCATCCCATTAGCTTTTCTTGTCGTGTAATCGGTAAAAACACTCAACACTAACACCACAGTAATTTGATTTTAATTAGTGCAACCGACCGTTCACATATTTGAGTCAGTGCCCGATGTCATGAGTCATACCGGATGAGGTTCCTTTAGCTGTCACAAAGAGAAAAACAGTGCTAGAGCACAGTTTCTGATGATAAGTCTTGTTTGCAGTGTATTTTATACTGAAGTGCTGATGAATCAATAAATATCAGTTATTAACCTGGCAAGTTGAATATTCAATCGATCCCCATAACTCGAACCCCCGCTAACTCGAACTGTTTTTCATTTCCCTTCAGAGTTTGAGTTACCGGGGTTCTACTGTAAAATCTATTGCTAATGCAGCTTTTATGATTTGTATTTTTATATTTTTTAGAGGGCCACAAGTTCATCAGTAACGTCACTGTTACTGTCATACTCACAAAAAAGTCTCTCTCTCTCTGTCTCTGTCTGGGTTGTTAGAAAACCGGTTATGTCAACCCAGGATTAAAAGTAATTAAGCAAGTAAACCTTTATTTAAACACAATTAAAATTTACAGCTTAAGTAGCTTGTGAGGTCGTGTGTAAAAATAAAAGTGAATTAAAATACTAAAAATTTATAAAATACAACAAAAGAATCCAATTTACATATTTGCATGCTATAAAGTCAAATATATATAAAATCACTATCTCTGCGGTGTGTGCTTGAGGCAGTAATTGTATCAAATTTAAATACTTTATTATAATCCCTCATTCATATTCGTTGATACAGGTCTTTTTGCGGTGGTGTTTTAAGTGGTATGTTTTATGCAGTTTGAGATTATTTAAATTCAATTTAACTGATGGACAAGCAATATACCGGTACACAGAAAAGTTATAAAACTGAAATCAAAATTCTTGCTAATCCTGCTTTAAACAACCCAGCCCTGGGATGAACCTTACTTTAGAAAGGGATGAACTCATTCAGAAACTTCATTTCACAGTAAAATTTGTAAATTGTCAATTAATTTTTTGTCCATCTTATTCAGATGAAAAGATAATCTTTCTTTCATTTGAATGCTGCAGCCATATGGACACATAACCTAAGAAGTGTGTCTATGTCTGTCTCTAGAACTGGACTTTTTAATATCATTATCATAACAAACATAATTAAATTAATGGTTTAGCATCAAGGCTGTGCTCTAAGAAAAACTATGAATTCAAACGTTCCTAGCCATGAAATCCTTGGTGCCCAGCACTTAAGGTATCAGTGTACCCCAAATGACCATCATTCTTTGGCCCCGCTTTACAGTCGGACGTTTGATGCAAACCCCAATAAAGTATATATTTTCTGAGAGCTTAATAATTGTAGATTACGAAGGTCTATTCATCGACATAAAAAAATGTACGGTTTCCCGAATATAGCGCGCTATTTCCCAAAGTACAGAGGTTCACTAATCAAGTTCGTTTCCGGTCAGATTTGATCGGGAGAACACGATCAACATCGCTATGTCTTCTTGACACCTTTCTCTAAAAAATGGTGTCGGGAAATTTTGATTACTTGTCTGGTTTGTTTCTGACACGCAGTTAAACTTTGAGAGTTGGTAAAACATACATTCTCTTCACTAAAAAGGTCATAACTTTTGAAAGAAGCCAAAAATGAAAATTTCCTGACACCGTTTTTTTGCCTGATTATTGGGCAACGTTCTCTCCAAATTTCAGCGAAAAACGTTGAAAACTCGCCGGAACCGAACTCAAAATGTGCGCCTCACTTGCTGAAATTTTCGTTTCGAGATACGAAGAAAAATATTGCTAGTTTTCACTGTCACGCAACGAAAAAATAAAATCAAAACTATTGCATAAAAACAGTCAAGAATTGGTGATATTATAGGAGATTAATAGCTTATCTACTTTGCCGAGTCTCAGATCTTTGCGATGCTTCGTACTTGAGTTAGCCGTCAAAATGTTTTACACAAATTTATAGAGCTCAGTATGGAAACGCCATAGTTGTGTCCTGGAGAGGGACACAGTAATGGCGGCCGGAAATCAATGAAAACATCTGGAATTGAATTCTGCTATAAAATCGACACCATTCGCCATTTTGAAGTAGCAGATATTCACATTAACACTTTTCACAATACCACAACAGTTTAGGTTGCTAAAAATCACTGAATGAGTAATTTTTTTCAGGCATACGTGACACATTCTAGGCCATCTTTGATATCCTGTGGCGTGAAAACACCGAATTTCAAAATGCCCTACTATAAAAACGAAGGTTGCTATTGAACTGAAAACCTTCAAAAGTAAATATATTTAGCATGTTTAATGACCAAAGAAAGCTGAAAACTCAGGGGCTCAGTGATTTTACATTTTAGAATATTGATGACGTCACGTGAAAACCAAGAATACTTTTGGTCCTTCTTCCGGTGTAATGAGATAATTACACAAAACGTGTGAAAGTTAATTACCCGTTGATAGACCAAGTAAAGGCTCAGTTTACTAGCTCATATCAATAACAAAGCGGGCTCAAATGTTGCTCCTGGCGGGAAATATCCTTTGGAAGATCTGGATTCCGCCGCTCGCGTATAAGGTTAGTAAGGAAATAATTTTTGTTTACTTTTTCATTTTCCATGTTTTAAATGTCTTTGCTAATGCAGATTCACCATCCATCTAACGAAACAGGTTGAATGATGCCGAAGACAAGTAAAAAGCGTTCTCATAAACAAGGGACAGGAAACGAACGGGCACGTACGCGTGCAGATCAAGAAGTTACAACTTCGAACGGCGAAAGCGCCAAACAACTCATGATTAGAGAAATGCGAGAATCGGGGTAACTGATTTCTCGAGATTTTCTTGCACGCGATTGCCGGCAACAATTGTTCGACCGGCCAACGGTTCTGCTGCAGGTTCGTCTTTGCCTTTGCCGGCTAGCGCTAACAGTCTCGTTCTCCCATTGACTTTGTTCTTCCTCATCTTGTGAAATCAACTTCTCCTGCTCAAAGTAGGAACCTTGGTCGCTAGCTGCTAAAACATCAGCTCGATCCTTATCGAATGATTTCGAAACCTTTTTCCTCTTTGAAGGTTTCTTCGCGCTTGCAAAAGGACACAGACTTCGTTTTTTCTTCGACGACATGGAATAGAAATACCATAAACTTTTTAATCTAAAATATACAAAAACAAAACACTCGAAGCAGCACGTCGACAACCAACTTTAGAAATACAAACACAAACGTGTGAAACTCGCGAAAATCGTGTCTGTCACGTGATGCAAGTTTACTTCTCGTGACAACGTGTTGACAGCTATCAATTAGAGATAATTAATGGGAAGAAACGTTTTCTGTTAATAACTTTGCTTAGGATCAATCTTTTTTGATAGAATTTTTTTTAAATGAAAGGTTGCAATACGATCTATCTGAAAAAGCGAAAAAAAAATTTTTGAAAAAAAAAAATGATAAAATTTGGGGTACACTGATACCTTAAGCTTACATGACAAAAGTGAGTTTTTCCAGTTGCTCAAAGGCAAAAGTTAGTTGCGTGAGGCACCCGAGTGCTTCTAGAGCACAGCCCTGAGCATGCATAATGTAGCTACGTACACTCCACTCAGAGATAACTTCCTGCCAGTGGGTCGACGATGAAATGACCTCTAAACACTTGTCCCACAATGAGATGGGCACATTCACTTTAAGATTTGCCCGAATCCATGTTACAAACAGAGTCTAGTGGGTGGAAAGAATAAACAGTCAATTAAATTGTCTATTTAAAAAAGGATCAAGGAACAAGACTTACTTAGTAATGCAAACAGTTACATGACTGTACAGTTTGAATTGGATTGTGTAGTTCCTGAAATTATCCTCCCCCATGGAAGGCATTTTTTCTTAGACACCCCACCCCTCTTGAAATTCCAATTAGCTTCATCTATTTCTTTAGTTGTTTTGGTCTTACAGAACCTCCCCCTCCCCAACCACCGAGAAATTCCAATCCTTTCTGTGGGAGAGTATGGATGTTTTCTGGAACTGCACACTGTAAATTTAATAAAAGCTGATTAATAATTCATCAAAGGAAATCATAGCTGTGACTGGGTTTGGATATTAGATTTTATTAATATATAAACACTAGTGAAATACCAGGATTTTTCCTTTAACTAAAAAATCATGTCTTCATCGGGTGCAGTGAAGATACTATTTTTACCTTTCACACGTGAGGATACTGAAAAGATCACCATTGCCATGGTTACATAATAACTTAAACTGATCATAGATATGTTGCTGCGTGATTGAAACATCATCGGGTCTTCCTCGGATATCTTTGGATATCTTCAGAAATCTTCGGTAATCTTCTGAAAATTTCGGAAAATGTTCGGAAACGTTTGTATGGCCTTTGGACAACTTTTGGAGGGTCTTCAAAATCTTGGGAAAGCGTTCAGAAAACTTGAGAAAATTAGAATATTACATCCCCGCTTGTGCATACAAATTTTATCTTCTCAAGTTCAACTCGATATCGAGTTGAACACTTGGAGATAAAATTCGTATCCACGCACATGCATGTAATATCCTCTATTTTATTAGCATAGAATTTTATGATTTTACTTCTCACTTTTCTCATTAATTTTAGTTTTCATTAATAATATAATATCAAACACTTAACGTAGCATTTCACCAAATTTCCAAAGTTTGCAAAATACTCCTCTGCACATCATATTTCAACCCTCTTCTTAATATTTCAATTTGGAATTAGATGAAACATTGTGCCTTGTTTTTTTTTACATATAAAAAGACCCATCTAGGCCAACCTGGAGTAAACTTCCTGCTACTTGTCTAGCTAGAAAACCAGCTTTGTTCTGTGACATTTCAGGTACTAACAGATGCCTTGATGCTTCAAGGATGGCCTCTAACATTTGCTCCCTGTTGACAAACAAGGCAAGGGTATGAATTATGGTCATTATAATTTATCAACAATAATTCTTTTATATCAAATGAGCTTTGACATTCCCTGCCAAACTTTCACTGAAGTACAAGCTACAATAATTAGTGTTAAATACAGACATGTTCTTTGGTAATTCAAACAGAAACAAAAACGTTTGCCAAGTACACTTTGACAGCAAACTGTATAAAGAATCCCCTTTGTGTAAGATCTGAGCAATATCAGCAACACTGAAAATCATTCTATGATGTTGATAAAAAATGGAAATAGAGAGTCAACCACACAGTGCTTAACTGACATCAACGTCAGTCACAACTGGGCCTGGGTTTTTTCTCAACGCTGTCAACATCACTAGCAAGTTGAATTCTTAATTCAGAGATATATAAGCTTAGAAACAATAAAAAAATCTGTGTATATAAAAGCCAGAAACGATTGATTTCCGATATTTTGTAATAACAAATCACACGTTTCAGTACTGGTAACAGCTACACCGTATTAGGGGGGCAGGGTGGGTGATTCGAGTTGAACATGACTTTTATTTATTTTTGGACCCTGAACGCTCAAGATATATCTTTCTTTTCTGGTTATGTTAGAATGTATTTTTTTTTGGCTAAAAGCAGCCTGGATGATTTTTCTGTCACAACTACTCTACCCCACACCCCTCAATAGAACATTTTGCATAACTTGAACAGCCTGCCATCCAATCATCCTGCCTGAGGACAACCTCGCTTCTCACAGGTCAGATATTAGCATGTTCTCCCAAAAATGTAAGTTATTAGAAATGTCATGGGCTTTATGAGGAAAACGATGACCAAAATTATTTAGGAATGCAGAAGCTTGAATCTAGAAGGTAATTCATTGATTTGAAGGTAAAATCTAAAGTCACACATTGGTTGAACTGTGCTTGTCAGAGGTTGTTGGCAAGACATGCTAAATGGACATCTCCACCTGCAATTGGTGTATAAAGAAGTGCTTATAAAGTGTAAGAATGTTTTACCAAGTGGCTGGTTCCATTTCAACTTCTAACACTACACTGCGGTACAGATGGATGACTCGTTTGCAAACATCAACCTGTATAGTACAGAACACAGAAAGTGTAAGACCAGTACAAAAAACTACAACACAAATCAAGCAATGCATTTTTTTTTCATTTCCACACATAAGTACAATGTACAGTCCAACCTCTATTAAGCAGCCACCTATTAATAAAACACCTGTATTAGGCAACCAGCAATTGAAGTCGCAATGAGGGCTTTTCCATTGTTTTTGCCTCTATTAAGCGGCCAGCCCCCTATAAGAGGCCGCTGTCCAGTTCCCTGAGGGTGGTCATTTAATAGTGGTAGTCATTTAACTATACAATGTAGGTATATAATTTTCAACATCATTTTGGTTTATACAGTTGTAGTTGTCCAGCTTGGTGAAATCAGAATGAATATATGTAATCAAAAACACAAGGAGTTTACCATTGTTATTAACCAATAAAATAAACTCGGGCGAGCACTCCCTACACTGCACATGTGGAAATTTAGTCACATTGTGTTCCTTAACAACTTTAATGACAAAGATTGCTTGCTAAGCTTGGTTAACTGCTGGTGATGGAAGGCAAAGCTCTGCTCTAGAAGTGTGCAAGTGGCACAGGTGACTAACTTTTCCTTTGGGTGACTGGAAAAAGTTACTTCTTTCATATAAGTTTACATGTAAGTGCTTGGCACCCAGGATTCCATAGTCAGGAACTTTTAGGCTTCTCATAATTTTTCTAAGACCACAGCCTTGGAACAGCACCGTCAATGTTATGGAAATTTATAGAAGTGCATGTACATGTACAATGTATGTAGCAAAAACATACAGGAGAAACAAGTGCCCACACACATTTTTTAAAAATTGTGCAGTTGTGTGTAATTTGCATGTGGATTGGTTGCCTACCTCTGATGTGTACAGTTCTTCTCCATCTGATGCAAAGAACATAAGCTCTCATGGTTATCTTGTTTGAACTGCACCAGACAATATTGTCTTAATAAAAATCCGGTAATGTATTTAATTCTTAATTCACAAGAAGACTAACCTGTTTGTCCAAATATGACGTATCGTCTTCCACAAGGAACACAGCAGCTGAATGCAAAATAAAAAACCTCAGATTTGCCTGGAGACCAGCTCTCACATCCTCGTGTGGCAGACGGAAAACTTTCTCTCTTTCTTTATCTACAGCGTAAGAATACGACAAGCTTCTGATGGGACTTTGAGGGCTGTAATTGTTTGTCTCTTCTACATCCAGAGAGGAAAATGCATCTTGATCAGGTTCTTGCATGAACACAGGTCTTTCAGGATTCTAACAAATCAATATTAAAAGTAAACTAATATCACTAACAGTAGAATATTGCTGGAAGTGTAGTTTTGTATGTAACATGGTTTTTGAGGAGATGTTGTAGTGCTAAGGTGGAAAATCACTCATGAAATTCAAGGGTAATACAGTGTACACGTAGTTACATCCAACTATACATACAGTATATGTACTGTATATCACTATACCAATATTGAGGTGGAACTGTAGTTTTGAGGTGGATTAGAACTGGTTAAGGTTAAAGTTATGATCTGCATTCTGCAAGTGTAGTTTTCAGTATTAGTCTGATGGGTTGCCTACATGTATGTATTTGAAAAAACAACCATGGACTGCAATTAACTCACCCTCAGCCACTCATGATAGACCAGCAGAACCTGTCTGATGGTGCTCAAATGTTTGGGTGGAAGAAGAAATCCCTGTAGAAAAATATATCACAAAAAATATATATAAATTTACAATAATCATACAATCCACAATACCACCTTAAAGTAATGACTAAGATACCAAATTTGCCTTACATGTCCAAACAGTTGCTGGTAGTTTTTCTTTCATACCTGACGCAAAACCTCATGAAGAAGCCGTATGTTTGACCTGGTGGAGTACAAAACCTTTCTGATCACTTCACTAGCATCTTGTAAGTATTCTTTGTTGCGAGCTGGACTAAATCTGTTGTGGTCACTTGTTGCTCCGGGGGAGCCTGGCTCACTACCTTCTGTTGAAGATATCGACACAACAGATTGATTGACATTGGATGATTCTGAGGTGCTGTCATTTCTCCTGAACCTGACTGTGAAGGCAACAAACCATCTCAGGACAGATTCTCTTGCACTGTTCATCAATGTGTCCAATTCAGTGTCGCCTGCTTTGGATTTACTGCGTGGAACTTGGGCAACTGCAAAGATAATAGATAATTTGGTTTTATCAACTGGGTTGATAATGTGAATTGTCCACCGTAAAGAGAATCGGAAGCTGACGTTTCGAGCATTTCGAGCGTTAGCCCTCCAACGAAGGGCTAACGCTCGAAATGCTCGAAACGTCAGCTTCCGATTCTCTTTACGGTGGACAATTCACATTATCAACCCAGTTGATAAAACCAAATTATCTTGTAATACTCCCACCGACGCAGCACCACAGTTTCTTTAGAAACTTGCCCCCTTTATGCAAAGTTAATAATTTGACTACAGTGATGAAATGCCAAAATAGATATTAAAAATAGGTTTCTATGGTATTTACTTCAAAATGGCCCAAGACCAATGCTTGATCTTTTCAAAACTACAGTGAAACCTCCAAAACACTTTCCTACAATTCATGACCACCTTTCTACAACAGCCAATCAATTCTGCCTTAAAGATCATTTCCAGTCCGTATTATGCAGTCTTAGCACTCGGTGGAATGTGAATCAATGTTATTCATTATGAACAACATACCTTATCTTAGAGGCCTTTCAAATTCTTTTTAAAACAGCTTCAATGATTTTTACAGCTGTGAAGTTGTTTCATCAAGTGGTATTAGAAAGAACAAAGCATAAAGTCTTCACATCCATAATGGCAGTTGTTTTGAAATGTTTGTGATGTCATACATGAAACAAACAAAAAATGCAAAACAAACTCTAGAGAGTGCACAGTATGGACTGGAAATCATCTTTAACTGATGCAAGGGTACAGATAAATGCAGCACAGTGTAAACTACCATTTTTGTGGATGATAATATTGCAAATGATAACTGTAAGTTGCAAATTAATTTATTGCCAGTTTCAGAAAGTTACCCAAGTAACTGTAAGGGTAATCTAGACTTAAATGTGAATGGATTACAAGCACAATGTTGTTGTACAGGCACACTATACTGCAGCGGTAGATGCAAAGGTCTGAAAAAGACAGAAGCATTGAAACTGAAGATGGGCCTTTTCTCTTGCTCAGAACCAAGAGTGACGGTAAGTCGTTTCTTCCTCTAGTTAGGGCAAAGGAGGCAAAATTTGTGGGCCTTACCTTGGTGCCTTTTATTTTTCACCAAAAAGAGGGTGAACAGGATGCCAACCCCTGTAGATTCGTAGATTCTATACTTAGGTAGGCAGGTAAAGTCTACAAAGGAGCCATGTGGCCCATCGGGCCGGAGCATATCCAAGTTTCTGTAGCATGAAGCGACTAGGAATATTTCTACCCCCCCCCCCCCCTGGATGGGATGTTGGTACATTGCAGGGTTAGCCTCAGCATAAAATTCACTGGTAGTCGTACCCAGTTATACATGTACACCTACATGTACATGTAGGCGGAGAGAGGCACCCCGGCCAGGGCTCGAACCCGGGCCGCTCAATCCGAAGATGAGAGCACTAACCATGAGGTCAGTGCTGTCTAGTTACTTACCGGGGGTGGTCTGATATAGTAATTTTGACGGGTTCCAGTCTTGGAAGATGAACGGCAGATAGAACTTTTTGAAGTTTTCAAATAAGAAGTAGAAAGCGTATTCCCTTTTTTTCTTATCTGTCCACTCAACAAGGACAAGCTACAGAAAAAGACAAAACAAATATCAAACAGAAATAGATTTAAAGCTACATTATTAAAATTATTAAAAATTAGTTTAAAAAATAACCCACTGAAAAGAGAAGAAACAAATTGTGTCACAGTTCTGTTTAACAATGACAATCTTATAAAGGGAGTGTGTCCAGAAAGCTCAAAATGAGAAGAAATTGTCACAAAAAGACAATCATGCTGACATCAAATTTTCTTATTTTGTGAAAGATTATAAAAGATTGTAGATAGAGGTTATCAAGACATAAAACAAGCTATTCAAGTCACCTAGTAGCTACCGTAAATGCACTGTCACTCCATGCACATACCTGAGTACTCATACAATCAAGAACTCTATCCAGGAAGAACTTTGTCAATGATTCTGGAGCTGGCATTCTTTCATTTGGATTTGCTGGGAAGATTGGTCCTACATCATCTTGTAAGCACCAGTCTGGAAAATAAAAGAACAATAAACTGGTTAGGTTTGCACACAGTTGTGCATAATAATTATTGGTTTCTTCACTTTCATTTTCACAATGGCCAATTCCCACTATGAGACATGCCTGCATGGGAGTTGTATTCCTCAAAATAAATATCCAGTCCAAGATGATGAATATGTTATAGTTTAAATTTACTTCTGGTTTAATTTTTTTTTAACCAGTTTAAATTTTTCAAACTAGTTTATATTTTTGAAACTGGTTCATATTTTTCAAACCAGTTTTTTTTTTGTCAACTATCTATAAAAAGGGAAAATATCTCTTAACATTCCTCTAACCTATGCTCTCCTTTTCTCGCTGAGTTTCTCCTGATTTATTCTCCCATCTACTCTACCCCTTCCCCCAAATCCCCATTAAGCTTGAATACTAATTAACAGTAGGTTTCACTTTTTTTTCTTTTTATCTCGTACTCACCGGGATTTGAACCGCCAACCTCTGGATCTGCTTTCCACTGTCATTACCACTTGACCATGAAAGCAATGGATGCAAGAGCTCTCATACTTGTTTTAATTATCAGTTCATCACCCCAAGCCCCTCTCATATAAATTTTAATTTATTCATAAATACATATACATTTTAATTTATTCATACATGAACTTTGTCTTTATTACTAAGAAGCTAATCAATTCCAAATAAGAGCTTAGGCCTAATCACTAACCTGAGAGCTCAACCCAAACCACTAACTCATATGCAAAGTTCCCAGCCTAACATCAAAGCTAACCATTCTAAATAAGTGCTTAGGCCTAATCACTAACTTGAGTGCTTAACCCAAATTATTAAGACACATGCTCACATTCTGCTCAAAATTGAAAATTCAACTGGTTTGAAAATTTCAACCCAGTTTGAAAAATATGAACCAGTTTGAAAAATTTAAACTGGTTTAACAGAAATTAAGCCAAAAATAAAATTGAACCATAACAAATACAACTAATACAAATTTTGTATAGATTTTGCCAAGCCTAAAAGCAGACCTCCTGGACCAGGTTGTTCAAAGCCCAATTAAGCTAACCCAGGATAAGCAAAAATTTTGATTTGAGTTTTGTAACTCTGTGGTGAGGTTTTTATGTTTATGTTGTTTGGCCTTCTGTTTTGAGTTTAAATAATATCAAACTACACAAAACAAAAGCAGTGAAAAGCATTTGTATACAAGAAAAATTTATCATTCAGTTAACTTTTAATCCTGGGTTAGTGTTAACCAGCTTCTGAACAACCTGGCCCTGAAACAACAAGTAAACCTGGCTTGAGCCTGTGATCCAATTGAAAATCAACAGTTAGTCAGCGGCCAACTTAAAAACACGCAATCTTGATGCAATCTAAATTTGAGACAGGCTCAAGTTTAGAGTGCATCAAGATTGCGTGTTTTTAAGTTGGTCACATGATAGTGGTCATCAGATACATGTACCTTGTTTTGACAGCTGTCAAAATGACCATAACATGGATGTCCATAAACTTAGGGTTAGGGTCAACCTATGTATTAACTGGAGTATGGCTGCCATCTTGCGCAACTCCATCATCGTTCTTGTCATGCATATGTTGCAGGTCAAAATTAAATTCAGGTTAAAATGAAATTCCTTTGTCTATTAACACTAATTATTCATGGATCATGAATAATTATGGTTAGAAGACAAAGAAAATTGAGACTCAAACTAGGTTAAAATCATTTTAACCTGAATTTTATTTTGACCTGCAACACATAAACACCCACGAGCAATACTGCTACATGTAGTCATTATAACCATCAGAAAATCAATTCATGGGTTTCCTTTTCTTTCCTGTATTGTTATAGGGGTCGGCTTGGTGGCGCTCCACTACCATGATTCCCTGCAAGTGCATCTCTTAGAGAGAATTGGCCATTACATGAATGCATTGTGATAACAATCGGTGCTCTGAATAAATTAAAATAATCATTAACATTTATTAATGGCTGTTCTGTATACAGTGGTATGATAATAAAATTATTGCTGTAACAAAAATATAAGTAAACAGACTCGCTCTCACAGTCCCTATACAGCACGTTGATTGTTTAAGGTACTAGTAAAGATTGTGGTACCTCCAAACCTCGAGCACAGAAAAATAATTGTTTTACTGTTAAGAAGTTTAAAAACTGACCTTCATTCTCCCTGTCAGAAGCCAAGTGCATGTTGCTTGAAGAGGAAAATTGATCTCTTGATCCTATATCGCTGATAGATAAACATATTTCCTCAGCACAAGCTTTCGAAAGCTTGCTCTTACTCCAATCAATACTTTCAACAGGATTCGGAAAACCAGGAATCAAACATGCATAGACAAGCTGGCAGAACTCATCTGCATTGTCCTGTAACGCTTGGAACCACAGCATGAACAGCCGAGCACCCTCGCGTCGCAGCTACAAATGAAGGACAACAGACAAAACAGACCAAGGATTAATTAATGGCAATTTAATCAAACATCAACCAAACAAATTGTCAGAAATAAAGTATACAACTGTAAACTTAATTAAACTAAATGAATTAACTTAAGATTTGCAAGATTACTACTGCTCACCTTTAGTGCATTTCCATGGTGAAGAAGCTTTCGCATTATCCTCCCTGTGCAAGAATTCAATATGGCAAAATAATTCTTTTAGCAATGTAACAGATGGCAGCAATTTCTCTTCCAAAACAATAACAGTATTGTAAACAATCTACGTAACAAGTGTGGAGAATTACTGTCTGAAGCCTCGGTCCATTTTTAAGTTTACTTTTGTTAAAAATGCAGGCTACTCCATGTTAATGTAGGTGTCTATGTTTAATGCTTGAGTGAGTCTAAGTCAGTCAAGCTTGGACAATTAAGAGACACCAAGATAGTTTCTAATAAGGCTAGATACAGCAGTCTTCTTGGAGGTACAAACAATTAAATATTTCTGCTCTCTCCTCATTAGGTAAAAACAAATTTAAAGCAAATAATGGAATAGCATCTCATACAAAGTAAGTTTAGAGGGTTTTAAACAAAAACGTGAAGATTTTGAATCCAAACTGAAGCCTGAATTAGCTAACAAGTGCGTGATTTTTGTTGCAGCTGATGACATTAAGGCTCCAATATAATCAAAATAGCTCTTATGGCTGTCATTAAGTTTTGAGTTTCCTGTACCCTTGTTCTCCACACCCATACAAACTTGTTGCTTTGTGGGTGAATTCTTTTTAACACGCAATTTCACCCATAGCATGCAGGGGAAAGCAAGCATACTGAGCCATAACAGCACTGGCTCATGAATATCCTTGCTATAGGTGTAGTTGCAATTTCTTCTCAAGAATAAATTTAGCCTATAAAATATATAAGCATCCAACAAATCTAGCATAACAATGTCTTAATTAAGTACACACTGTACCTATGTCATATCTAGTGCCATGTAACATTTATAATCATTTAAAACTCCAAATGTGAGATATAACTTTTCCGCAACAGGAAGCTGTCATAATCATTAGCCTTCCAATAATTAGAGGAATTTTAACAAAGTATAATTTAGAAGAACATTTAATCATTTAAATGAAATTTCACATTAAATTCTATTTTAAGATCCAGGTGCATAGAGACCCGTTATAAATAAAATATCTAATAAATTTCACAATTTATTTAACATGTAGATGTGAAATAAAAGAGAGATTACCTAAGCTGTGGAACTGCCATCTCTTGTGAACTAGCTCGGGTAGATAAAGCAATATTTTCTGTTCAGTGAAAAATACAACAATTTCATTATTTTTCGGACAAAGCAAAACTACTGTCAATTGAATGAGATCGCTCATCAAGTCGCATTTAGAAACATCATTTACATATAACATAAACTTGCTGGCCGCTGGAAGAGACTGTCAATTAGCACTGCGGTTCAAACCACGTTGGAAATTATCAACAAAGGACTTTTAACACGGTTAAAAAGGGTTTATTTCTTACCTCTAAGATGAAGAGAACCGAATCGAGGTCTTCTCTTTGCGATTTGTGACCTGGGAAAAATAAGCATAGTGGAAAACGGGAAAATGTAAGCTTGCATGAATGGCATTAAAACGTTCGCTGCGATCAGCCTTGGGGGTTGAGAAAAACTGCATCACTCATAATTTGTCTCTTAAAAATATCATCAGTTATGTCCTGAAAACCGCCATCCCAACAACAACAAAACTCAAATTAGCACTCCTTTGCCACACCACGGTATCACTGTGTCCAATATCCGTGCAAATGGCCACTGTCAAGCTGGAAATTTATTTCAAAAACTGACCTTTCGTCTTGAGATTTGCTTCAACCATGGAGAATACATCGTGAAATACATAGAATATCTCCGAATAATGGCTGTTGAAAAATATCCTGGAGTCGGACGAATCAAAGTAATCTGAGGGAGAAATGCAAAGGCTAATCAGCTAAATAGCGCGCTGCATGTAGATCGCAAGTTATCTCCATTTTCAAACAGCTTTGCAGTGTGCAAGGTTGCGCATACCTAACAGAGTTCGCAGTGCCCGCAGCCTACTAGAGCTCTCCTTTTTGGGATCTATGAATCTGTGTGTAGTTTTCTTGATGTCCGGATGGGCTCTCCTGTTATGGAACATATTTGTGTCCCACACATCGAGATGAAATTGGAGAAACTATCGCCAATAACCTCTCGAAGTTCATTCATGACGCGGCAGCCATGTTCATTCCACTTCCAGATGGTTGCAACTCTGCGCATGTGTGAAATTGTCAAAATATTTACCAACGGGGAAGGGGCAGGGTGTAGGTTGGGGAATAAGAATAAGAACGAATTACATTGTAATGATCAATTTTCGCAGGAGTTTAGGTAATTATGAGATGAAATAAAACATAATGACACGGATTTGGAGAAATTTCACAATTTTCAGAATCGGCGAAAACTCCAAATAGGCCAAAAATAACTCCCATGGGACTGATTCAAATCTCCCGCCATCTGTGCGTGCGCACATTCACGGCCATTTCCACGAGGTTGGTTGTGTAGAAGATAGTGCTTTCCAATTCGAGAACATTTTAGCTTTTTTAAAGCACCGTCTAGCAATTCAAGGAAATAATTTTAGGAATTAACAATGCCTGCAAGAAAACGTCAGCCAAGCAAAAGGAAAGCAGAAGCGCCGGCGAAAGAAGTAGATGACAAGAAGAAGGAAAAGCGAGGTAAAATACTGAACCGGTGAATCTCGTCTCATAACAGTAAATTCAACATTGTTTAAACCTCCGTCTTTAATTCCTCATCGTTAGCATTCCTCAGAATATCCTGATGCTCTCCTGTAGTAATGATTCTTTGAAAATTGCACCGTATAAAGATCTATAAACTTCGTCAGAAGCTTCATGAGCTTACATGTGGGTTTACACCGGTTATTTCCCTTAGGACTTGAACAATGTACCGGTAATGCTTATATGAGAAAAACCATAGTTAGAAAAAAAACGTTCCTCTAGATGGTCAAACCAGGAAATCAAATCATCCTCACAGCTGGTCAGTTTATCCGTGCTAAAGTGCAAGAAAAATTGCAGCGGAAATCATGAGCTGTTCTCAGAGGCCATTTTGGGAGAAACAATTGAGGGATTTTATGCAAGAATTGATTGGTGGGTCTGCAGTCGGGCGAGTGAAGGAAGAATCCACTGAGCCAACTGCAAAATCCACCAACCACAACTGTCTTTGAGCTGCTGGTAATATTTTAAATCTGACTTTTTTAATATGTGAATATTTTTCTCTTTTACAGAGGCACCTGCCACTACTGACCTCAGAGAAACTGGTCATGTTCTTACACTGGGCCAGGGAGATGTTGGTCAGTTGGGTCTTGGGGAAGATATTTTAGAGCGAAAGAAGCCAGCCATTGTGAAAGGGCTTGATGACCTGGAGATTGTTCAAGTGGAATGTGGAGGGATGCATACTGTGGCGCTCGCTAACGATGGAAAGGTAAATATGACAACAAAATTAGTAACACACGATTTCCATTGCTTTTGCTGTCAGGTAAAGTTCACAATGATAAACAATGATAAGTTACTTTGCTTATCTTAAGCCACATAATAACTTGAAAAACAAAACACAAATTATGGCAAAGTGCTGCAAAAACTTGCATGTTCTATACTTTACAGCACTTTTCTGGATACCTGCAACTACATAATTAATTTTTCTTCTCAAAACAGAACTTACATAGCTAACAGATACATGTACAGATTTTGCTTGTGATTTAAAAAACTTCTTCCTTACACAGGTTTACACCTGGGGGTGTAATGATGAAGGTGCTCTTGGTCGCATGACCTCAAGCAGTGGTGGGGAGGAGTTTACAGCTGGACCAGTGCAAGATCTAGAAACTGTTAACGTGATCATGGTATCAGCGGGAGACAGCCACACAATGGCATTATCCGACACAGGAATTGTGTATGGCTGGGGAACATATAGGGTAATTTATAGTCTAAAATAGATCTGCAAAGCATACTGCGGTCCTGCTTCTCTGTGTGAATGGCTAGTAACTAGTCGTACTGCTGACTTAATTGAAGCTCTGCTCATTGTACCAAGGACTTTGTTATATAGAGGTTCATTAATTCTAGGTCCCACTGTATTTGTTGTAAGCTTCTATACAGCCAAAAGAGTTTTTGTAGTTTTGGTACCTCTATAATGTGTGAGAAGGTATTCCAAAAGCAATTCCACTTTGGTCATGCCCAATGAAGTTGGTGGTGGGTGAGTTTGGTGATCGTTCCTGAATGGGTCGTGTCAGGAAGTGCCAAATCCTGCTAGTGTATGACACTGTTGTTTCAGTAATGGTGAGGAGTTTTCGTCAACATAAACACTGTATTTTATGTCTGGTAGAAGTTCTCAAAGGACTGCAGTCATAGAGCAAGCAAAATAGAAACACAAAGATTCAAGATGCCCCTGAAGTGATGTCACTCATCACCAAACTTTCATTACATGGTCAACTTCATTGCGCATGGCCAAAGTGAGAACTAGCTTGATTTTATGGCAAACAGGCATCAGAATCCAAATTTTTTGTTCGAAATACGGTATCCTTTTTGACATGTTATTGTGATTACCAAAACCGCAAAAACCCTGTTGGCCATATACATGTAGACACCTCAATGAAGAACATTCAAGTTGCAAAAATAATTGTGCAGTTGGGTGTAAAGCTTGTACATGTACAGTGTATACTGGAAAATGAACATTCAAACATTTTTTGTTGCTTTAATCAAAGCAAAAATTAGACCAATACTTTTCTAGGAATTGCAGTAAAGCATTGAATACAAGGTTTTACCCTGAGTTTGGATTTGATCTATGATAAATTAGACACTATTATGTTTAAGTTTTTTATTTATTTATCTATTTATTAATAGATTAATTCTATACGGGAGCCTGCAAAAGGCAAGTTTTTATATTGAAATTGACTTTTTACCCTCTTTCAGGATGCCAGTGGACAAGTTGGCCTTCAAGCAGATGGCATCAAGCACAAGCCGACTGTTATTCTAACCATTCAAAATGACCCCATAATCAAAATAGCTTCAGGAAATGACCATACAGCTGCGCTTACAAAGAACGGCAATATATTCACCTGGGGATGTGCAGAACAAGGTCAGTTGGGAAGAATAATGGGATGTTTTACCAGTCGAGGAGGCCGCAGGGGTTTACAATACATCTTAAACCCAAAACAGGTGCGAGACAAAAAGAAAGGACTAAAATTTAAAGACATTTTCTGCGGCAGCTATTCAACATTTGCCATTGCTCAAGATGGGCCAGTTTATGCTTGGGGCTTAAACAACTATGGTCAACTAGGGACTGGAGATTTAGAAACTTTATATGCTCCTATGAAAGTTGAATCCCTGACATCTTTAAAGTCGGACAGTGACAAGTGTGTTAGCATAGCTAGTGGCCAGCATCACACGATCATACTTGATTCAGCTGGCAAAGTGTATGCAATGGGAAGAGCAGAATATGGAAGGCTTGGTTTAGGTGATGATGCAAAAGAGACGTCAACCCCAGTGCAGGTTACAGCACTGGATGGTAACCCCATTTGCAAGATCGCTTGTGGTGAAGCTGTCAGCTTGGCAGTCACAAACAAGGGCGACTTGTACTCATGGGGTTTTGGAAGTTGTCTGCAGCTGGGTACGGGGGAAGATGAGGATGAATTCTTACCCACTAAAGTTGAAGGGAAGAACTTGCAGTCTGACCTCCATGAAGTGTTGGAAGTATCTGCTGGAGGACAGCATACAGCTATGCTAGTGAAAGACAAGAAACAATGAGACAGGTCAATAATTAATGTGTAGTCCCCATACAGTTATCTGTTACCAGGGGCAGACCCAGATGAGATACTGGAAGTAGGCCAGGGGGGAGGTTGGTAGTTAACTAAAAGATAGTGGGTCTAGAGGAAGGGGGATTAGCAAAGAGTGGACAGTGGAGGAGGGGGGGGGGGCAGCTCTTCAGCATTTTACTGCTGGATACAGAAATGTCACACATTAATGTCATTTTTTGTTATTTAACATCTTTTAATATTGCTCTTTTTTCCCTTTTTAATTACATAAGTTATTCAACAAGTAAAGAAACTGTTTTTCAGACTCAGTTATTAAAAGTTCTGGAGTTTTCAAAACATTGTGTTATAATTTTGTATGTTAACTATTATTTTTAAAAAATTTATTGCCCAAATGTTTAATTATTAATTTCAAACATGCATAAATTTATCTGTCAAGTAGTTAACCTTTAAAGCTTACTTTCAACTAGCTTATTAGGGCACAGGTCAAAAGGCAAACTTCACATGAGATGAACTAAATCGCAATTTGAGTAGATCCAAATGGGTAAAGGTCAACCTTTGGGCAAAACACTGAGCTTACAATTGCATACACTGTACAATAAAAACCTAACAAAACTTTCTTTAATTTATAGTACACTAAAAATCATCTTTCCCATTCAGTGAGGTTTTAAACACTTTAAACTAGGCACAGAGCAGATCCTTTGTAGTTTAGTTTGTTTCACGTGAAGTTCGCTGTTTGACCTGGACCTACCGTAAGAAGTGATGTACAGTATCTGAAATATTTTGGTATAATGTGCCAACATAGGATCTATTGTTGGCAAATATAAATAACAAAACTTACTTTCTAAATTGTGGTGTTCCCTCTTTTTTTCCAAGAATAGGGACAGGGTCAAATTGTGTTAAATACAAACTGGCCATTTAAATTAAATGAACTTGGATGTTCTTTTAAAAGGACTAGAACAAACTAGAAAATTGTACAGTAAGACGGATAACCGATAGAACTAAAGAGTGATTTTACCTAACCAGTGAAATAGTACTATGACATAATAATTGGAAGTAGTGTCTAATTATTAGCTACTGTTAGACACCACTTCCATTGTTTTCTGTTGTTTGTTGGCTATTTTTGACTAGTACTATTATTGTTAGATTTTTTTTCATGGGTTAATTAAAATCACTCTAGATCACTATATCAGAGACTGTACCAGTTTGTTTGAAATATACCGGTACTCAGGCATACTCTTTGTTGCAATGTAGGTATAGTGGATATTTCAAAAATTGTCAAGGATTTCTTTGTACAGTTCATAGCCTGTCAGTGAAATAGCATCACCCTAACCCCATATTACTGTGAAACTTGGAAAACCGTGAACACCAGAAACGTTTATGGAATGTTATTGTGTAGCAATGAAAAGTCAACCAGGCATCCCCTGATTCACAAACAGCCACAGTTATTAAAATAATTTGGTCTGGTTTTAAGGTTTGCTTGCATGTCCTGAGCTTTACTGTGATTGGTCAGTGCACAATTGACCTATCCAAATCAAAGTGTTCATGGTTTTTTTGACTCGCACACTAAGTGGAATCAAATGTAATACCAACTTTTCTCCCACCGTGATTTTTGTTGTCTCAACCAAAACCTGCTCTCTTATCGTATCGCTTGCTGCAGCAATTTTAATTGATTATATTTTTTGATATTTAACTATTAATGTCAGCTTGTCACAATATATTTTTGTTTTGATAAAAATAATCTTAAATGAGTTACTCCTTGGAGTACCTGCCAGTGATATGAATAAACTCATTTTTACAAAACAGTTCATATTTGAATCTTTAGGCAGGTAGCTTTCACCCTTCAGTGATAATTTCAGGCCTCTTCCTCAGCAAGGCCCTATGGGGCACCTTCGTGGGAGGCCCCTGGCAAGACCCCTTTTGAGAAGCCTCCCCTTTAAGGCCTGGCTAAACTAGGAAATGTTGTTGTGGAAGCAAATGTTTCCCAGGTAAGAAACAAATTTTGCTGCTCGGAAACAAAAAATGTTTTGCCTCAAACCAAAAACATTCTTTGCTTCCCGGACACAAACATGTGTTTCCCAGTTTAGCCACTGACTAGGTTCCAGTGCTGCTCATAACAAATATTTCCCAGCAACGGTGCACATGCAACTTTGGTTGACCGCAAAGCCACAAGAAAAGGGAAGGGAAAGAAGGAAAAAAATTGGAGGGACGAGGAGAGAGTTACTCATTGCTTTGCCTTACTGTCGAATCAATGCACAGATGCCAGAGAAATATGGTATCAAAAGGGATTATTACAAAAGCAATAGAAAATTCTGAGATTACAAGTTATGAGGGAACAAGCCCTGGAAAAAAAAAGAAGTCTTCCCAGACTTCATTGAAAGTCAGTATATTATAATGCGCATGCACATTTAGCCACATTGGCAGCAAAACATTTTGTTTGCTTCCCGCTAGTTTAGTCACCTGGGAAACATATAACAGGAAGCAATGTTTCCACAACAATATTTCCTATTTTAGCCAGGCCTTTAGAGGACCTTGTTGTGACAACTCCTTTAAATACTTGGGAAATTCCAAGTCTTCTTGATACACGTTGACAAAGCTCAGAATCTTGTTGACCCTCATTGTAATCAGCCAAAGCCTTCAGTGAAACCTTGATAGCCATGGACACCGCCGGCATCTACATAGAACACACAAGAGGAGCTTGGAAGATGAGGTGCAAACACAACTCTTAGATGTCTTTTGATTATGAGGCCATTGTCCTGAAGATTTAAATGGTCAGCAACAATTAGAAAGGGGTAAATGCATTTTCAATTGGTCTAATCACCAGGGTTAATTCTAACAAGTGACATGAAACTTTTGAAAACTGGCAATTACACGCACATGTATGGTGCTTGTTAAAATGAATTCAAAACAGAGCTTGAGGCATTGCCACTATTAGCCTTCCAGATGAAACTGAAAATCAACTCCTGTCCCTGTCCTGTACTCCCCTCCCCCATCAATCACTCATACACACCAAGATCTATGCCTCACAAATTTCATAATTTACTACTCAAAGTATAAATGCTCATGACAAGAAGCTGTTTCCCAAAATTAGACAAAAAAAATCAAAATAAATATGTGCCTGTAGCAGGCTTTTTGCTGCTTACACTACATGATTTGCTGCTTACTCCACACTGGAGTTCACGTCTGCTAACTAATAGCAAATTGATCTCTCGCCTTGACTTCATTACTTCTGTTATCTGGCCCGCTTCTACAAAACACATACCTGCATCAGTTGCTCTGTCCGAGATAACATTAGACGCACGGTCACCATACTGGACCAAGCCATTCCAAGGGCAGGGATTACTGCCTTATTTCCATTCAACCATCTGATAAGAAGACAAAACAAAAAAATAGTGCATAGACTTCAATGACTCCATATGACATTTCCAATGAATTTATTACACCTTGCATAGTTGGATTATTTTGTCAGGATGAAAACAAACCTGTTCTTCTCAGTTTGAATGACATCAGAGACCTTGAAAGCAGAAGTCAAACAATCAGTCATAGATATATAATGAAAACAAAAGACATGGATGCGATAGATAACCTGTAGAGTTGTACATATTGGCAATCAAGTGCTTAAAACAAACAAGAAATACATTGTGAGCTAATGGAAACTAATTCTGACCATACAGTTAAAGAATCTCCCTTGACTCTGAACATCACTTCTGGTCAGGATCTTTTTTAAAATGTCATTCAGATCACTGAGAATGTTCCCTTTCTGGACTACCATGTACTATTAAAACAAGCTAATAATAAACAATTATTGGATGAGGTTTTTGTGATATCCAGAATAATCAAGGTCGAGGTAAGGGTTATCAGCTGAAGCCGAAGGCTGAGGCTGATAACCCTTACCGTGACCTTGATTATTCTGGATATCACAAAAACCAAATCTAATAATAATTTATTGTTTTATTATACATTGAACCAATGCAAAAACTTGGAAGTCATGTTTCTGCTTCTTCACTGACGGCAAGCAACACGAATCACACAAAGCTTGGAAATCATGCACTGTGGTCATACATGACATGATTACCTGTGACCTTGACATGATTATTGTATAATCTGCAGTTATGACGTCATGAGCGCTGATTTCGAAAATTCACTGTAGGCTTTCGGCCAATCAGAAAAGAGTTAGAGAGTTGAATGTATAATAATTAATATTAAATTGTCAACTGTTCGAGTGGTAATCACATGTTAAATCCATTTATTTGCCATTAAATTACAAAATGCCACACCCAACAGTCTGCAATTCTAGCTGAACAATTAAAGGATCAGACACAAACCTGGTTTACGCACACAACTGGGATGGAATACAGGTTGCTAAGTTTGTGAAGTTGTGCTCCAAATGACCTGAGAATCTTAGCTCGCTTGGATGTTTCTCCAAGTGAATACTCCACACGAAAGAGAGCAGCAATGGAGTCAATGATCACAAGCTTAATGGCTCCTCTATTTAGCAGCACAGGTAAGCGATGTGTTATGATGTTCCGTAAGTCATCCTGTGATGTTAATTGAAAAAAAATGTAATATAATTATTCAAACTCTAGCCTGATTTTCAGTTGCCTCCTCTGATTGCTTCTTTGTTTATGAACTAAAAACCCAGGTGGAAAAAACCTAGGTCCAATTGCCCAGGGCAAGTAGATTTTGCTCTTGGGCGAGTGGAAATGGAAGTTTGGTGGTCCAGTGGGTAGTCTTGTTAGTTGATAAGGTATGAACATTGTGCAACTATTGGGCAAAAATTATCTTAGTGGGGGCAACTCAGGCCAACTGGGCAACTGGATTTCAAATGCTTTTTTTTCCTGCCCTGACATGACTAGGAAAGAATGCCCATGTGACTGCTGTCTTGGGTCATTGCAAGATTCAATACTTTGAACCACAATGAGTAAGGTCAGTTTCAAACAGTAGAAAAACATCTAGTGGAAATTGACATATCTTTTAGCCAAATTGAGAGTTAAGAAGGAACTGATCATCAAAAGATATCTTTTGATGATCTTCAAACAGTAGAAAAACATCTAGTGCAAATTGACATATCTTTTAGCCAAATTGAGAGTTAAGAAGGAACTGATCATCAAAAGATATCTTTTATAATTACTGTATGTCCCTGTGTTTACAGAATCAAATCCAGATAGCACTGTAAGAAATGCAGGGATCTCCCCTTGGTAACTATGGGAGATTTGATAAGTTACGCATCCTTGTAGCTCACTTTTCTTTCCTACTTACTCTTACTCACCACATCAGCTGCATGTTCAATGAAAATATTGTCCGTAAGGCTGGCTTCACCTCTGGCAAAACTCTGTGTCAGTTGATGAAGTCTTTTACTAGGAAAAACATCCTCAGTTGAAATATAAACTGCACCTATTTAAAAGGGATAAGCAGTCACTAATGTTAACATCAACATCTGATTCTCTGTACGTTGGATTGTCAAACAGAAAGTCAAAGATGATAACATAAGCACAGGAACTGTTACCTGGAGAAAATAAAGAGCTGGTAGCATAAAGATTTAAGTTCATGATGTTAAAATAGGAGAAAGTACAAACAGAATAATTAGATCACCAACCCCCTCCAAAGCCACCATGCTCTTGAGGTAACTGAACTGAGAGACACAGCTGTAAACAAATTTGTGTTTTGCCAGAGGAACTCTCTCCTGTTATCTCTGTGATACCTTCCCTCAGGATACCCCCACGTAGGAAGTCATCTAATATTTGACAACCCAAAGACAATCTATGTCCCTTGTTTGAACTGTTATTTTGAGTGTCATTGTTGCCCAATGACAGGGCTGTTCTCATGGTTGGACACTGAAGAGAATATGCGACAGCTTTTATAAGTATGGAGACGTCAAACGATGAGAGCTTTGTGGTCCTCTCCAGATCCGCTGCTGACATGCAAAGAATGGTGGTCTGGCTTGTCAACTTTGCTATATATAATTAGATTAAAAGCAATAATTGTAAATTGTGTAACTACTAAGAAATAAAATAATGTAATACACTGACTGCTCCCTAACAGACACCTACATAAGACAGGCAAATAGGCAAGACAGGAAAATATATCATTGTTCTGTTACTTATATTCATCTCAGAACAAGGATGGTAAAGATTAGACCAGGTATACGCATAGTGCGTATGAGCTCAAGTGAATTCGAGGGGGACTTGTATAATTAGTTACCAGAACTTGACAATTCACAATTCACCTTGGCGGGATCTTGGAGAACCGGCCTACTCAGATCTTACCTTTCTTTAGTGCTGTTATTATTCGAGGATGAACATCCAACCTTTCCACACTGTTCATTGTATCTCCTTTTCCTCTTACGTTGAATTAAAATTTCTTTCGTTTATATATCAGAACATTGACTCATTCGAAATAAGCGCCCAGTCGCCATTATGAACCGCGTTGCAAGGGCTTGTGGGCTTGCTCTAGAATCCAGTTTCCTATATCGCTTCGCGCCAAAATCGCGCAGAAATAATTATTCCACAAGCGCGCGTTTGATATGAAGTGATAAAATAACCAACGAGCGCGTAGCGCGAGTTGGTTATAATCACTTCATATCCAGCAAGGGCGAATGGAATAATTGTTTTAGTAAATTCTCAAACCTGGTTTTGCCGCCGATTTTTATTTCGGTCATAAAAGAGGGCTGAAGTTGAAAACTTCGTGCGGAAAATTTTTAAACTTGGCGCACTATTTTCCATATGACGTAAAACTCCGACTATTGGCTCATAGTCAGAGTTTTTTAGCTAATCAAAAAGCTAGAAACTGCAATAGTCGGAGCTGAGAATTTACTAAAGCTAGATGTTAAATGACCGTGTAGTGTACAGACTGCATCGCTGTGCTGATCAGAGTCGTCTATTTGAGTGTTGTTGTTGTTGTTTTTTTTTTGCTCTTTTTTGTCGTTGTTATTTGTTATTATTCGATGTCTTGGAATGAGGGAGGGTGGAAATTCCGCAAAACCCGCGGTTAGGCCGAATCGCTGACCGCAAATGAGGGTTACAAGAGTTTACACAGCCGCGTGTCAGGTAATGGTGACTAGAAGCTACCTAACAAATCGCTTACAACAGACAGATTTCAAGCTTCAGGTAGCCAGCATTCACCTCCGACATTACTCCTGCCTTGAAATAGGTGCGACGTTTTTTTTACCCCTAACAGGTACCAGTTCTAAAACAACACATTACTTTCTGTCATACGTTTTTTTCGGCTCAATTCCAGCATGCACAGCAAGTCAAGCAAAAAAAATCGAAACCATATAAGGACCTGAAAATACTGTATGGTCTCTTCTCTGATCTTATATTGCACTGCTGTCAACATTGTAAACGCCCATAGCTGTAATCTTACTAAACGTTCGGGTTTGCTCTCTGTATTGGCCCAGAATCAAAATATGCAAATTTTACAGTAAACCTCAGCTATAATTGATGGATAAACATCGCCTGAAGTTGGGCAGCCATGCAAAACATCCAGAGGGTTATATGGCCTGTCCATTGTTTTTTGATGCTTGGTTTGTTGTGGGCACTTGAAATAATTAACCTCCTAGAGTGAAGGATTTTTATTTCTCCTTGAGTGTTGTTTGTTTTAAAATAAGTCATGTACTCTGTTATTTTAAACCTGTTAACAATTTTTTTATTAACCCTTGTCCTTCTGATGGTGAAAAGAAGTGAAATCAGATGGTCCCCACAAGGAAGCGATTCTCGTTTCATTGTAAACGCGTGCCTGTTCAGCTGGCCGTGTTTCAGCACATGGATTACCCGTTCTCAAGCACTAATGCTTAACTTTCTGTGATTTATCAGAATCTCCGGCTCTATAATTTGGTCGACTTGTTTCAAGGCACAATCCGATTTCCTGCAATATCCAGAGACAGTTTGCCCGCGTTCTACTTTGTCTTGAGTTCGTTGAGAACGCAAGTTTAGCAAAAATTAATCCGGCAAGTGGGATGCGGAACGAGCCAAGGCCCAAGGGGGCTGGATAGGCATCTCATAAAAATCGAACTGTGATGTATGAGTATAAATAAAATCTTTCAGAATCGTTATGTTTAATTTCTGCATCCTGACTAGCAGTTTTTGTTTTCTCCAGCCCCGTGTGGGGGCAAGGTAGCTTCGAGGGGTTTTCACTTGACCACCCATACTTGTTCTTGTACCGAAAACCACCAAATGACCTCGGGCAAAAATATTGGCTTGGTAAACGGTATCATATATTGTTAAAAGTTACATTGAACCCTTCCCTTGACCCAGAGGAAAATCGGCGTGGCGTGTTTTCCGACAGACGCGCTCTTGGGTTATTCGACCAGATTATAAGAAGAATGAAAAGTCTGTTAAAAAGCCGACAAAATGCACTGGACGGTTTGTCACGAAACCACTGGCAAAATTCCTGAAAATAGCGTCATTGATTTTGAAGTCAATGGGGTCTTTAATATTCGATCGAAAATTTGTAAGGAATTTCTGTTAGGAGTGTAAATATTTAAACCGCTGATTATAGAAGTTGAGATCCCATTTGCCACGTCTGGCGTCTAAACGAGCTTATCCAGGAATATTGATGGGCGTGATGACCACGACGGCTACAAATTAAGCAGGTCAAGAAAACATAGAGGCATGCTATACTTCCAATTTCCAAGGGTTCGATTTCAACAAAATCGGCATAAAAAGGGATTTAACAGTGAAACCAGTAGAGCGTCCAGATCTGAGAAATGTAGAGGGTTTTTTTCGCTTTAAAGCAGAGAAACCGGCTGGGTTGGCTGGGACGGACAATGCAAGGTTTAGGCTAATCTCGGGATCTGTACAACTGAGGAAAGATGAGCACTAATCATGCATCCTTACAAAGTGTGAACGAAAGAAATATGACAAGTGGCAGACGAAAGGATATAGCGATCGGATACCGAAAAAACGTGAAAATGTTGCGTGGCTAGTAAAATATAGCCAGCGGCTGGGGTTTAAATTGCAATTAATCTTAGTCATATCTCTTTGCGACAAAAGCAATATTTCGAAATTCCTTGCGTCACTTAAACAGAACTAGACGCTCTAAGAGCGTTTACTCGGGCCTCGCTACGAATATGCGTATTGGACGCTAAATATAAAAACAAATATCAGTATATCCATTAGTGGCTTCGTCTGGTACCCTCCTAATCCAGCGGTGTGCGACACTTGCAGACTGCAGACTGCAGACTTTTTAACTAAAATATTGTATTCCATTTCCATTACCAATAGCTAACCGTAAACAGGCTAACCTGAGTGCTATTCAGGCTAACCAGAGTGCTATTTAGACCTAAATGTAGTCTGTAGTCTGCAGTCTGCAAGTGTCGCACACCGCTAATCCAGTCGCAAGTTGTGAGTTTCAATCAGTTTGGTTCAAGAATCAAGCACAGCTGTCTACACATTTATGGAGAACTTGATTGCAAAGGATTTTCCAGGTCTTTTTACAATTTACGGCGATTACATTGTACATGCTAGTAAAAATTGTACGAAGTTCATTTACTGGTCGCAGCGATCCGAGTCAATTGCTGGAATTGTGCAGCTGCACATCTTTGCCAACCAAAACAAATCATGATAAAGATAAAACAACAGCCTAACGACAAGGCGTCAAATTACACTGAACAGAATTCGCAAAATTTTTCAAGTTGCGCGTTTTTTCGCGGATAACTTCCGAGAATTTGCGACCCTTAACTAGTTTATAAAGAAATATTCAAGCTACATATTTTTATTGAATTATTAAGGCAGGTGTATCTTTAAAAACAAACTAATTTATAAGGGAAGATGAGACATTCTGTTTTGCTATTTATTTTGGTTTCGTACTCGTCTAGTCCATGTCACGCAACATGATTTAACAGTAAACACGGTTTCCTCGAAGTATTAGTGATTGCTAAGACTGCTAAGTATTTTTTAACTACTAGTGAAAGAAATTGAATTGGCTAACCTATCGTGAATGCAGATTTTGCTTAGGACTTCAAGAACATTGGTTCGTCATTAATCCCGCACAATTCCCCGCACAAAATCATACAACTAGTGATATCTTTTTTTTTTCACCTTACTAGAAAGCCAACTAACTTGAAGTACGATATTTCATTCAAGTTACCGAACGTCTTATCTTTCCAAATTTGGAGATCGACATATTTTGCGCGGTGAAAGAAAGAAGTCGCATGTTTTAATAATATTAAAGCTACGAGTCCAACGACGTTTTCGTATTTAGCTCGTTTCATTGCAATGATTTGTTTTACTGTAATGTTAAAATAATAACAGCAGTAGCTACATACCATCGTTGACTCGCTATTTTTCGTAGTTTGGACTCATTCCGCGATCGGCTCAGTTGTTATCTCACGAGAACGTTTCAAGCGTAAACTTTGCTTACCTGGCTGTCTTTCAAGCACTATAATTCGTGGACTGACCCCTTCCGAAAATGATCGACATCTTTGTATGTGACATCTAAGTATAAGGTCGGCGATTCTTGCCAAAAAAGTCTCCGCATATACTCACAGAGAGCGAGGTCTTGTCCCCAGTTTCCACGGTCCACGCATGGAACGCCTGGGACCATGACCCCCCTTTTGGCGAGGAAAACGGTTGCATTTTATAACTCGGACCCCCTGCGGGGCCCGAGTAAATAGACACTGACGGATTTCCTTGACGCTGCGAAGTGCTTTTTAATTATCGCGGTTCTTCCCGGCACGAACAAAAAAAACTTTTGTCACTGAAGAGTGAGCGACGGAAACGATTAGAGATTAACAAAGGCAACGGAAGCCGTAAAAAGATTAGCTTGTATGATCGTTTTGAACGATTTACATACATTCCATTTTTTAGCTGAGTGCTTACCATGGTAACCGATCTTATATCAAGCGGGAGTTACCTTGGCCCACGTCACGCTTCAGTTCAGTGTCACGCAAGTTAGCAGCGTGTGTCAGTTTACATTAGCACGCCCCAGCGGATCTAAATGTGTCCCTTCGCCGGTCAAGCAGAAGAGAGATCGTAGTTTTCGTCATACAAACAGCGATAAAAACATGATAGGTACCGTGTATACCACCTACGGAGAAGAACCCAGAGTCAGAGTGAGTAAATTATTTATCACATCGTATATAGTACAGTTGTCTTATTCAACAAAATTCGCTTTGGACATAAACATGTTTCGTCATCTATATTTTATCTATTTTTAAAGGACCCTACTACAAAGACATCGGCCGAAGCTGAAAGTCGCAGGAAAATGGTAAGTTTTAAGAGTTTGGTTCTATTTTTCACTCATTCGTATACTCGGTACTCATTCTAAAATAATATCGTGTCTTGTTGAAACCGGTGTATTGTTCGAAGTAATGTCTAATCCCTTGCCCTTTTTACCCTGTTATATCATGGATTCCCGCTGATTAGGGGGTGACGAAAGTCTTGTGTACTTGGAAATTTTAACAGTATCATGTCCACAAAATTGTTAGATCGCAAGAGTACTGCGGTCTAAATGTAGGATTTCGTAAACAAGAAAAACTGAAATGAGAAATATTGGAGCAACAACCGAAATTTCAAGCGGTGCCGGGCCTCGGCGTGTAACAACTGGATACCCCTTTTGAACAGATGGAGGCATACGAACTGGTATTTACATTTAAAAATTGTTTGTATTCACTTAACTAAGGTTCTTTTCTTGCTACAAGTCAGAGAATGCACGTTAAGTCTCTATTTTAATTACAGATATTTCTTGCCATAATAAAACAGTACTCCGTGTAATGTTACATGGTATTCCACGGATGGTAATTATGTGGCGCACTTTATGTCGTCATATCACCTGATTTCCTTTCAAGTGTCTGCGGAAGACCCTCTGACCCCGCTATATTGTTTATCTTCCTTGTGAATCACGTCTTTGGTCGGAAAATGTAAAAGGAAAATTGCTTCAAAACTTGGCTTAACTTTTGACCGTCAGCGAATGGACTGATGATCCGTTAATTGCTGTGACTTTTCGGGCGTTATCTCATTTTCTGCCTTGATGATCACAGAAGGTTGTTTTGGGGGAAACTGGAACTAATACGGCATAGCTCTGTTTCCACGTTATGCGACGCCTGATTGCCTGTAATTATGTCAGGCATTGCTCCGTGCAACCTGATGCTCAAAGGCTAAAAATGTCGAAGATGCCTTGCTCAGCTAAGTAGCTATATAGGGTTTACGCACCACTGTCTCACGAGAGGGGGACGAGAAAGGTAAAAGCTAACTCATGGAGTTACGACCAGCTGGAATCCAAGAAATCGAAGCCGTGGATTCACGAATATGGCAAAGAATGGTAAAAAAAGATCGAGAGCTTGCTTAGAATAAAATCTGTGAGATGTTGATTTAACAAGTCTATCCTAAATTATGAGTAACTCCCTTTACGCTTATGAGAAAATTCACTTGTACGGGCCGCGCTAAAGTGCGGGCTTGGGATGACGTAACTAGCTGTAACTGGGAGTCGCGAACACCCAACGGGCGAGGAACGTGGGCGAAACGTGGGAGGACTATCTTTAGGATAGGCAGCTGTTTCAGTCGAGAGCGTTCCGCCCACTCATGGAACCAGACATAATCTTCACCTTAAAGGAATCAGTCATGCACTGGAAACAATTTGGAACAGGCTAGTTCATCAAAACTTTCCATATGTAACGAATGTCTCAGGAACACAGTGAACGATATGCGAACGTTCAGTTGTTTCCACCTGTATTTTTTTTTTATCACGGTGTATCAAAAATTTCGCTCCATGTTCTAGAGCCCGAAAGCTTATGACAGCAGGTTAAAACAGCTACAAGCTTGTCGGTTTCAGGTAGACATGGACGAAACTAAAACTCGTGCGCGTTCGACTTTTTGTTTCGATTCAATCCTTTTGGTTAAACCTGGCCAAGACAACCCAATGTTTTTTACTAAAAGTGTTTGTTCGCATGAAAAGAACGACCGAAGCCGGATTTTTTTTTCGATACTGACAGGATCAACGAAGTGAATGCAAACACTGTTAAAATGATTCGTTGTCAGAACAAAAGAGATGTATAATTCCGGTAGAGATAACATTGTCAATTGTCCCCTTGTTAGTTCTGTAATAGCCATTGAATACAGTGAGACACGTACAGTGAGACACCAGCAATCTTTTGTCCCAAGAGCACTAAGGCTATAGTAATTTTTAACTTTTAGATTTTATTATCATATCATATATGTATAAATACATTTTTATTACATTTGTAAAAACACATTAATTCTGTTGCCACTGTGTTTAAATAAAGTTTATTATCAGCAAAGAATAACTGTTCAAGCTAAGAGAGAACGTTAGTTCTAAAAATAACGATGACAAGCCACTTAACACAAGCATTCTGAGATAATTTGTTAAACAAATTTCCTCCCACTGCGTTTTTTAATTATTTGGAAACACTGGTTAAAATTTCATAGACCACCGTTTTGGGAGAAGATGTTAAACGCCGATTTTATTTAACTATTTTTTTTTTTTTTTGAGATATGACAACTTTTTGCGCCATGACACCTGAAATGTAACGGTTTCAACAGGAAATAGTTTGAGTGCTGATACATCGAGGTATTTTTTCGGATATAAAGAAATTGCAAGTCGATATTTGTAAACAGTACAAACAACGGGATACCTTAGTCCAATCAACCTCTAGGCCTCAAAAGAAGTAATTATTTATAAGAAAAATTAAAACCCGGCAACGGCGGTATAACTGAATTATACACCTCCCTAGACAGTTGCTTCGAAATTACACAAAAACATTGAGATCAGGATTATTTTTTAAAATACAAACCAAACAAACAAAAAACGAGCGCCGCCTCCCTCAAGTATTTTCTCAGAAGTTTCATCAAGACTGGGGGGTCGCGCGCTCTTTATCATACTTTTAATGCATTTCCAATTTAATTTTGGACTTACATGTAAGCATTAATCAAAATGCCATGGAAACATTATAATAAAAATTGATGGCTTTACAATGCCAATACAAGAAAAAGTCAGCAGCTAACAGCTGGGTAGTTTTCGCGGCCTGCAACCGTTGGAGGGTTTCAATTGAATCACTCAAGTAGTCCAGCTTTCTTTGTTATTTTCTCCCATTTTACCATAAGAGCGATGTTGCTTTCTAGATCATTTCAGTTTCCTGACAAAACTATGAGTGTCGTTAATTTAGATAAAACTGAACTAGGCTGAATAAACCGACAATGACCCAATGAAACCATCATAACACCTAGGGAAACCATGTAACAGGTACCAAGCTCGCGCGAACAACACTTGACGCGTGAACCAGTTGGGCTAGTTGACAAGCTATTGGTGCCTGCTGGTTTGAGAAGTCCAGCACCTCTTCCAGGCCCGGGTTGTTTGAAAGGTGGATAACGCTATCCACTGGATAAATCACTATCCAGCGGATAGCGTGGTTTGTTCTGTTAACCGGCTTATCCACTGGATAGCGGTTTATCCGGTGGATATTGTAATCCTTCGAACAACTGGGGCCAGACCTGTATTTTCATTGGTTCTGGTAACCTGTAGCTTGAATTGTTTCAGGAGAAAGGGATCATTTATGTATTGTTTCGTGAGCCAATAAAAAACGGTGTTTGGACAGCTACTGGTCTGCTGTTTGCTTGTTTGACAACTAGTTATAAAACGTTTGAGGTTGCTTTGTCAATAATAGAAAAACCGCAGCGATAAACTTTCTTTTAGAAATGACGCTTTGAATATGGTGTGACTTTCTCACTCACTTTCAAAACGAACAGTATCAAAACGTTTAGGAAAACTCGGAAAAGTTGTGGAATTAGAAACAAATGCCTGTAGCCTATTTCCCGGCAGCATTTCGTTTCTTTTCCCACACTTCCACTCTTCACTGCTCTTGTTTCGTTTAACTAGATAGAAACACTGAAAATGAATTTTTTATTTCTTAAGTAAATTTAAAGAAAAGCTCCACAGAAGTGGAGATCATCTCGAGCGATTAATTTTCTTGGAACTTTCTTTGTGAATCAGTCATGTCTAGGAACCAAGTCTTGTAAAGTCAGTGGATTCAGTCAGTGAAAAATATAAACTTAAGCAAAACAAGAAATAAGAAATGGACAACCTAGTTGCCTGTGGGAACAAAACTGCTTAACCTCTAAAGCACTTCACTGGCTTTTGTCAATTCTTAGTCATTTCCTACCATATCAGGTGCTTCCTGTCCGTACACAAAAGCAGAGATGACTTCATAATCCGCAAGCGAAACGTTTTCATATGTACCAACGAGTACGTCTACTAATGTTTGGTAAGGAAATTAAAGAGGAAAGGGTTTTTGTTTTAACAGATACATTACGTTCACTGAATTGTGGTCAGTTTCATTTCGACTCATTAGCGCTCTGTATTGGTCACGGTGTCGATGGGACGGGTTGCTAAGCAACAAAATAAGGAAAGAAAAACTTTAATAGCTTTTCATTTACATTGATTTATATCAGTTGTTTGCCGGATAAAAGTACAATATCTAGTAGACATCTGGCGTTAAAACAGATCAAGTCCAGATTTACATAAGAAAAAAAATCAGATTTTGAAATGTTTCGTCTTTTATCTTTTTAAAGTGACTATCGAATAAACTTTGGTTTTTATTCATTACATGTACTATAGTTAGCTTCAAAGAATGATTACTGAATTTGAGCTGGAAATAAATGAAAGAAAAAGAATAAATAATACGAGGCAATTGAAACGCTCAATATTGTAAATAAGCTGTCGGAAAGAGAAGTCACGAAAAAGTTAAACTAAACACAACATTTGCGACAGCGTAATACAGCACATTAATGAAAACTATATAGCGAATAATATCATTTAATCTTTCTATCTGCTAGAGGAAATGTTTTGGGTGCTCGTATTGAGAATCACCTGCTCTCGCCAAGAACAATATTATAACAAGCCTTGTAATCACACTGCGGAAAAGCTATATAAGTAGAAAATTTAAATTCAGTTCAAAATTTAGCATCGAACCAGTTTTTGTCAAAATTCAGAGCTTTAGGATGAATTTTTTAACGAAGGACACAAAAAAAACCAAGCAAGGAAAAATGTTCTAAACATACTTCCAGGTCTTGGATATCTGGTTGAAATAGGTTTAAAATCAGATTGTTTTATTTTTCATCTCATCAGTCGCAATGCTCCAATAAGGAAGCTGGGACACGCCACGTGTCATTGCTGGGTAATGAAACATTTCCACATTACATTGAGGTGTCACTCACATTATATCGCGCCTGACTCTTCAAATGTCATTGGCACTTAAGAGTAGCACATGGTGGCTGCATTCCTAATTCCGGCTCTGACGACAATCTGTTTCAAGCCTGGTGTCTTCTTGTGTTTATGGCATCAAATCCAGACACTGAATGCACGCCCAAGAGTCCGCCAAGTGTGAACTGGGCGTAGTTACTCATGTATGCTTAAACACATCGGTCAGCCATGCTTTTACCAAGCCCTAATAGAGACCTACTATGCAACATTTGTAAACTGCCAGACTGCGTGCTGTATGCCTTCACTGTAGATCGATCTTTCACAGGTATTTTATTTGGCGTTTGAACGTGTAAATGTTGATCATCTATGAAAACGTCCCGCTCATAATTTCAGATCAGATACATTTATAATGTGACAGACCGATGACGCCAGCGGCTTTGACTTCTTTTTAGTGCTTGAGAATATTGTTTACCCCAGCTTTGTATTGAACTAGACAAAATAAACAGTTCTTAATTAAGAGGAAAATTGAATTATCATATACATGTTGCATTGGAATCTGTCTGCTAGTTCTTCTGCTCGAAAGGTATTATTATTTAATGGCCTGGTTATGTTAAATCAGTGCAGCTTATCTTTGACGCAATGCTATGAAAATGTTCGTGTTTACTTTTTTTGCAGCCTGTTCGTTGAAATCTCGGATGTTTAAAATTGGTTAAACCAGTCACAAAACGTCTTTGTTAAACAGCGCGAATTAAAAATCGGTGGTGTGTGAAACCGGCCAAACCGGCAAAGCCAGTCATAATCGCACGCGTTTTTTCCTGCACTTTTATACCAGTTACCTCATAGCCTTGAATTCTAATTGCCCCCCCCCCCCCCCCCCATTTATGACTGTTGGTGATTATTTCGTGTTTTGGGGGCTGGATTTCTCACTGCTTCAGTCTTTTGAAAATTCTCTTCCGTCCCTGAATGACGATGTGGGTACATTTAAAAGCAGAGTTGTTTTTTTTTAGCAATTCGGATAAGGTCTGTTGTGATATCATGTTAGAGATTACACACTGGTTTTCCTGATTGAAGTTGAAGAACTTTAGAACTCAAGTCTTAATTTTCTCTTGGATGGGGTAAGTCGGAGGTGGTATCTATACATTCGCTACGACCGCTACCAAAATGTTCAGCGGTTGTAGCAATCAGACGGATACCGGATGTCGTAAGGATGGGTCGCTCAACTTTTTCTGTAGCGATCATACGGAAAGATATTCTCCTGTTTCTTTCTGCATTGGAAGAAAGGAACCTTTGTACCTGGGCAAACGTTCTACGGATGCGAAGCGCACCAAGAGATTATGATCCTGATCACATTCTCTTGAGGGCACTCTATGTAACAGGCCGCTAACACATTTTTTCATGGAATCGTGTATCGAACATTTACTGAGCGCACATTCCAACGGACTGTGAAAAGATGACACGGCAAATTTAACTTGGAAGAGCTCCATAAGCGCTTGAGTCCTTATGGTTTGGAAATTCTTAGGGTACGTCAATAAACTTAATACTCGGCTAACAGAAGGTTCTCTTCTCGCTTACATTCAGAGAATGCTTGCAAAGTTTCCATTTAGTTTATTGTTAAACAGTAAAATGTTAACAGGTAAATCTCAATGAAAATTTACCAAAAATGAACTATAATTTTCGCTTACCCAACCGGACCCTTGATGGTATGGTTTCTACAGGTTCCCCCCCCCCTCCGACGAGATGCCAGCCTTGTCCGCAGGTGGCCCTGAGAGAGGAAGTTACTGTGGGAACAAAGTATCTTGCTCAGAAACATAACAAGACGACACGACTCAAACAGTCTCAAACCCGACCTACTTAACATTAACGACCCATTTAACTCACCATTTTTTCCTTCTACATGGACTAACGAAGAGGACCAAAACCAAAACAATAAAGCAAAAAATATTAGATGGGTAATCTTTTTACTGAATAATTCAGGCAGTAGATCGTGCAATCCTCGCTTCCCTGTAATAATCGCGGATGGACCTTACAGACAGGATGTTTTACTGCAAAACTGCCATTAGTCTTTCGCACTGGTTTATCTCATGATTTTCCCCTTTAATGATTCACTCGATGCGATAAAATTGAGGGACCCTAGAATCTGTCTACACGAATAATTTATGGCGACTCGAGCTTATTTTGGTAATTTCCAGTTTTACGTAATGAAAATAAAAACGCAATAATCACCCTTCAATCACGCAAGCTTAGAATTGATGAAAAAGTTAGTTCGATTGTGTAACCTAGACAAAGTATATGCCTTCCAGCAAAGCTATGTAGGCCATTTTTTGCATGGCAATAAGGTAAATAATTATAAGTTCTTGTCACATTTAAAAGAAATAATCCTTTTTTTCAAAATCCTAGCTGCCGTAGTTTTTTGATATTGGAGATCCACACACTGATTAAAGTGCTCTTGAGTTTGATTCTGATCACGTCAGAAAAGTGATAAATGATTGTGATGAACGCAAAAAAAGGTGATAAACGATTACTGTGGTGAAACGACTCTTGTGACTAAAATAATAATTGACATTAATCCAAGCATACCGAGTTTTTACATAATGGGTGAAGGTAATTATTTAGAACACTTACCGCTGTTGATTTATTAAGAAAGCTTTTAAGCTCAAGAAGTAGCTAGAAGTACCGTCTTGCTAAACAATATTACGGTAAGAAAAGATTTCCAAGAAGCCAATTAACCCTAACCCTGGTTCGTTCTTATTGCGAGTACAGTCATTGTCTAAGCCCTCGCAGGGTGTTTTTGTTCTGGCAATCCAGAATTCTTTTATTCCCAAAATTATTTCAAATTAGGGGTATTATCTTCTAACCGCCATAAATCAAACAGACCAATATTTCGGACAACGGAAATAGCTGGCCATTAAAAATAACCACAGGGCTATATATCAAAACCGCAAGAGACTTTTTATCTTCTTTGATAGGAAATGCATGGATTTTAAGGATATTTGCAAGGTACAAGAAAATATTCATTTTGTCGTTGTGAGGGGATATATGAGCATTGGTGGGGAGGGGTGGGTATTAAAAGACTATTTAGCGATTCCCAAAAAAACACTAACCCTTTAAGTACATAGTAAAACTATAAACACATTTATAAAATTTGTTACTTTGTTATACATGTAGATACTTTTGTTATGATCGTCAGGGCTCTTGCTGATAGACGTCTACCCTTGACTTGACGCGACTTTCACTACAACATTTAATAATTTGGTTGCAGTATCTATTTTTAATCGAAAAATAAAGGCTTCCTAATAAAACACTTTTGTACTGCTTTGTGTCTTTTGTTTGGGATTCGCAGTAGGGGAAGGGGATGCAGAGAAGGTAGGTTTGACCGCGGGATTCCAATACAGTACAGTACATCAGAGTATCTCTGAGATCCGCGTCTTGTATTTGTTTTTTGTTTTTATATGCCCTAAAGCATTCTCAGAATGAAAGCACGTATAATTGGAAATTCAATATTTCGCCAGAGGAAAAGGAAGGGCACCGTTCGGAACGTGGAACAGAGTAGTTTTCTAGAATCTCCTTTGTATTTCCCGCCTGCATCCGTTGTCCATTATTTGCCCTTCCGATCCGTTTTTCCGCCAGGCGTAACCAACAAAGCCTGGCGTTCATTATGCGCAGCTAACTTTGGCCGAGGGGCGTGTAGGAGAGACTAGACCGGCTTCGTGCAGTGCGCAGAGGCCGTGGCACTTCAGAATTTCCCGGCCTCCATGTTTGAACCCGAGACACTAACATTTGATTTTTGTGGTGTTTGGAGGAAAATTTTGCTGGAAAGACGGATTTGAAATTCGGCAAGACGGCAGCACGGCTTCGGACGGGCTGAGAGCATTCTTTGCCCATGGAATATAGTGGCCAAGATCGACCAAGGGCGCGCACAACGAAGGTGAATTTCGAAAAATTTGGCTTTGTTTCGTCAAGACGCCGTATTTAAACAAGACGAGCAATTTTCGACTCTACCTCGCGTCGAGTCTGCCGTGGTTTGCGGCTTTCTTACGTAACGGAGAGTTGCAGTTTGCCTGGAATTTGTTAGAAGAGACATTTTTGGAACCGTCCAGCATTTTAGTAGAGTTTAAACAAGCGATTCTGGGCGAGGAGAAAAGAAAGTTTACCATGTCTTCTCTGCCTGAGCGACCATGTTATGGGCCAACTCCCGACAAGGTCTGCGACTGAGTTGCAATTTTTCGTTAAATTGCCAATTCATCGCACACTCTAGCCTATGTCCTTGATCCTTGGATATTTGGCAAACGTATAATCCTTTATTTGCTGTCATTTTGATCTCTCCTAGGTCCCCGATGGCCACAGTTCTACATCATCTAGCTCTAGAACTAGTCGGAACCGCTCTTCAACCTCGAATGCGGAGGAAGTCCACATAGGCAAATATCGTCTCATAAAAACTATTGGGAAAGGGAATTTCGCCAAAGTTAAACTCGCCAAGCATGTGCCGACGGGAAAGGAGGTAAATAGTATATCCATCTCTATTTACAGTGGCGAATTCGCTTGTGGATTCTTCGCGTTCGATCGGCTCGATTATTTGCTCGCTGCGAGGGAGAGAGTGTAATAATTAAACACAGACCGGCCCAACGCCTTCACTAAGCTTTGTATTTTCCCATCCAAAAGGTGGCCATCAAGATTATTGACAAGACACAGCTGAACCCGAGCAGCTTGCAAAAGGTATGTTTTATTTTATACGAAACGACGAAATCCGTAGTGAGTAGAAACGTGTTTTCAGCTCGATCAAGCTTGCTCTCCTCGCTAGCTTGTCGCATGTAATTACGTATTCGAAAGCAACGTTGGAACCTTCGGTTTGTTTTGAAGAGCGCACCAAACTACGTAATTTACCGTTTTCGTCGTGTATAACCATTAAAAGTAGCGATTTCCTCGCCTATCTTAGAGAACCAAGATCTCGATGGCAAAGAGCTTTGTCGACATGAGCTTTGTTGGTTTTTCTCTGAGCGTAAAGTTGATGTCAAGGAGAAATTCTGTATTCCCAACTGAAATTGTTCGTTTACATATTGCTGTCATTTTGATAGAAGACTCTGCTAACATTGCATTAGAGCACCACCTTGATATTTTCTGTCGGATACAATCTTAATGTTTTGAAAGTGAAGCGATCGTAGAAGGAGAAATGGTGTTTTCAAAATCGAAAGGTTAACTGAAGGTTTTTTTCACAGGTTTATTTTATTTGTTCACTGTTCGTGTGAAGTTGCATTGCAACAAAGTATTATAAGTTGCATGGCGAAAGATTGTTCGTTGTTAAAATCGGATATTTGAGGCAGAAAATTTGTACCGTTGTACTTATGGCGGTACAAAGATTTGTTGTGATGCGAAGTGTAAATTGTAGACAGCATCTCGGGTTGTGTTTTATTAATAAAGTGTTAGTCCATTTTGCATTGCACGTGTTTTCTTAAGATTACCTCGGTCGGTTAGCTTAATGCAACTTTGAAATCCGACAAATGAAAACTGTTGTTGAAATCCCCGCAGATTTACTCGGATTTTTTGGGTCAATAGCGTTGCAAATCGCGTGCGCATTTTTCAAATTAATGGACAAAGTTCTTTCCATCCTGTGCAGTAATGTGGCTGGATAAAAATCGAATCGGTCGGTTACCCATGTATATTTACAAAACTGTGCGGTAGACCCAGTGGTTCGGCGGAGATTTTTTTCACTCGTTGATAAAATAATATTTTCCGTTGGTAATTTGTCGTCGCTGCGTGTATTGCAGTGAGGGTTTTACGTCACAGTTGAAATGTTTTAAAAGGTGTTACGTTATTTAGCCGTGGGTTGTTGTACACCACACGTCGGCTTATCCTTCAAGCAGCTGCGAAGAGAGCAAGACTTGATATTGAAGTACCTCTTTTTAAAATATTGTTCCTAAATTGGTTCCAATTTGGTTTAAAAATATATCTAGTTCTTCCATTATTTGCATCTACAGGAAAGTGAACACAATATGCCAGTATTATTTTTACCCTGTAATCTTTGTACCTTGATGTGCTAAAAGGACACTCTAGTTATTGTGTTTGGTTTGAGCTTTTGTCGATAAGACATCCTGCATGAATTATAATGTTGTGTTGGTCCTTTTTTTTGTCTAGAAGTTTTGTCAGTGAATGTTTTTTGGTTCCTTATTGAAATTTTGTTCCTGGATCGGAAGCATCCACATTGTTTCCAGATAGCATTGCAATTATTATTTGGTGACTTCATCATCAACTGTGCATTCTTTACAATATTCTTTACAAGTTACTGCAAGTCTGTCAAGTTAATTTCTAACCACTTCGCTATATCTGCAACTAGCCCTTCAACAGACAGTAATGTCAATTAGAATAACAGCATGCTCAGTTTTTCACTTATGTTCTGCCTTGTTGTTACACTTTAGCCAGGTTTTCACAGGGTAGTTGTTGATAGCCTAGCAGCTGAGGCATGATCAAGTTGTGTTTGTCTTTCATTATCACAGATGATGAATATCCTCATCTTCCTTAAATGCTTACACTGTTGTTTAATCATCCAGATTTGACCTAATAGTTTGCTTAAACCATGATTTGTTTGTCAAATTCATCTTGTGCTCGGTCAATATTTCATTGTATTAGCCTCAACGACAGAGTATCAGTTTTTCGATTGTATTTATATTTACATTTTTACGTAATTATATTTACTTGTAGTTACCTTTAGAGGACCCCTCTGTAAACCACTCTTTCTGTGATGTTGGTATCCTCAATAAAGATTAACTATTATTATTATTATTATTATTAGAGTACTCCTGTAGAGCTCGATCTCTGTTATTATTGATCTTGTAGGCACAAAGAGTTAGCTTTTTTCTCATTAAAGTTTTTTTCACAAGTAAACTCGTCTGTTGTTTAAGGCATATAATAGTGTGTTGTACCATAACGCAGGACTTTCGTACATTATTGTGATTGCAAAATGTATATAGTGCATACCCATGTGTGCTTTTTCCTATTTGTCATCATTCCAATGAAAATATTTCCTTGATTTGTGCACATGCATGTAATGTCTGTTCCCTTGTGTGTTTTATATCATAAACTGGACATTCACAACCGGTTGCATTTTGAAGATGTTATAACTCGAGTGAATTGTGAAGCTCTAACTTCAAGGATACAAGATTTTTACAAGCAGTAAATTAGCATGTTTTGTTTTAAGTAATGCAAAAACTAGTTCTTCTAATGATACAACGTTATCAAGAATTGTCTAGATCAGATGTGATGTACGCTACCCACAGTATAAAACATTAATCATAAACAAGGGAAGCAGACAAAGATGTTGCATTGAAATAGTTGTATGGCTACTCAATAACCCAGTTAGTATTTGAAATGATCATGTATCTTAAGCTTTTACTTCTGAAACTTAAGATACCAAGTCATCTGATGTTTATATCTAGGATGGTAAAACAACATTTTATTGTTGCATTTATGAAAATGTACTGGTTCTTTAAAAATTTAAGTGCAGTAATCATGTTGAATATTACTTGCAATTTGCCAAGATGGGAAAAGCTTGTCAGTGTAAATGTACAGCAATAAGCGAGATATTGAAGAAGAAGCACATTTAATATTTCTAAGCACTTGCATATTGATCTGTTTGCAGTTTTTAAAACAAGGAAGAAGTACATGTGCAGCTCAATTTTAGCTTCATTTAGCTTTTATTCTATGCAACTTCTGGTTTTTACACACTCGTAAATGTGTACAACACTGTTACACTTGTCAATAATTAGTTTTACTAACTTTCTCTCTTTCTTTCTAGTTGCATGAAGTTCTGTTCAACTGGTTTCGTCATATATAACAAATATATTTAATGATCACTTTGTGGAATTAAAGTTAAAAAAAGGAAGAGATTGAGACGGCAATCTAGTCTCTTGTCTTAATCCCGATTATTAGCCATTTAATTCCTAAAAGTAATCAACATCAAGTTTTTCATCATAATACCAATTCATTTTCAAACATGAAAATGACAAAATTATTCTGAGGATGTGTTCCTAACTATGCCAGCTAATTTGAATGTTATAAAAAATTGTATAGCATGCAGTTAGCATTCTTACTAACAGTTTAATCATTGCATCAATCATTTCTAAAATTTATCTTTTCTATGTGCAAGATAACCTGCTTTTTGATAGATTGTACATGTAATCCTTCATCGTAGATCTTATTGAAAACCTAAGCTAGTCATCTTCATGTATGGCAACTGTAACTTATAAACATAATTAATATAAAGTAAACGATGCCGATGGGAGATATTTGTTTTAGCTAGAACACATCTCCCATTACATACTGTATATTATAATATCACCATTCTCCCTATTTGACACTAAGAAATGCTCTGTTTTGTTTATCAATGCATGCAGAAATGGCAATTTTTACTATTTTATTTTATTTTTCTGCATTTTCTAAATGTACAATTTTTCTGTTATTATTAGTTTTATCCTGGAGTTGTTTTTGCTTGTAATAGCATGCTGGCACGTTATAAGAGATACTAAAGTGTGCAGTGTTCGTCATTTTTGACTTACATGTAGCTTCAATCATTTTCCTTGATGCTGCTTAGTACTAATGCATGGAATGTTGAATATACAGTAAATGTAATTACTTTTAGATATTGACTTTCTCTGTGTTTAAACGAAACTTTGGTGTGATGATTATGTTTTGGTGCAAGTGCAGGTGAAGTGCTGGTAGTAATTGTTTCTTCTAAGAAAGATCAGATTACATGAATTTTAAAACATTCCCTTGTTGCAGATGTTAGGTTTTACATTTTCCACTTTACTTACAGTATCACATGCTCTATTAATATTGCACAATGCAAACTTTTTATTGTCAAATATTCCTCTTCTTTTTGTAGTAATTCTACAGTGTTGTGAAAATTTCCTTCTTATCATTTATCTTTTGTGATCTTCAACATTGTGATCCACATAGTGATATTATCTTCAGTGATTTGCATGTACTGTAGTTGTCAATCACTCTTAGAAGTTGCTTGTGAAATTTTTTATACCCTTTCCGTTGGCAAACATTCATTTGCCAGCATCATCATGTTTCAAGAACATTCTGCATTATAAAGCAGGGAGGAGAGTAAATTGTTGATGTTTTGAACACTTTTCTTACATTTGACAAATCTTTGTTTGCTATAGAGTTTAGGTTGTTAGTTGAGCTCAAACACAGTAAGGTGTTCATGTTATTGTTACATGTATATGGAAACTCTAGGTTTTTATGGGATTCGTAGCTTCAGTTCTCTGGTTGATACCAAACACACACAATGCTTTCACTTTCATTCTTTGTCATAAGTGAGTATGATTGTTAAGCAAAGGAATGATCTCTGTTTCACACTTACATGAACATAAATTTGTAGCCAAACGGATTCACGCATCAAAATCCTTTGCACTCTGGGATTATTCAGCATCATAATATAATCTGTGCTTGTTACACAAGTACTGAAATTATTTCATAAGTTTGAGTCAATTCTACTTGCTTTATATAATTCAGTGTATTTAACAAATCGAATGTGGTTTAGCATGGTGTGACTCTTATTAACAACGATACACATCATCACAGTGGTCAAAATGTTGTGTACTCACGAGGTGCAGCTGAATGAGTCCACAACAAATTTTGACCACTGTGATGACACACATCGTTGTTGATAAGAGTACAGACCACGCTAAACAACATTAGAAAATAACCCAAAGCAAATACGCACGCTGATTGGTTAAAAACCGTGTTTCTATAACTCGATAGAAACACAGAACTAGCACGAGCTGTTGACGTAATGATGGCGCGAACAAAGAGAATTTACATTTTGATGATCATAGAAAACAAGTTGTTTTTCTTTTTCTTTGTTGCGGTATTTTCTAAAAGAAATAGAAAACATGTTCTCCGTATTCCTATCGAGTTATAGAAACACTCGTGAAAGTTTGGGAGAACTCGAAAAAGCTGTGGAAACACTCGCCTGCAGCTCGTGTTCCCACAGCATTTCTCGTTCTCCCAAACTTTCACTCGTGTTTCTATAACTCGATAGAAACACGGCACATGTTTTCTATTTCTTAATTTCGATTTGTTTTTGCCACAATGTCAACATCAAAGAAGATGTTTTTTCAGAGTGCGAGCTGAAAAAGGCATTGCCTGATACATTGATAGAAGCAGCATTGTCTGGACTCCTATCGATAATGGCAAATTAGCCAATCGGATTGCAAGATTATTAGCAATTGTGGAAAAATTTTCATTTGGAGATCTTTTTATTAATTTTCTGTTTTTATTTTTTTGCAGTTGTTTCGAGAGGTCAGGATCATGAAGTTTCTTGACCATCCCAACATTGGTAAATATATATTTTTTGGTTTGTGCTGAAAGAAATTCCATGAACATTTGTTTGGTGGGAAATCTCTTTACAAATACATGCAGTTTGCACTACAAGCAAAGTCTCCTTTGCAGACTATTATTTACCATTTGTTCCCTGCAAAATGCTGATAGTCTCCGTTATTAATCATCTACACTTGGATGCTCTGTTAATTAACAGATGTACATGTATGCTGTTGTTTAAATTTGTGTCTAATTTGGAAGTTTGATACCGGTTCAATATATTTACTTTACTGTGGGTTTGTTAACTAGTACATGTAGCTTTCCATCGCAGAATGCCTGGGGTACATGTACTCCAAAGAAACACTGTACAGAATACATTAGTACACTGTACACAGGGTGCTTCTCTGTAGGGTGACGCAAAGTTAATTGCAAATCTGACTATGATTGCTGTGGGGTCAAACAAAGTCAATACTCGATATGTCTGCCATAGCTCTGTTGTGATTTAAGGCTACACTGTACTAGCGACCATTGAAGAGACCATTATCAAACTTTAGTGCTGTTGCAAGTACATGTAGGTATGCTGATGAGATTGTTTTGTTATTTTACAGTGAAGCTCTATGAGGTCATAGAAACTGACAAGACTCTGTACCTGGTCATGGAGTATGCAAGTGGAGGTATGCAGATTTATGTGTAAAGGATTGAGACGTCCGTGTATGAATTCCCTTTACTGATCACTAACATATTTATTTGGCCAGTTTGCACTTTCCTAATGATCTCTTACTGGTACATGTAAGTAGTGTATGGTAATGAATGAAGCCCTGTTATAATTTGTTTTGTAGGTGAAGTTTTTGACTACCTTGTAGCACATGGGAGAATGAAGGAGAAAGAAGCAAGATCAAAGTTTAGACAGGTGATTACATGATCACTTAGTTTGTTAACCCTTGCGTTTTTAACAATAACTGTAATACTCTAAAACCGGATGGTTATTCTTTCTCTTTTTTAGATCGTATCTGCTGTGCAGTACTGCCATCAAAAGCATGTTATTCACAGGGATCTCAAGGTACAAGGGAGTGTTATCTATATATTTGTTATAATTATTTGATCCTGTGTGTGATGGGCTAAAGAACAAGATATTTGAAGTGTTTGGGAATTCCTGAACAAGAAAAGTAGTTCTAATCAAAATTTCAGGGAAGTGAAGAGATGGCTCTCATGTGCTGCATTTCATTAATGAGTTTTTGGTGCCAGATCTCAAAGCACAATCATCCACCTACAGTGTAATTGTCCTGAAATACAGACAATCAATAAATTTTATGATTGCTTAGATTACGACTTATTTTGGTTACCTCTGATCCTTTTCTCGGAAGGTATCAAATACCTATTTTTAAATGTTGGATCAGAAAATTGATGATGATTAATCAGCTGTTTATACTGATATTGACCTAGTGCCTAGGAAAAGCATGACTTTTCCGTAGTAGCTGATTTGTATTTGTTGAAGGTTTTAAAACCTGTAATTTCCAAGATAGATCAACTTATATTATAGAACACACTGCCAAACAGACGTGTAATGAGGATAATGGGATATTGTTTTGATGTTCAAGCAGCTTCTCCAAACTAAAACTGAAAGACTGGTATGACAATAAGCATGGAGAATTCATACCTTGTGACCCTTGTGGCACTTAAGGCGACCAATGCGGGCAAAGAAGTATGCTTGGATTTTAAAAATTAATCCATAGTCTAAACTCACTGTTTCACTGCCATTCTTAAGTTTTGAATTAATTTCTGGCTGGAAACCTGGCATTTTCACTCATATCAGTCCCCTAAGACTACTGAAGCTAATTTCACATGCCCACAGGGTCACTTCTATTTTCATTTGCCCAAGAACAAAATTTACTTGCCCCATGCAATACGACCTGGGTTTTTCCTGCAATACTTTGAGAGTGGTGATGAGTGCCAAGTAAATATTTCTCTTTCTTTCTTTTTCAGGCTGAAAATTTACTTTTAGATGGAGACATGAACATTAAGATAGCAGATTTTGGTTTTAGTAATGAATTCACTCCAGGCAACAAACTAGATACCTTTTGTGGTAGTCCCCCTTACGCAGCACCAGAGCTGTTTCAAGGCAAGAAGTATGATGGCCCAGAGGTTGATGTCTGGAGTTTAGGTGTAATTTTATACACTCTAGTCAGCGGATCACTTCCATTTGATGGACAAAATTTAAAAGTATGAATTTTATGCATTGTCATTCTCATCAATTGTGAATTTCAGCCTTTTTTTGCCAATCCATACGTGTCTGTGGACTTCTGTCAGTCACCATTTTAAATTAAAGCAACTATAAATGTTTCTTTATAGGAATTAAGAGAAAGAGTCCTCAGAGGAAAATATAGGATACCCTTTTATATGTCGACAGGTGAGCCAGTAGACCGAAATTTGTTTTAAATGGTACTATAGATCACAGCGCTCAAAACAATTGAATCCCAGCTTGCCCTTGGGACAAGTAGATCTCAAATAATGCTTGGCCTGGGCAAATCTTAGTTTGCTCTTTTAGTGATTTAGTTGGTAAAAAACTTGCGTGACCCTTTGTGATCGGGCAAGTGAGAAGGAAAATCTACTTGTCCTGGATTGGATGGCACTTTTTTTTCGAGCCCTGGATCAGATGTACATGTATATACCTTTACTATTAGATCTGTTGCATCTGTTGCACAGAGTGCTTTCAGTAAGATTTGAAGTAGGTGGCTACCTTGGAACAGCACCCGCTGGAGTAATATTAGAAGCTCAGGAGAATTTCTCTTTGGAGAATTTTTAAAAAGTAAATATACCTGTTGTAGGTCAAAATGAAATAAATGAAATTCCTTTGTCTCTTAACCCTAATTATTCAAAGACCATGAATAATTAGGGTGAGAAGACAAAGGAAATTGAGAATCAAACTAGGTTAAAATCATTTTAACCTGAATTTCATTTTGACCTATGACATACCCGCCGACTTTCAATAGAATACCCGCCGGAGCTCTGGCGGGTGTCAGGTCCTATTGAAAGCACTGTGCAGAGTTGCCCTTGGAAGACCCCTATTACAAAAAAAATTATCTTGAAAAAGATACGCAATGAAGTTTGTTTGTGGGTTTGAATACTTTTTTACTTTAGAATTTTGGGTGGAAAAAACCTTTTTTAATTGCTTTGCATAATCTTACTTGTTTCTAATTTAACTTTTCTCTTTTTTTTTTTCAAGACTGTGAGAATCTATTAAAGAGATTTTTAGTGCTTAATCCAACAAAACGATCTAGACTAGAGGTAGGTATCTTTAATATTGTTAGTTCCTATTAGCTGCAGTAGATGCTCCTTACAACATTGATATGTATCTTGTTATTGAGGCAGTGGACTAGAATAAAGAAAATCATCTAGTATCATGATGAACTATCAAATTCTCGGAACTGACTTGAACAATGTAGGCTTACCTTAGAAGAATTGACATGATGAGTTTGATGCAACAAGAACTTTGAAGGGTCCTGTTTTGTTATCTTGTGTGTAAGTGTGTTTCTGATTGCTACTCATGGCTAGTTTTATTATAGAGCTTCATTCATTAATAATGATTACTGTATTGGTTGTACTGTGGAGGTGCGGTGGCCTCATGGTTAGTGCGCTCGACTCCGGAGCGAGTGCTCCGGGTTCGAGCCCTGGCTGGGGACATTGTGTTGTGTTCTTAGGCAAGACACATTACTCTCACGGTGCCTCTCTCCACCCAGGTGTATAAATGGGTACCGGCGAATTTAATGCTGGGGGTAACCCTGCGATGGACTAGCATCCCATCAAGGGGGGAGTAGAAATATTCCTAGTCGCTTCATGCTACGGAAACCAGAATAAGCTCCGGCCTGATTGGCCACTTGGCTCTTATGCAGACTCTTATTGGTTGTACTAAATTTGTACCTTTTACTTTTTATTTATTGCTTTGTAGCAAATTATGTCAGACAAGTGGATGAATTTAGGATATGATAATCAAGATCTTAAACCATATAGTGAACCTACACCTGATTTTAAAGATGAAAGAAGAATAGGTAAGGAGTTTGTAACAACATACACTGTTGTTTGACCATAAGCTGGACTAGATGTTGTTCAAAATGTAATTCCAACTTTTTCATGTTCAGAAATTATGCTTCAAATGGGATTTTCAAGAGAAGAGATCCACGAAGCTTTGTCAAACAACAGATATGATGAAGTCATGGCCACGTACCTCCTCCTTGATGAGAGAAGGCAAAAATTAACAGTGAGTAATATTAGCTTTGAGATGATGTGAATTTAGTTCCTTAATTCCATAAGTGATCCCAAGAGTTGATTGCTCCATACAGAATCGTAGAATTGTCAGTACTTTTAGAGATAATTCAGTCATTTATTACCTTTTTTACAGTTGAATGGCTCCAGTGACCCACTGATGGAAAACACCAGTGCACCAAGACCAAGTTCTTCTATGCCGTCTGGTGTTCCTGCTCCTATTCGGCCGAGCCGTGCCAGTGCCAGGCGGGAGAGAGGAGATCGTGAATTACCTAGAAGGTATACTGAAGGTCGCACTCCTCATAAATCAGGCCCTGGTATAAGCAGGCAAGCATGACTAGGTTGCACCCTTTTAATTTTGTACTAACCTTTTATTTTGATATTATTTTTGTTTCTCTCTGTGTTCTTCCTAAAATAATGTTGAGTTCGTTGTCAACATTTGTTTTATGTTGGAAATGTTCCCTCTCTCTCTCTCTCTCTGCATACTAGCTGAATTTTAAAATTGTGCATACTAACCATTAACCTTGCATGCTTTAATTAAGTCTAACTAGTTTTCTGGAGAATTTTTAAAATTCAAATATACCTGCTCAATTTCAACAGAATACCCGCTGGAGCTATGGGTCCTATTGAAAGCACTGTGTTTGTGATGTGAAAACTGTTACTAAAGAACGACTTGTGCAATTTTGATGTTTTACTATCCCAAGTGGTGTAACTCCCTTAATTGCACTTGTGAATGTAGAATGTAGGATAACCAACACTAAACATTTTCAATAGAGCTGCCACTGATACAGGCGGAACAGCATCAAGTCAAGCAAAACCTATGGGCAGAGGAGAACGTGATCGGGATAGAGGTGGCGTGATAAAGAACGCCATTCCCAATGACGAGCGAGTGCCAACATCTATTGGACGAGCTTCAAATCCTAACAAGTCTGAAATACCTGAACGTGCAGCAGATAGAAATCGAAGAGGAAAGACGCAAAGGGTTAGTTCCACAAGAGTTGTTTAAAATCTATAATCTCCTTGCAGTAAATCTGATAATGTTATGATTTCTTGCCAACAACAAAATAAAAGTTAAAATATTGGCAAACTAGCAATTTGATTGGCTGTTCAGTACCTCAGAACACGACTTGGTCAAATTTCTTGCCGAAAAGTGGTTTTATCAATGTTGTCAAATAATTTGACTACTCAATCTTGGTTTCTACTGACTTTGCAAATGGCTCAAAGGTTTACTCCTCACCCAGCACCAGTCTATAGGAGCCTTCAGCTTGCATAGAGCTTGCGCAGTTGACTTGGTAATAACGATTGATTCCTGAAGCGGTTGTGGTCAGTATGCTGATTTGAACTTGTCATGATATTTTAGCAACACAGTATGCCACCAGGGATCATTAGAAGAAACACCTACGTTTATGGCGAGAAACGGGCAGAAGAGAGGAACAGCACATCACAAACACCCTCAAGTCAGACGAATGGGAAAGGAGAAAGGTTTGTGACCAAAATTTAAAACAGCATATTACACCTCACCATGCGCTGCAGTAATTTTGTCCTGACTTTGAAGTGATGTGTTAGTCTGCCAAGTCAGTACTGCATTTCCACATTTGTGTTTAAAGATTGGTGAAAAAGTCCAAAAGTAATGCAAGTGCAGAAGGGAAGAAAAGTAATCAAGACATTCCAACATTACACCATACATTGCTAAATTTGTACATTGGCCATTGCAAATGCAAACTGCTAGCATCTTTGTTGTAACTTCTTCTTTTAGAATGTCTTCTTGCTTCCTAAAACACTGGTGGCTTCTCTCTTGCGAACTTGGCTAAGTCTGTAAAGCTGTTTCAAAGAACTCAATCTCTTATCTTTCTATTTCTCTGCCTTCTATTAGTGCGACAGAACCCGGCCCTAGTGGCAGTAGTGTGGGTGCTGGCAGACCCACTTCAAAGCAACCCCCGCCAGATCTTGGTAACAGGCTATCACCCACACGTAGATCTCTTCCACCAGTCGCTATTCACCAGGAAAATAGACATAGAGCTGGGTGAGTGTGCTCTGTCCTTACTTATTTTAGTTTCAGAGTGATTCGAGACAAGCAGAGTTATTTCCCTGATTCATCTGTGCTTCAACCCAAAGAAAACAACACTGATCATATAGTGCAACCTAGCAAAGATCTGTTCAGGGTCTGGGATTGATTGCTAAGTACAGAAATTCAAGATTGAGCGACGGCCTGTAAGAGACAATGTACAGATATTTGTAGACATTTGTCATCCAAATGAAAGTTTTGGATTGAATCATGGAAATCTTTTATGCAGAATGATAGGTGAAAACAAACAGGTGGCTATTCAGTTCCTCTCTAAAATTCAGTTTACATAGCAGAAATGCCACTTACATACATGTATGGGAAATGTGATTGATTGGATTCCACATCCTTTCAACCAGCTGTAGCCGTAACTATTCATTGTTGCTCAAATACACTGTAAGGTTTTAATTCTCTGCTTTAAAATATTGCTTGTTCAACTTGGGTGCATGCTTCTGATTGTCAGTTTACACTCTGGAATTTAGTGGCAATGACTTGCAAATAACGGCTGAAAAGTGAACTGTCATTTTTTTCTTTACTGCAGTAACTTCAATTTTTGTTAAAAGTGCTGAAACTTTATCTTTTTCTTGCATCCAGTATCATCTCACATTGTACGTGTATTTTATCTGGGTGACACGAAATGAAATCCAATGAAAATAACTATTTATTCTTTTGATTTTCCTTTTGTTGTCCAGAAATACATGTCTGTATTTCTTGTGGCAAAGCAACTTTAAAATTAATGTCATATTTTTCCTTGTATGTATTTCTGTCCTTTAATTTTAATTTTCACCTTTTATTTCTTCCAGGAGAACAAATCCCAACTCTGAAATTCAACCTCAACCCTCACGGCTAGGAACTAGAAATATGACAGCGCGGAGTACTTTCCATAGCGGTCAAACGAGACCTCGAACCCAAAATGGGCCCGATAGAGGTAACGATCCTTTGGGCCCTGGTGGAAGACCATCACTCCTCAGTAAGCTTACGTCCAGATTTAGTAAGAGGTATGTATTGCTACCGTAAATTATAGTACTCGCTTACATGTATTTTGGTGGAAAGTTTGGTGAAATACAAATTTCTCATTTATGAACGTACAATTTTTACGATGTTGGAAGCATATACTGTATTGTCAACATGAAACAAATTGAACACCATTGTTGTCCCTATAGGTCACAATCATTTTCATTTGCCAAGAATCATGACCTTCAGCTGTGTCTAATTTAAAAGTCCACAATTTTTACTTATAATCTGATTGGCTTACAATTGAAATGAAGCAGTCTACCTGCTCAAAAAAACTAAACCCAGCTAGATGTTACTCTTCTTGTTGGCGATCAGAAGGAAAAACACAGTCATAAGTGATAAAACTTATTACTTTATGGAAATTTTTCATTCAAATGTGGATTTAACTTAAAGAAAATTCAAAGAACTTCAAACCCCACTAGTAGTTCCTAATGCAGCAGGGACAATGTGTCTCTCATACGATTGTATTTCATTGTAACTTACATGTACTAGATGGCGTATGTGTCGGTTCCCCTTTTTGGAGACTGACAAAGGCCTCGTTTTTTCAGTGATTGTTAATCAGCAGAATTAAGTTGCTGTAGTTTGTTTGTCTGATTACGTTGTCAAAAAAAAACCAATCAAAACTTCTTCATACACCTGTACATGTTAGTAGCTGCTGTTCTTTGTCTCTAAACGAGTACATTAACTGGTTAAAATTTTTGTTGTGTTAAATTCAGTGAGATTAAGGTGTAAGTTATTTTAAACATGATTAATTAACGAGTTGTATGCAAATGTACAGCTTGGATTGAATTAAAACAACATAATGTGCCACTGGTAGTGTGTTCACAATAAACAGCTGCCTTTTTCAGTGTTAATGAAATAAAATGAGATGGTTTGTTTATCAAACAGTGCTGCTTGTCAGTAACCCTGTTTACTGCACAAGCAGGCCTGTTTGCTACTTCACAACCCCAAAATCTCAACACTGTTTTGGAATCGAACGACAAGTAACACACAAAGATAAAGTGTAAGAGTAAATTGTATGAATGTACATGTATGATTGCTGTTGATGGGGTGAGATAGTTAACCCCATGTGACTTCTTAGTCGGCAGCTGGATCCTACAGTGGCATCAAGGCCAGGTCCCCAAGGACAACGGTCAGTTTACAGTGACATGTTAAACTTCAATAAACAGTTGCTTTGCTTGGTTTCATCCTGTTTGTAGACAATAAATTATGCTAGTTTTCTGCTGGATAACTTCAATGTAAAAGTAAACCTTATTCTTGTATACCCCTAGTTAGAATTATGTGGATTAAAATAAACTTAAAACATGGTAAAGTAATAAATGAAGCTTAGAATTTATCTAAATTTGTGTCAAAATAAACAAACTGCTGTCCTTACCACAATAAGGATTATGCTGCAAGCTGAGTACAGTAAAAACCTACCCACAGAAACCTGGTGATTATTAGCCTGTAGGCTAAAAGATTAGCCTTTTAATTGACCCCCATTTTATGAGAACCTGTTGAGCCTGAGATGTGAAACTGATTCTTATTCAGAAGATAAGTTGCACTGTATTGAATGCAAAAAAACCTGAAATCAGTCTTTTCTTTTTGACATAATTACCTGTAGATGTTTTTGAAACATAAGGAAACACTTCAGTCATATGGAACAGCACCAAACCCATGAGACATCACATACAAGATTACCTTTTAGGCTAATTAGAAAGAAAATCTAGGTTGTTGTAGGTGGGTTTATACTGTATTGTTGATAACACAGTATGGTATTTGTGACACAAATGTATTCTCTACACTTGCTGCACATCTATTCACTGGTATTTTTCCACTGTACATGTATGTATTCCATCCCTTGTACAATAATGTGCAGTAAAATGTCACTGTACAAGTGTACAAGGGGAAAAATGAGGCTACAATCGTTGTTGTAGCTCTCTGCTTACATGACGGTTTCTCCATAGACCAATGGAACAAGCTTTGTCTCCAAGAGAACCAAGAGAGGTGTCCCGCGGCAGCATAGGAGGCAGTGGACAAGGGTCAGTTGAGTCTTGCTCTGCAGTACCTTACATTAGTGAGCTTCCCAGTGACTTCTGTTTACCTGTAGATGAGAGCTAAACTCTCATGTTACGTTTGAAGTTGTCCTTCAGAAGCATTCGACGGAGGCCTTGAGCTACTGTTATTCTTTTAATTCCAAACTTTCGCCCTGACGGTGCTGTAGATTGGCAAAGGCTTGGAATTAAAGGAATAACAGAAGCTCAAGGCCTCAGTCCAGTCGTCTTTTTTATGGCATATGACCGTCTTCTGTGGGTCTGGTGTGAGGTGATTCAGTATGTTGGTGAATTAAAGAGCCCATGTCTGTCTTTAGGTAGAAAAACCGTCTGGCTTGATATTCGATGAAAGTGACATTTATCATACATGCAGTAGTTTTCAGTGATTTTCAGAACCAATATTGAAGTGATCAGTTGATTCCTGTGTGTATAGAAAGTAGAGTTGCAAAGACTGTTTAGTGTTTTCAAACAAAAACAGATTGGTATCGTTCGCAGAAACTCTGGGGGGGGGGGGTGATTAAGGTGAGGGAAAATGACACTATGTAATGGCGTGTTGGTTAATTGTTGTGCATGGAAGGGGGTGGTTGAGGGGGGGGGGGGGGGAGGGCGGGGCAGCGGGTCATGGGTGCGTGGGTTTGTAACTGGAAATTATCCAAAATCAACAAATCATTGAAGCTATTTTTCTGTCCACATTGTTCGTACATGCAAACGTGAACGTTCTCCCTGAATCATTTAATGGCGCTTTTAATTAATTTTTGCAATTCATACGCAAGCCTTTCTTGGCGACATCAGACAACATTTAACAGACCACGAAACAAATGCGCCGTGTATATTTGAAAAGCTGAATCAGGGAGAGACTTGTGCTGCAACGGCGGGAAAGTGAAAAAACGCAAACTGCGTCGTCAACCTGGAGTTGATATGGTAAATGAACCTGAGGCTTGTGAGTGAGGCTCTCGCTCAAACCATCTACTGTACAGGAAGGTGATACCTTGTCAGCTCCAAAGTTGATGATGATCAAGTTATTTTATCATGGTTGGCCTCCTTGGCTGAATATAAAATCAGGAAGTTGTACTGTTCCGTGCCAGGGTAACTAATCAAAGTATTTCATTTCATGATAACACAATAAAGACGATAAAGTTAATAACCTGCTGAATGAATGTCTTTAATATGTTCGTGTTTTATGTAACTCAAAGTGAATAATTAGGTCAAAGTTCTCACGTGCAATTGGATGTGATTTCTTAGCCAATCAAATACGACGTAACCACGTGCATTGCACGTGTAACTGGTTATATTCTGTGAAAACCCAACACAAAGGTAGAAGCAAGTGATAATATAACACTCCGAGTTTGTTTTCAAACAGCAAGTGCTAGGAATGTTGTATTTCAAGCACTACCCCTCAAATAATAAAATGTGAGATTTTTTATGTGATTTTAACTTTTTAGACAGATTGTGTGCGCTGTGTTAAATTGTCGTGATGTATCTTGGCGAGGTTTTTGGTATAAACGTGGAAACACATATTCGTTTCATATGTTAATGAAACTTGATTTCGTTTTGGAAGTTTGTTTTAACTTATACGAGGGTGCCAATTCTTCAGTAAAAAGACTTAAACAGAAATTAGTGCTTAGATAAAGAGCTTGTAAACTGTATTTAAACCTAACCTGATGTAACATGTCTTAGCTACAGTAAAATTAAATACATGATAAATTCCTAAATAAAAAAAATACTTAAACTGATTGCCTTTGTTAAGCTTGGAACTCGGAGAAGGCTGTTTACTGCATGACGTTACAAAAATAAATGTTTCAAACTGAACTAGCCGACGCCAATAACACCTCGTGACAAAACCCTCCCAGGGAGAGGGGTACGGTAAGTCGTTTTATTTCCCAGCATCCCTGAGTGCTACGCACGAAGTGACGTCATGTGGTACCTTCTCTGGGTTGGCTCCTGGATGGAACAGTGCAGCTTGGAAACGCGTCAGCTCCAGACCCCTCGCTTAGAAAACTTGTTTAGTCGATTGCGCATGGTTCCGATCCTTGAAAGTTTCAAGGAAGTTTTTTTGGGCCGTGACTTCTTTGCATTGTGGTTTTTCAACGTGAAATAACATTCGTTTTTGTGTGTGGTCTTCTGATTGTAATGACGCCTAATCATCGATTTTGTTGTCCCACGTAATTGCGAGTCCCGGCGCCGTGTTTAACGTACTAAGGCTAACGTGTTTACATACAGAGCGTGAGGCGATTAGCATAATACTGGATTAATAGCTGGCCTAATGAAAACTGATGTGGACTAATTCTTTCATTTCTTGATGTAACCACTTGGCAGGTTAATTGGGGGCAGGGAGTTTAACATGCACTGTTGGTATCACAAATCGTGTTCATTCCATGTCGTCTTTGTGCCGCACCTCTTCATATTTTTAGTGGTTTCCATTTTGAGTCGCTTTGTCTTGTATCCGTCCATTGGCATATCATCTTTATATCACTCACCTGCTTGATCACTCACCACAACGCCATCTTCTGTTCTGTTGGTTTGCTGATTTCTCTTTGGGACCATTTCAGATTAGTCCACATGTGATTTCATCAGCTATTAATGAACAGAAATTTGCACTTATTGTTTTGTTATTTCAGTTTGTTTCCATTTGTTACGATTGTATTTTGGAAGTGCATGCATCACTTGATTAAGCGAATCCACTGCGTTGACATGCAGTGAAACGAGTCGTTATACTTCGTGAATGGCCGAAAGCTAACCGATTATCTCCGACTACTTCCGATCTTTTTTTAGAGAAATTAGCTACGTAAAAACACTTTTTTGACAGTCGAGGATAAAAAAAAACAGTTAAAAACTTGTTGAATGATTCCCCTGAAGCTATTTTTTTTGGCAAAAAGTTTGTCATTCCTCGCTGTTCAGGTAATGCATGCAATCTTTTCCCACTTGGATTATTTTAGTTTATTTGTTGTTGTTTGCACCCCGTAGCCACCAGCACTAGTCGAAGTCTGTTTGTTTTGTCATTGAAAGCACAGTGTAAGGAAGTCACGGCTTATTGCCGCTATTGCTAAGTCAGTGTGCAATTCATTGTGGCTTACATGGCGAGGGGTCTGACGAGCTGTGTTGTTGCGTTCAAGGGCCCGAGGAGCTAGTTCATCCGGGGCAAAGTCCGTGTATCCGGACCCAAAGGCCCGTGCGAGCCCCAGGCGCAAATCTCTGCGAGGAACGTTTGCTAGGCTCTCGCTCAGAAAGCACAAAAGAAGGCAGGTGTTGGCAAATCTGCGCCTGCGCAGTTGGACCAATCTCCAGCTAGTGCCAGTCTGTTTTCATTTCGTTTTCGCGCATGCGCCCTGGACTTTGGTGAACTGAACCTAGCACTTAATTGTTTCAATGGTGTTAGCGCCTTGTCGTTCGACCAATCAGCCGCTAGAGTTGATTTCAGATGCTGTTAAATACCTAAAGCTAGCATGTGATTGGTTTAATGGTGCATGTGTGAGCTTGTTCGACTCCAGTTAATGGCCAGTTCCAGGGCTGCACAAAATTTATTCATACAAGCCAACTGAATCTAGCTTTTGATTGGTTCAATGGCGTATGCGTCCTCGTTGTAAATGTACTTGGATGGGACAAGTGTGCTTGATAGGTTCAACGGATAAGAATGACACCTTGGTCAGTGTTACTCATTATATGAGGAAAACTGATTGTCAATGTGGTAAATGTTTGCGTCATTTCAGTCTTACCGTCTACATGTTTCAGTGATGCAAGAGAGTTAATAAAATGTATGCGATTATCGGTATAGTCATCGGTAAGATCTGTCAATCATTTGGACATTGAATACCGCTTTTCTACGTCACGCTCGTTTTGTTGTTTGTTTGTTTTGTTTCAGGATATGACTAATGCTCTATTTCTTTGCACGGCAGGTCCATGAACGACACATCAATGGGTGAAAAACCTCGCTCCCTTCGTTTCACGTGGAGCATGAAGACAACGAGTTCCATGGACCCGCAAGAGATGATGGAAGAAATTAGGAAAGTGTTGGATACGAATAGCTGTGATTACGAACAGCGCGAAAATTTCCTGTTGTTCTGTTGCTATGGCAATCCCGCTGACGCCAATCACGTGCAGTGGGAGATGGAAGTGTGCAAACTTCCTCGCTTGTCGTTGAATGGGGTTCGTTTCAAACGCATCGCCGGCACGTCGATTAACTTCAAGAATATCGCCTCGAAGGTTGCGAACGAGTTGAAGTTGTGACAAAATAATTTTATTTGAATGCGGCTATTTGCGAAAACGGTGGAGGACGGACAAATCACTGGAAACGATTTGGGATACGAAATGATTTCCCTAGGAAATGCAGGTGCGCAGAAAACCACAAACTAAAGCTGTTTTGGGTTTTTTTAGAACTTCATTGGTCCCACGACCCTTTGAGGAATGCGAACACCTTCTGTCTGTAGGTTGACGGAGGGCGGAGAATTCTGTTTCTTTTGCACCATAACGTTTGCGCTAGTTAAGCAAGCCGAGTGTTGCTCGATGTTTTTTATTTGCTACAGAACCACGGTACATACAAATGACATATTTCTACGAGTTTGAGAAATTCAAGATGACCGATACGTGTACAAGTTCATGTAAATACCCATAGGAATTATTTAATTTTAATGGAGGGCAGGTGAAAGATAGCTGCCTATATGGCCCCGATCCTAGTGGGGTGAAAATGTTTTCTTTGTTATTTGTGTTATCAGTAGGTGTCGTTCACATAATACACTGCGTGCAAACACTAGTAATCGTAAGCTAGTCCCTTGCCCTCTCCCGTCCTCCGCCCGTGAAAGTCGTGGAGTACTGGGGAGAGGCTGGATAAGCAAGCCGAGTGGAGCTTCAAGGAGTTTCCAGTTGTTCCTTTGCTTGCCTCAGTTTGCGTCATAAGCGCGGATAAAGGGGATAAAATGCTCCTCTGTGGAAAGTATACAGGAGCTCTACAGATAGCAGAATTCCTGAGTAAATGAGTGGCATGCATTTGACAGCTGGGAAGCCGGATCAAGGCTCACTCTGCGTGTTTTGATGCGCTGCGTAAATAGAAATTGCCTCGTTAACCTGCAGCTCATTGTTTTTAATTGTTTTAAACAGCTCCTTTTTACCGTTCTGCCCGGAAATGAGTATAAAAGGTATCGGATTTCGGAATTTTTCGGATGGTAACGAGTGCAAATCGGGAAAATTCGTTTATAGCTCGAGAAACGGTGAAGAAGGACCCTCCCCCCCTATTTTTTGGATCGAATGATTGCAGCTCTGAATTCAAGTTTGGGATAAAAACTTGGTCGTTTTATTGAACTATACGTGCACGGTGTAAAAAGAAAAAAATTATGGGCATCGGTGAGAAAATTATTTTTTCTTGTTCTTGCAAACCATCAACAGAAAAAGACGCGATTGTTTGCAAAAGCAAGTGAAACAACAATTTTACATTTAAATCCCCGACACAGACGGTTGCGTGACTTTAAAACATCGAGTCACGCAAGCGTATGTCTCGGCAGCTGCATTTTACTGTGAAGGGTCAATGCACTTTAAAAGTAGCCATAAGTAAGTAGATGCAATAAATTAAATCCTTTGTTCTTTTTCAATTGATGTACATTTTTATTGCTGTAAGAATCAAATCTTCGTTTTTGTATGATCTCCACAATTCGTACCAGTTGGTCAAACCTCATTCTAACTCTCTTGCGTGTAAAAATGACAAGAAGTACTTCAAAGCGTTGACGCTGCTTGAAACGTAATTTAATTTATCTTGGGTGGATTTGGAAAATCAAAACACACAGGTGGTTTTTCATGTTTTGTTTGCGTTTTAATCCGCGTCACACTTGTTAGTATTCAGTCTTTGGAGCGTTACCAGTCACGCAACTCCTCTCTGTGGCACGCAGGACACCTAGAGAAGTTTTGCCTTACTGGTGTCATCTCGTCTTAGTTGTAAGATTGTAGTGTCGAAAATCAAATGGAATTCTTGCCTCGGTCTCTACCTTTGTAAATATTCTTCCTTTAGAATTTCAATCTACTGTGGTTAAATATAAGGCCAGGCAATTTCTTGATGTGTATTACGCTCCTTTTGTCGCTTTTTAGTCAATGTAGGGTTATCTATAACAAATATATTCTTGAACCTGGAAATACTGTTTGATTTTTACACTCGTTGGCATAACCATTCTTCGAGTAATCTCTAAATGTCCAGTAAGTGAAAAAGAACAAGACGATCAGTATAAATCCGAAAAAGTCTGAGCGACATGAGCCCTTGGGCTAGTGACTCGCCCCGTTCAGTTTTCAAACAGGTTTTTTTCAGCATAGGCACTAGCTAAACAGATTCCCAATCCCACATGCTCAGTACAATAAAGACTTGACAAGGCAGCTATTTCCGACGTCACACGACATCGTTGCGTGACGACCCAAATTGGCATTTGTTAGTTCGGCTTTCAGATTAAAACGAATTGCCCGTCCAGAAAAGTCATCCATCTTCGACTATGGAAACGGTCAAAATCTCATCCCTTAATACTGATCAGATTAGGGTCGGATCATTATTTTTTTGATAGAGGGGGGGGGGGGGGGGTGTGCCATTTTCCTAAAAAAAAATTCCTGCACAGCAAAAATTACCGGGGAACAATCGTGCAAGGGTAGGCATGGGAGAAAAATATCGAGCAAGTGCTTTCTACGAACCAGGTTCTGTGTTTTACTAGAAAAGTAATTCTTGCACAATTTATTGCCCACCGAAAAAAGGAAAAAAATAAAACGATGACCGCACTTTCTGCCACAGATGCTCCGAGACGTTAATTGGAAAAGATTAGCAGACTGGTTTCGAGACAATCTCCCGATAAGCGATGAATGCACTTGAAAGAATAACACTGCCCTCCAGACCAGACCCTCATTCGAAATATGCACTTCAACCAAACTACATTTTCCTGTCGTGGTACTATATATGGCAAGCTAAACTTGAGGAAAAGGCACTTAATTTTACACGTCTTGTGAAATCAAGACTTACCTTAGAGACAAAAGCGGGCGACACCAAAAAATGGATTCCTCTTGCAGATGGTATACAAAATGCTATTTCCAGTCCTCCTAACTGACAAATTTTCCAGTTGCTTAAATTTTCCAATTTAAGCAACTGGAAAGAAGAAGCCTGAAAAAAAAAAAAAAAAAAAAAAAAGGAGGTCACGGGTTCGAATCCCGTTGAAGCCCTGATTTTTTTCAGGCTTCTTCTTTCCAGTTGCTTAAAATTGGAAAATTCACTGCGAGGATCATTCTTCACTTTCATCTATGACCGCAGTTCAAATATATATGAATTATTTTCATGTATACTTACACCATGTCACTCCTCACGGGAAGATATGAACTCATCAAATTGACCTCGCTCCCAATGTGTGGCTTCATAGCTCAGTTGGTAGAGCATCGCACCGGTATCGCGGAGGTCACGGGTTCGAATCCGGTTGAAGTCTTGATTTTTTTTCAGGCTTCTTCTTTCCAGTTGCTTAAATTGGAAAATTCACTGCGAGGATCATTCTTCACTTTCATCTATGACCGCAGTTCAAATATATATGAATTATTTTCATGTATACTTACACCACTGACATTTGTGTTGCTTTCATGCCACGCTCGGCTGCACAAACATACAACCAAACATCACAAGCTGCACATTAGTTAGCTGTTGGGCTGATACCATCCAAGAAATAACGCATCGTGTCAGGAGCCCAGATAAACACCAATTTCTGTAAAGCCCTGGCCAAACGCACTCGCAAGTAGACTTGGGTCTACTTCGACTCCGTGGTCAGACCTTGTGTGCACTTGACTTGCGATGACTTGCACTTACTTTGGTCAAGATCAACTTTACACGCAAGTCGACGCAAATCTTTTCTAGTCGTTTTTTTCAAGTTTGAAGTTTATTAAAGAAAAAACTCTCTTGCAGTAAAAACAACTGAATTAACGAGAATTATTTCACCGTTTGGCCACCCAACCCAAGTCAACGCAAGTTGAGTGACGTCCAGTCTTATTAGCTAATGAAATACAGGATATGTCTGCCTTGCAATGGTTTTTCTTTGGCGACTTGCGTGTACTGAGTCTGTTTGGCTGCGCTCGCAAGCATACACAAGTGAACTCCTCAGGCCTTGTTTTCTGGTGCTTAAAATTTATTTCACACGTGTTTCTTCCTTATTTTTTTCTTATCTAAATTAACGAGTCATAAACCAACATCTTTTCAGAACTAACATAAGTTTGCAACAGTTTGCAGGTAAAACAGAACATTCAAAATCTCGGGAATCAAAATCTAACGTTGGTTAAAAACTACGTTTGAAACCGTACAACATTCTTTCTATTTAAGGTTTTGAAGTCAATATTCCTGTTCGAGAAACTCTTTGATTGTCTGATATGGAGAAGCTTTTTTCATCAAATAGAGACATTTCTCGTTCTGTACTGTAGCAATGGGCTTGTTCCAGGGGTAAGTGAAACCATTATCTGCCAGCCAGCTTTTCACTTCCTCGTCGTATTGGCTATTAAACGTGTCTACATCCCTCGCCAGCACAAACAAGGTGGCCTGTAAATTATCGGTGACTACGGAGTACTCATACAAACCTTGCACACCGAACGAGGGCGGACCCAGTCTCACTACCCAGTCTGTTAAGAGATGTGAATACTATTTCAAACAAAAGCGTTTAGTTTTTGCTACGAGTTATCTTCAGCTTCGAGCGCGCGAGCGATACACGCGTGGAGTGCGAGAGGGGCGGTGAACCCCCTTTAGCGCGTGTTTCCCACGCGCGGGGTTAATATTTTGCTAAGCTTGCGACGAACTTAAGACAAAAGAGAGGGTCCGTGGACAGACCACGTTAGAAACACCCATACCAGATGGCCTGACAAACATCACTTTCTAGAGAACAGCCAGCCAGCCTGCCTGCGTTTGTTTAAACTTAATTATCTAATTCAAACTATTCCTCCAAGTTGGATCGAATAAAAGCGTGGATGTAACTGTCATTGTAAGAGATCAGAGTTCAATTAATTGTCACTTACAAGGCGCATCAACTGGTACACCGTCAAGGTGAACTTTCAGCTTTCCTGGCTCCTCTGGGTCTGGTATGTAGGCATAGCCTGTAATATTTTTTTGAGTGCCGGTTTCTGAGTAGAGTCTTTCACTGTTAAGCACTCCGACTTTTCCATCTTTCCGCAGTGTGTCTGTAAAAAAAGCAACGATATTAAGCACGAGAACCCGAGACGAAGATGGCCTTGTCTTCGAAAGGACCGCTTCTAAATTCTTTTTTGCTCGTTTTCTTTGTTTGTTTGTTTTTTCTCGGACGCGCAACGAGTCAAAACCTCCCCTTGTTAACTTTAGGCCCAGCAATCCATTAGGGCTGCTCCCTAAATAACTAAATACACCTGCAACATGCAGTCCCCCCCCCCCCCCCAGCCCTCTAATGTTTGGCGCAGCTCTCGCCCGAGTTTCGTTTAAAAACCAAACAAGTGACACTGTATTTCAACTTACAATCTGCCGTCACGCAAAACGCGTTACGCTCAAAAGTATCCATAACTGTGGCATCGGCATACATCTGTTCAAAACAGAGACAAAACAAGAAAAACAATAAAATAAAAACGTATGAACTGACAAGGACGCTGAAATGTTGTTACTAACACAATATGGAGCCAAAGTAGGAAGAAAAACGTTTGAAGGGGAGCAGTCAGGATTCTCTGATTTTTCTCCCCCTTCATAGCACTTCAAAGGCGCTTGGAAATCCACCACTTCATATTCTAATTCGATCGGGAATGTGTCCTTGATTAGAAAAGCCTAGAAGCCTGACACGTCAAATAAATAAAATTCTTTATTCATTTTATTTCTGTATTTAACACATGAAAACGTGGATAGAAAACATACGATATGTCTCACACGTGAAGGCCGCGAAGGGTTGCGTAACTTCCCACCCACTGACAGAAAGAGCAAAGCAACAGTAAACACTTCTAATTCCAATGCTTAAATGTAAACTTGGGTTATAGAGTTATTAAAGGCTACGCATTATATCGTTTGCCACTCTAAGACATGTCCTATATTATTTCTCGAGCGCTAATCTCGGAGATGTGCAAAAAAATAACTCCCATTTCTTGTGTAACTGTTGTCAGTCACTGTTGTGCAATCGGGCTGTGACATAAGGTGGACGCGTAGCTCATATATTATCGCCGAGGTAAATTTTAACGCACGCCTTATTTTGAAAGTAATTACAAGGTAGCTCGATAGCTGGGCTTCTGCAAGTGACAGCACTGTATCCCGAGGACTGTATGTACTAGAGTATTGCATAACCAGAGGCACAAGAGATTACATTAGTTCGCGTAAGCCCTTCGAAATTCTTACCTGATACCAGCGACCAAGATATTGTGTCACATTCAAGGTTGACACTGTGTTAATTCCGAAAGCGTCGCTGCAAAATGCGACAACTAGTAAAAATGCAGCGTATTTCATGTTGACTTCTTAGACTAAGCAATCTCGCAGCTACTGACCCAAGAGTTTGCTCGCGTGGAAAGGAGTTGGTAACAGCGAAGTCTGAGCTTTATTCTTTATACGTCTTTAAATATGGAATCATGCAGGACATTGTGTTGTCATCACGCGATTGAATTTTGCTGTAACCATGGTAACGCTGAAGAGAGTATTGAGTGGCGGCCAAATACAAAGCTGAAATTCTATTGGACAAGCCGTTGATACTGATACAGATGGAATCGCTGATACCAATCGTGACGTCATCGAAAAAATTAATTTATGCGTTCTCGAGTGTCACAAGTCAGATTTTCGCGCGAAAAAGCAACATGAGAAGGCTGCAACCTCGTTCCCAGGGTCCTCTCCTTCCCGTCCCCAGGAGCGAGAGAGAGACGCTCCTGGGGACGGGAAGGAGAGGACCCTGGGACGAGGTTGGAGAAGGCTGTTTGTGTAAAATGAGGTTGACTACACGACTCCTACGGTTCGTGACATTTGTACATTTGCCGTTCTTTGTTCGGTCTCTCGACCTTTTTGTTGCCTCACTTGTGTTTATGAAGGGCACTTCATGTTGTGTTATAAAGAGGAATTTTTAGTAGAGCTGAGCTGTTAGACTGTGCTATAGCAAATTTAGAGGTCATTGGTCTGCATAGTTTCCGCTGTTATCGGCATGACGTTTTGCAGAGTTTGACACCTCTGTAATTTGTCATGTGTTTATGCATTGCTTACGCTCATTTCTAATGCAAGATATGTCTCCAAGAATTTGCTTTCGAGGGACAAAATATGAAATTTACTGTGAACATGTTGCTTACCTGCATCATATAGTGTGACGCCGGACCCGGCTGTTTGATTAAAACTGCATGCAATTACAGTATGTAGATTCTTATCACTACGTCTTCGGAGACGCCCCAGCTTTACTTCGAGAAAGCTATATGTTTGTCTAGAGTCGTTTTTATGTTTCTTGCATATATCTGATCAAGCGTATGTTTCTCGCGCTCGATGTTTAAGTTTATTCCTCCTGTTGTTCGTTCTCACACCACATGATTCAAATGTAGCTGTTTACGCGGAAGTCTGTTGACTGTGTTGCGTGTTCTATATGCTATTATGCGTGAAAATTATGCCCGACGAAATTCTGCGGGCACTGCTCCGATTGGTTGAAACTAACAAAGGCAACCAGACGAGTCCAGCCGTGAGTTCGGGGGAGGAGCGCGGGCTCGTTTCCCGAACAGCGGCTGGAAATCGAGCCTAATACCACACAGCGGTCAAATGAGTGCGCATGCTCAAGCCGCGCGTGCGCGCGTGGGAATGGATTGCACCATTTCCATAGAAACAAGGTAGCGCCAAAATGGCGGCAGATTTAAATTTCGCGGTATGTGTTTCATTTCGCAAGGATAAGCCGAAAACAAAACAGCTAAGGATTTTACCTTAAACACAGCTCTAAAAGGGGCGTCTCTTTTATATATCTTTTTCAACAAAGAAACTATCTCTGCAACAATAGCGAATTTTCTTGTCGAATTTACGAGTTCGTAAAGAAACATGAAGACTTGTGTTTTTATCGCGATAGTTGTCGTTGGTCTCTCTGGGGGCAGATTTTCGTATGAGAAAGGCTGTTGCCTAAGCAATAAAACTTGGGAAAAGAACGTTTGTAGGGGTAGAATGATTGAACTTAGTACCGAGATGCCTCGAGTGGCGGAGGTTGACCGTGGAAATTTTGTGGGATAAAGAGGGAAAGTGACCGGAAGTGCTTAAACTCGCGCGTGTTCACGCGAGTGCCCAGTCGTTTGACCGCTGTGTTGTATTAGGCATTTTGGCGCTACCTTGTTTCTATGGAAATGGTGCAATCCATTCCCACGCGCGAACGCGCGGCTTGAGCATGCGCACTCATTTGACCGCTGTGTGGCCTAATACCAATACGAAATCGGAAATGCTGGGAGAAAAAATTACAACTTACAACATGACTGAATCAAATATGTCTCTCTTAGACTGCGAGCAGTGTCTTTCATTTCCTATCGTGCGAAAGCCAAAGAAGAACGATCAAGCGGTGAGAACTGCAGGCGCAGAAAGAAAAGAAATAATTCCTCGCCTCATTCCCTTCTCTTTCTTTCCCTAATTTACATAATTTTAACTTTTCAGGCCCAGAAACCGACCACTAGCGCGTAGCCTATGTCATTCTTTTCAACAAGAGTACGAGAAATCATGGTGACGATGCATTATTTTATAAAAAAGAGAAGGAAACTATTTCGTAAATTCATTCAATTCAAATAATATTTTAACGAGTCTGCAGTATTAATATTTAATCAAAGGTTGAAAAGCTCGAAGCCCACCCAAGGTGTAGGAGTAATAAGGTGCAACTGAAGTTAATTGTTGCTTTAACTTCATCTCTGGATCAGTTTTATCACTTTCTTCGTGAAAAAGATGGCGCCTCAGTTTAAAATCTGTTGTTTGTATGTATCTTTAATGCCCTCTTTATATCTTTGTTCCGTAATCCCTGCTCAAAATTTCAAACGCGAAAAACAAGGCGTGAGTTTCGCAAAGTTTATAAAAGCTCCTTCTGTCAAACTGGACACCGTTAGACTCGCAGATCTGAAGGTCTCGAAACTCGGAGAATGTACATTTGAATGTCTAAACCATGAGGAGTGCCTCTCGACAAACTTTGGCCGCACATCCATTGATGGAAAATATTCCTGTGAGTTGTTGAGAATGGACAAGTTTAGACGATCGACTGAGCTTGTTACCAGCGACGATTTTGACCATTATTATATTAAGGTGAGAAAAATGTAACCGGTTTTAACTTTATTAACATAGCCAAAAGAAAAAATGATCGCTGCCTACACCGTCAGTGGAAGTAACTTTTGCATCTGTGGTCAGTTTTTCACACATTTTTTCCGTTTTTTTATTGGAAGAAACTTGCCCTTCAAATGTTTACAGCTTTCAACATCTGTTCATTTAGAAAAGCTCCCACGGATCTTCTTTAAACGTAACTTTGAATTAGAAAAACCTAAAGACAAAGTACACGCTTTTTTGTAAGAATATATATTTTATTAACTTAAGTTTACGATAAGCAATTTAGAATAAAAAGCAGCGAAAAAAGCCTGGAGCCTTCGAAACGTCGTCATTCTTTAAAATCGCTACTTTTTATTCTTAATATTTATTATCCAACTCTGCTTCCTAGAGTACAAATAACGCGCGAAACGAGTACAAATATCAGATAGTTGTAGTCGTTTCGCGCGTTATTTGTACCCAGATATCAGATATCAGATTTGTACTCTATCAAATATCAGATATTTGTACTCGTCTCATTCCTGCCGGCCGCGCGAAGTTCAAAACCTTGGCAAGTCAGAAATCTGGGAAAAGAAATCGTTGGATAATAAATCTCTTGTTATACCCGTTTTGGTGTGTAGTATCGCTGTATATTTTTACTCGTTGTTTGCATTTTGACTCGCCCTACGGGCTCGTCAAAATACTGCACAACTCGTAAAAATATACAGCGATACTACACACCAAAACGTCTAATATAAATATATTATATAAGAATATCAAAGCTGAAATTTGCATATAGACCCGAATAAGAATATAGACCCGTGGCTGAAATAATGAAAAGCATATAACTTTGTGTGTTGAAATGTTTTAAATACAATACAATTATATGTTTTTAAATAAACCGTATAAGAATATTTACAAGAAGATGTTCAGTCTGAAATCGGCAGAAAAATACGAATATTAAGCCTCTGCCAGAAAAATGAATATTCTTATAAAAAGAGTGTGTGGTCATTGAAAGAAACTTAACGAAGTGTTTTGTTTAGCCCTGAAAAGATGACATGGATCGTTTTGCCATTAAATAAACCTATCCAGCAACTTTCCATGCATGAATTCTTGCTTGCACTTTAAAAACTATCTGAAAGTACTTTACAATTACCTTGCTACCAGATTCCAAAGAGAATTTGGATTAAAAGGCATAACGGATTAACATATTTCAAGCTTTGGTTTTATTGCTGCTTAGTTTTTAGTGTTTAAAAGCTGTTCATAGGTGACTGAGACACTTACATTTAAGGACTGTTCAAAAGAAGTAATATAACATCAGAAAATGTTGCAAAAACTGAACGCTGGTGAGCGGCAATGACACAGCGAGAGGTAATTCATTACAGTCGAACTTGTCCTAATTAAACTGACCTCTATAATACGTCATACGGTCAGCTCTATATATAACGGACACATCACTATGTTCCAGAGACACAGTAATTCCTCAGTAATCAGGACACCTCTATAGCTATAATATTGACTGACAGCTTTCCCCTTTGAGGGTCTGCATTAACAGTTTCAGGTCTAAATCGATGATTTGATCGCGGCCATTTCCTCCGGGGGCGAGGACCACCATATGAAAAGGTCCGGGATGCCTTAGGAGTATAAATCAACGATTCTGGTCTCGCTTGGGATGTTCATGACTAAACGCCACTTGTTTTAGCCGTCAAAGTATCTTTTAGGCTGCACTCGAAGAAATAATAACAAACTCTCTCATTCCCGTTTGTAGGCTCAATTTCCGGAAGTCTTTCGAGGCCGGTCTACTAGCTCGGTTCCTTTCCTGAACAGCGAAAGCCTATTCCGTTTTCAGTGGTGTCTTTTAGAAGGTCAAAGAAAGCTCGAGAAACGCCCACATTGGTCTCATTTAGGGGCAAATCCCTCACCTTTTCATATGAGAAGCTGTTCCCTAGGGGAGGCGCATTTATGTCGAACTAACGGCTACACGGAGGATAAGGAATAATATTGAAATCTCCTTTACAGACACCCTGCATAAGCTCTTCGTGTCAAAATGGCGCCAAGTGTAAACCGTCTTACGCAAATGATGATTATATCTGTAAATGTGAAGAAGGATTCATCGGGAAACACTGTGAAAAAGGTACATCATTCAGATAAGCATCACTTACATCTTTGCCATAACCTGTCCATAGCTTAGAAACGGGTCCTTTTTTATTTAAGAGCGAAGAGGAAGGCTAGTTGCGAGTTTTTTAACACCGTACAAGAGGCATAGTTCGTCTAACACAATGGCAGCCGTGTCTGTCAATCACAAACTGGACTGTTTAGCCTCAGCAAACGCTGCTGCACCTAACCAACAGAGCACTAATTCATGCACTTTTAAGTCCGAAGGACCTCTACTGTATGTCATTGTCCATCAATCAATAATTATATAATGAGTTAATTTTTTTTCTCAGTCAACTGGGTTAAGATGAAGCCACACCCAGAAAATTTACCAATTTGCTTTGGATCCCGTGGGGACACCCCTGGAATGTTCACAGTCCCATCATCCGGTGACATCATCACGTTTAAACTGATTCATCTGAGTGGTAATGTGAGCTGCACTCAGGGATCTGATACCAAATGGGGATGCGACCATCTAGCTGGGCCTGAGAAAATGGGAACCTACATAGCAGATTCCAACAAAACCCGCCTTCTTCCCAACGCCGAGCTGTTTGGAACAGAAGTATCCTGTGATGTACACATATACTATAACCTTCCAGGGTATACTCCGGACTCGCCTGAACTGTTATTTGATAATTTCACTACTCCTTTGCCTGTGACAGCAGGGCAGCACTTTGCAGTTTGGTTTGGAGAGGATTTCGATAACTGCGGCGACTCAGACAATGGTTCGGGTAAAACCTGTGTAGACGTGTATGGTTTGTTCCTGTAAACTGATCAATTTACAGAGCTCCCAGTCCTTTTCAACTGAAGTTTGTGTCGCGCAGTTTCAAGGATCAATGTAACAGTAATGATTATCCCAAAGTAGCCTGCGAGCAGGTTCTTCTAAGGAAAAGAAAGAGCAAGCTAACTAGTATGAAAGGCATAAATTATATGATATGCGATTCTAAGACATATCTTCTCGAGCGTTAAACAAGAACTCCCATTTCTTTTGTAACTGTTCAGAGTAACTGTTGTGCAATCAGGCTGTGGTATAACATGGAGACGTAACCCATATATTATCGGTCTGCTAAACTTTTACCCAGGCTTTATAAGTAATTTAAAAGGCAACTCGATAGCAGGGCTTCTGCGAGTGAAAGCACTGTACTTCACTTCACTATAAATCTGAAAATGCAAAAGTCACGGATATCAAGCTATAGTGTCACAACCGTGGCATACGTGGTACTGACGAAGTCACCAAACCTATTGGTGGCTGTGGCGTGGACAGTTTAACTCCTAGGTCTTATTGAGTGATTGGTCAACATATCAGGTCTACGACTTTTAACGAGCTTATAGACAGGATTCACTGAAGTCAAGGTACAAATAAACTTGTGACACGCCACAACTCTTCTTTACTGCAGCGATTGTATGTTAGCCATGCCAGGCGCCTCGTTATAATGTTAAGCCTGGGAATGTAATACCAAGGGTACGCCTTTGGATCCTTTCGATGGTGTCAGAAAGGTACTGTGACAAGTTAGCGAAGACTGCACTAGCATATTCTAGAATTGGCTTCACGAATAAACAGTATACTGAGACTGTCAGAAGAAGGAACACCGCTGTGCTTTAGTGAGCTAAGAACGTAGAGACATCGGTTTGCCTTTTTGTTGCGCAGCGAGTGAAGCGAGCGAACAGCAACATAGTCAGGATTTAAGAAGAATATATAGAAGGGGATACGAATTCATCACTTTTTACCAGAATGCATTGTATTTAACCAGAGTGCACTGCGCAACTTGTTACCAGAGTGCATTGCGCCACGAACAACAGGATCTAATTTTGTATCATTTCGCAATTTCTAGCTTCAGATTACCATATTACTACATTCTTCCGCAATGTTTTATTAAATACTGAAATTTCAGCCGTGCTTTTGCTCCTTTGACCCATAGGCCCAATGATAGAGCGTTAGCATTTTCACACATCCCAATGGACGCGTCCTCGGCACAGTCTCTCAACATTCCAGAGACATTTAATGCATACCAGTACAGAATTTATAACTTAATTTCTGCTCCTAAAATTTCCACATTTTTCGATTTTCGATGTCCAAACATAGTTCAGATCACCATGTGCTTTTCTGTGATGATCCCTTGTCACACCTCGCCATCGATGCGTCATCATGCATGAAGTGGATGCATACAAGGACAGATTTTAAGTTACACACTACGATTTGATACTACTTTGAGAACTAAAGGTTAATGTAAGTCTTGAAACGCGCAGGTAGATGAATCACTGCGTAAGAATTACTGTTAATTGCGAAGCGCTGAACTTCAGAAATTACGTAACCCAACAATGAAGGAGAATTTCTAGGAACTACCTCAAGGACCGTTAGATCGTCCACATAATTGGTCCGAAGGCAGTAGTCGTGAGGCAGGTCGTTTGCTATCACAGCAAGCAAGATAGGACCAAGCCTCGCCTCTTGTGGTATGCCTCCAATGAGCTTGGAGAGGCGGCAATGAGACACACCAGCCCAAGCCTGACAGACTGTGACCTACCCTTCAGGAGGGACGCGACACAGCGATGAAAGCAAGGGTGGATGTTGAAGCTGGTGAGCTTGTTCAGCAGGATGTGGTGATCTATGAGATCAAAGTCTTTCCTGAAGTCCGCAAATAAACATCTACTAACCCAGCAGTTGCCAGCATCAATCAATCAATCAATCAATCTTTATTGCACTCACTCTTGCTCAAAATAAGAAATTATAATAATGAATATATTAAAAGTAAAAATTAGAGTACCATTTTCCTGGAATAACCATAAGGGCTGGCGGAGACAGGCAGCCAAAGCTTCCAATGCAATGTGCAATGCAATGTGCTATCGCGTGCTGAGTGGACTTGCCCTCGACTGCGAACTGTTTTGCATCAGGCTAGCGTGTGATACTGGCGGCACCCTGGATGGGGTAAGCCCCTCCAGAACCTTTGCAGTTTGGCTTGAGAGGGAAATTGGTCTAAAGTCGCTCTCTATGATTTAGGGAGGACACTGTTTAGGCAGTGGACAGACTGAAAAGCTTTCCATTGAGCTGGGTAGGTATCCCTCATATAGTGTTGTATTATACAGATCGGCCAGCACAGGCAGGGGATAGCTCGAATGCAAAGACCTTTAGTATCCGGCTTGGAACCCCATCTAGACCGGGAGTTTTATTAGTCTAACGTCCCGGAGAGCTTTATAAGACTAATATGTGACACCAGTATATCTGGTGGGACCTCAGGGGCAGCGATAGCGGTAACATTACTTGAGCTGATGGGAGAAAAGCCAGAGTAGGATCCACGAAGAACTCGTTGATTCTAGTGCAAAGCGTGTCGACAGAACCGATTGTGTGGCCATCAATGAGTTGGTTATACCATTGTTGTTCACGCACCATGCGCGCCACTCCCGAGAGATTTTTTAATTCGCCCCGCCACCTCTGTATGTTAGTATTTTTTAAGTTCTTTACTTTACTTTGATAGAAGGAGTGCTTACATGTCTGCACAGCCTTTGCTACTTTGTTGCATCATAACTTGAATGAATGGATAAATCCCTTTGCAGATTAAGTAGATGTATGCGACGTCTGAGCTTTATACTTCGTTTCTAAATATGGAAGCATGCAGCACATTGTCACACGATTGACCTTTTCACTAACCATGGTAACGCTGAAGAGAGTATTGAGTTGCGGCCAAATACAAAGCTCCAATTCTATTGGACAAGCCGTTGATACTGACACTCAGGAGATGGAATCGTTGATACCAATACAAAATCGGAAACGCTGGGACAAAAAAATACAGCTTACTACATGACTGAATCAATAATGTCCCTCTTAGACTGCGAGCCACGTCTTTGATTTCCTATATCGTGCGATGCGAATACGCGAATACAACAGACAATGAAGAACGATCAAGCGGTGAGAACTGCAGGCGCAGAAAGAAAAGAAGAAAGAAACATTTTGACCTTCCTCCCCTCATTCCCTTCTCGTTTGTTTCCCTAATTTACATAATTTTAACTTTTCAGGCCCAGAAACCGACCACTAGCGCGTAGCCTATACCATTCTTTTCAACAAGGGTACGAGAAATCATGCTCACGATGCATTACAGTGGAATCCCGGTTTCTCGAGCCTCCAGGGGAAAGGCAAATTGCTTGGAGAAATCGGAGAGTTCGAGAAATCGGGGGTAAAATTACAGTGTTTGACTGAGGAGAGGGAACGACATCTGGAGGTTCGAAAAAATGAGGGTTCGAGAAATCGGGATTCCACTGTATTTTATAAAAAAGAGAAGGAAACTATTTCGTAAATTCATTCAATTCGAATAATATTTAAACGAGTTTGCATGTTTAATATTTAATCAAAGGTTTAAAAGCTCGAAGCCCACCCAAGGTGTAGGAGTAATAAGGTGCAACTGAAGTTAATAGTTGCTTTAACTTTATCTCTGGATCATTTTTATCACTTTCTTCGTGAAAACGATGGCGCTTCAGTTTAAAATCTGTTGCTTGTATGTATCTTTAATGCCCTCTTCATATCTTTGTTCCGTAATTCCTGCTCAAAATTTCAAACGCGAAAAACAAGGCGTGAGTTTCGCAAAGTTTATAAAAGCTCCTTCTGTCAAACTGGACACCGTTAGACTCGCAGATCTGAAGGTCTCGAAACTCGGAGAATGTACATTTGAATGTCTCAACCACGAGGAGTGCCTGTCAACAAACTTTGGCCGCACATCCATTGATGGAAAATATTCGTGTGAGTTGTTGAGAATGGACAAATTTAGACGATCGACTGAGCTTGTTACCAGCGACGACTTTGACCATTATTATATTAAGGTGAGAAAAACGTAACCGGTTTTAACTTTATTAACATAGCCAAAAGAAAAAATGATCGCTGCCTACACCGTCAATGGAAGTAACTTTTGCATTTGTGTTCAGTTTTTTTATGGGAAGAAACTTACCCTACAAATGTTTATAGGTTTCAACATCTGTTCATTTAGAAAAGCTCCCACGGATCTTACTTTCTTAAAAAGTAACTCTGAATTAGAAAAACCTGAAGATCTAGACAAAGTACAGGTTTTATTATAACAATATCGAGGCTGAAATTTGCGAAAATTTAGGAGAGTTTGAAATAAAACAAAACCCGAAGCTGAGATTTTGAAAAACATATACTTTAGTGCTGAAAATTTGTAAATACAATACAATTATATGTTCTTAATTAAATCGTATGAAATTCTTCCTTTTTGTAATGGGAAAAACAAGCAAAAAAGCAACAAAAGCAGTACTAGCCGTATGACACAGACACCACTGAAATACATTCAAAAACAGAAATGTCATACGCTATAATCTAAAAATGTTCGCAAGGATATTTCAGCGCTCGGCAGAAAAATTCAGCATTGGCCGGGAAACGATATACTTATTTAAAAAAGAGTGAATGGCCATTGAAGGCACTGAAAGCAGATGAAGGGAGATTTTTTTTTAGGGCTGAAAAGATGACTTGCGGGTTTTTGCGATTAAAAAAAACCTCTCCAGCAACTTTCCATAAATTCTGGCTTGCACTTTAAGTACTTTACAATCACCGACCAACAGTTTCCAAAGAGAATAGGGATTTAATAACAAAACAAAAGGAGATATAACATATTTCAAGCTTTGTTTTTGTTGAAGCACATTAAAGTTTAAAAGCTGTTTGTAAGCGGGACAGTTACATTTAAGGAGTGTTCAAAAGATGCAATGCAAAATAATGTGTTACAAAAACTGAACGCTGGTGAGCAACACCGACACAGCGGGGAAACAATTC
>OZ026600.1:570700-573200 GCA_964020085.1 Micromussa lordhowensis | reverse complement strand
GGAGTGCTTACATGTCTGCACAGCCTTTGCTACTTTGTTGCGTCATAACTTGAATGAATGGATAAATCCCTTTGCAGATTAAGTAGATGTATGCGAAGTCTGAGCTTTATACTTCGTTTCTAAATATGGAAGCATGCAGCACATTGTCACACTTTTGACCTTTTCACTACCCATGGTAACGCTGTAGAGAGTATTGAGTGGCGGCCAAATACAAAGCTCCAATTCTATTGGACAAGCCGTTGATACTGACACTCAGGAGATTGAATCGCTGATACAAATACGAAATCGGAAATGCTGGGCGAAAAAATACAACTTACAGCATGACGGAATCAACAATGTCCCTCTTAGACTGCGAGCCATGTCTTCGATTTCCTATATCGTGCGATGCGAATACGCGAATACAAAAGCCAAAGAAGAACGATCAAGTGGTGAGAACTGCAGGCGCAGAGAGAAAAGAAGAAAGAAACATTTTGACCTTCCTCGCCTCATTCCCTTTTCGTTTCTTTCCCTAATTTACATAATTTTAACTTTTCAGGCCCAGAAACCGACCACTAGCGCGTAGCCTATGTCATTCTTTTCAACAAGGGTACGAGAAATCATGCTGACGATGCATTACAGTGGAATCCCGGTTTCTCGAACCTCCAGGGGAAACGCAAATTGGTTGGAGAAATCGGGGGTAAAATTACAGTGTTTGACTGAGGAGAGGGAACGACTTTTGGTTCGAGTTATCAGGAGGTTCGAAAAAATGAGGGTTCGAGAAATCGTGATTCCACTTTATTTTATAAAAAAGAGAAGGAAACTATTTCGTAAATTCATTCAATTCGAATAATATCTAAACGAGTTTGCATGTTTAATATTTAATCAAAGCTCGAAGCCCACCCAAGGTGTAGTAGTAATAAGGTGCAACTGAAGTTAATAGTTGCTTTAACTTCATCTCTGGATCATTTTTATCACTTTCTTCGTGAAAACGATGGCGCTTAAGTTTAAAATCTGTTGCTTGTATGTATCTTTAATGCCCTCTTCATATCTTTGTTCCGTAATTCCTGCTCAAAATTTCAAACGCGAAAAACAAGGCGTGAGTTTCGCAAAGTTTATAAAAGCTCCTTCTGTCAAACTGGACACCGTTAGACTCGCAGATCTGAAAGTCTCGAAACTCGGAGAATGTACATTTGAATGTCTCAACCACGAGGAGTGCCTCTCGACAAACTTTGGCCGCACATCCATTGATGGAAAATATTCGTGTGAGTTGTTGAGAATGGACAAGTTTAGACGATCGACTGAGCTTGTTATCAGCGACGATTTTGACCATTATTATATTAAGGTGAGCAAAACGTAACCGGTTTTAACTTTATTAACATAGCCAAAAGAAAAAATGATCGCTGCCTATATACCGTCAGTGGAAGTAACTTTTGCATTTGCGGTCAGTTTTTTTATGGGAAGAAACTTACTCTACAAATGTTTATAGGTTTCAACATCTGTTCATTTAGAAAAGCTCCCACGGATCTTACTTTCTTAAAAAGTAACTCTGAATTAGAAAAACTTGAAGATCTGGACAAAGTACAGGCTTTATTATAACAATATCGAGGCTGAAATTTGCGACAATTTAAGAATGTTTGAAATATAAACCCGAAGCTGAGATTTTGAAAAACATATACTTTAGGGTTAAAAATTTGTAAATACAATACAATTATATGTTCTTAATTAAATCGTATAAAATTATTCCTTTCTGTAATGGGAAAAACAAGCAAAAAAGCAACAAAAACAGCACTAGCCGTATGACACAGACACCACTGAAATACATTCAAAAACAGAAATGTCATACGCTATAATCTAAAAATGTTCGCAAGGATATTTCAGCCTAAAATCGGCAGAAAAATTCAGCATTGGCGGGATCGAAAACGATATACTTATTTAAAAAAGAGTGAATGGCCATTGAAGACCGACACTGGTCATGAAAGCAGCTGAAGGGAGATCTTTGTTTAGGGCTGAAAAGATGACCTGCGGGTTTTTGCGATTAAAAAAACCTTTCTAGCAACCTTCCATGAATTCTGGCTTGCACCTTATGTACTTTACAATTACCGACCAACAGTTCCCAAAGAGAATAGGGAATAACAAACAAAACAAAAAGAGATATAACATATTTCAAGATTTGTTTTTGTTGACGCACATTAAAGTTTAAAAGCTGTTTGTAGGCGGTACAGTTACATTTGAGGACTGTTCAAAAGATACAATACAAAATAATGTGTTACAAAAACTGAACGCTGGTGAACAACACCGAACAGCGGGAAACAACTCATTGCCATCGAGCTTGTCCTAATGAAAAGCTGTGAAATACAGACAGCTCTATTCAACGGACAGTTCTGACAGTTCACTGTGTCCAACAGACACAAGAATTCAATTACATGTAATAACTATCTCGGTAATTCGGACTGAATTAGACATCTCTAAAGTATTGATGGACAGCTTTGCCAAGTGAGTTTCTGTATCAAGGGACTTGTCT
>OZ026600.1:430700-563200 GCA_964020085.1 Micromussa lordhowensis | reverse complement strand
CCCGGTTTCTCGAGCCTCCAGGGGAAACGCAAATTGGTTGGAGAAATCGGGGGTAAAATTACAGTGTTTGACTGAGGAGAGGGAACGACTTTTGGTTCGAGTTATCAGGAGGTTCCGAAAAAATGAGGGTTCTATTTCGTAAATTTATTCAATTCGAATAACATTTAAACGAGTTTGTATGTTTAATATTTAATCAAAGCTCGAAGCCCACCCAAGGTGTAGGAGTAATAAGGTGCAACTGAAGTTAATAGTTGCTTTAACTTCATCTCTGGATCAGTTTTATCACTTTCTTCGTGAAAAACGATGGAACTTCAGTTTAAAATCTGTTGCTTGTATGTATCTTTAATACCCTCTTCATATCTTTGTTCCGTAATTCCTGCTCAAAATTTCAAACGCGAAAAACAAGGCGTGAGTTTCGCAAAGTTTATAAAAGCTCCTTCTGTCAAACTGGACACCGTTAGACTCGCAGATCTGAAGGTCTCGAAACTCGGAGAATGTACATTTGAATGTCTCAACCATGAGGAGTGCCTGTCAACAAACTTTGGCCGCACATCCATTGATGGAAAATATTCGTGTGAGTTGTTGAGAATGGATAAGTTTAGACGATCGACTGAGCTTGTTAGCAGCGACGACTATGACCATTATTATATTAAGGTGAGCAAAATGTAACCGGTTTTAACTTTATTAACATAGCCAAAAGAGAAAAAGATCACTGCCTACACCGTCAGTGGAAGTAACTTTTGCAGTTGTGGTCAGTTTTTTTTATGGGAAGAAACTTACCCTACAAATGTTTATAGGTTTCAACATCTGTTCATTTAGAAAAGCTCCCACGGATCTTACTTTCTTAAAAGTAACTCTGAATTAGAAAAACCTGAAGATCTAGACAAAGTACAGGTTTTATTATAACAATATCGAGGGTGAAATTTGCGAAAATTTAGGAGAGTTTGAAATAAAACAAAACCCGAAGCTGAGATTTTGAAAAACATATACTTTAGTGCTGAAAATTTGTAAATACAATACAATTATATGTTCTTAATTAAATCAAATTCTTCCTTTTTGTAATGGGAAAAACAAGCAAAAAAGCAACAAAAACAGCACTAGCCGTATCACACAGACATCAAATACATTCAAAAACAGAAATGTCATACGCTATAATCTAAGAATGTCCGCAATAATATTTCAGCCTAAAATCGGCAGAAAAATTCAGCATTGGCCCGAAAACGATATACTTATTTAAAAAAGAGTGAATGGCCATTGAAGGCACTGAAAGCAGATGAAGGGAGATTTTTTTTAGGGCTGAAAAGATGACTTGCGGGTTTTTGCGATTAAAAAAAACCTCTCCAGCAACCTTCCATAAATTCTGGCTTGCACTTTAAGTACTTTACAATCACCGACCAACAGTTTCCAAAGAGAATAGGGATTTAATAACAAAACAAAAGGAGATATAACATATTTCAAGCTTTGTTTTTGTTGAAGCACATTAAAGTTTAAAAGCTGTTTGTAGGCGGGACAGTTACATTTGAGGACCGTTCAAAAGATACAATACAAAATAATGTTTTACAAAAACTGAACGCTGGTGAGCAACACCGACACAGCGGGAAACAAACCATTGCCATCGAACTTGTCATAATGAAAAACGGACAGCTCTATTTAATGGACAGTTCTGACAGTTCTGTGACCCAGAGACACAAGAACAACCATCTTAGTAATTCGGACTGAATTTATGGACAGCTTTGCCTAGTGAGTTTCTGTATCAACAACAACAACAACTTTATTAAACCAAATATAATAGTTAGTGGATGGCCTACCCCGCAAATAGCTAGAAAAAGGTAATCGAGGCGGGGTAAGCCAAATACAAGAACACACCTTTTGAAAGGCAAATTTACACAACAGCAATTAGTTTAACAAATTAAAGGTACAAATTACAAAAGGACTGATTATTGACAAAATAGTTAAAGACCAGCAAATCTACTCGCAACTATATTTTGCATACTAATGAGAAAAAAAAACAAGGGACTTGTCTTTAAATCTCGAGCTTGATGATTTGATCGCGGCCATCGTGGTTGAACATACGATCGGTATGTAGGACAAGGAATAATATTTTTGTAATGTTTTCAATATCTCCTTTACAGACACCTTGCATGAGCTCTCCGTGCCAAAATGGCGCCAAATGTATAGCATCATATGTAAATGATGATTATTTCTGTAAATGCGAAGGAGGATTCACCGGAGAACACTGTGAAAATGGTACATAATATAATAATATAATATCTTACGTCTTTGCCATAATGTGTCCATAGAAACGGGTCCTTTTTATTAAAGAGCGAAGTGGAAGGCTAGTTGCGAGTTCTTTAACACCGTACACGAGGCATAGTTCGTCTAACACAATTGCAGCCGTGTCTGTCAATCACAAACTGGACTGTTTAGCCTCAACAAACGCTGCTGCACCTAACCAACAGAGCACTAATCCATGCATTTTTAAGTCCGAAGGACTTCTACTGTATGTCACTGTCCATCAATCAATAATGATATAATCTGTGTTAATTTGTTTTCAGTAAACTGGATTAAGATGATGCCACACCTAGAAAATTCATCAATTTGCTTTAGATCCCGTGGGGACACCCCTGGAATGTTCACAACCCCATCATCCGGTGACATCATCACGTTTAAACTGATTCATCTGAGTGGTAAAGTGAGCTGCCACTTGGCCGCTCATAGCAACTGGGGATGCAGCAGCCGAAACGAGTATGAAAAGATGGGAATCTATATAGCAGATTCCAACAGAATCCGCCTTCTCCCCAACCCCGAGATGTTTGGAACAGGATTATCCTGTGACTTACAAATATACTATAACCTTCCAGGGCATACTCTGAACTCGCCTGAACTGTTATTTGATAATTTCACCACTCCTTTGCCTGTGACAGCCGGGCAGCAGTTTGCAGTTTGGTTTGGAGAGGATTTCTATGACTGCTATGACTGGGATAACGGTTTGGGAAAAACATGTGTAGACGTGTATGGCTTGTTCGTATAAAGCGATCAATTTACAGAGCAAAGGGAAAGAGAGGAAGGTAGCTCCATAATTTTCAACTCCCTTCGTAACTTTGTCCGATTCTGAAAAATTAACAAAATAAAGCACTGCTTAACTTTTGCATGATATTGTCGAAGATAACTCCCTGGGTGAGTTAATTGGTCAAAAATTTTATAGACACTAGGTTTTAAGCTTTTTTTATTTTATGGCTTGTGTTTATAGCCGATATAACGCGCGCTCTGATTGGCTTATTCTAGGGCATTATTCTCCCTTAATGCCCAGGGGCCGATTTCGGGCCTGCATAAACAAAACGAAACGAAATTAAAAAACAATTGCTTTTTTTAACATTGTAGCGGCTTAAAAAGATGATTGAACACTTCTAAGAGTGAATTCTATTACCCTGTCGAGCTACAATCCCCGCTCGAACGTTCGGTCTTTTCGGGAAAATATCAAACCTCGGCGTTGACGTATTGACCTCGCTATCGCTCGGTCTATACGGAAAGGTCTCCGTTTAAGAGTTTCCCGTAAAGACCTAACTCTCGGTCAATAAGTAGTTAATAATTTCTGACGATTGAGGAACAAATTAGTCAGCAAATTGTTATTCTGACGGCACAGTGAGTCGCGGGGTGTCATGGGTTGTTTATGGACTATTTAGACTTTTGACGGGAGATTTAGTTCGTTCTAGGTTAGTCAGTCTTTGTGTTCGTCCACGTCTCTTATTGAGCTTTTGTCTTAACAGCTCGTATGTATAATTGTAAAATGTTCTAGCTCATTGATTTTGTACCCTTTCCTTGGGGTCTCGTGCTGCTGCATTAGTTGAGGAATACGTTTCCACATATTTTTATGCCACATCTAAGGGATGTCTTTTTAGTAGTTTTTCGTATCTGGCGTAAAACAGGTTCTAACTGTAGAACCAATAGTTGTAATTTGAAAAGATACAGATTATCTTTTAAGACGAAATACGCATGCTCAATAAACTATTCACATTGAATGTCTCGTGTTACTGCAGTCGAAATCTTATTGTCTTGGAATAAAACTGATAAACGATAAATTCGTCGTGAGCTGTTACTTGTTTTTGCATAGGCATGATCGCCGAATCTTCAATCTCTTTGCATTGATCTTTAGCGGAACATCATTTAAATTTTGCTGCGGCTAAAAATCTCCTGTATAGAGACGGCAACTTCCAAAAAGGATTCCCGTTTCCTCTGACACTTAAGGTGGAATGGTACCCTAACCAAAAAGTTAGTTTAAATATTGTGAAAAAAGATCAATTGTGTGCGATTGCACTCGGAAAGAGAAAATCAATTTTGAAGGTTTCACTCAAAATCGTTGCTATGGCAGCCAGCCACAGCCTTTTGAGGTACTGTTTTATAGCATTGACGCCAACACGTGAAACTCTCGCACTCCTAAATCAAAAACTAAAATGTGAAAGTTGGAAAGTTGGAAAGAAGTATACAGAGAAGAAAACCCACAGTATGCCTATACTACATTTTATAAAATATTGTATAATGCATTTGATCAAACAGTACCACTTATGAGACAAAAAATTAGACTTCCATGTAAGAAGCCACGTCAAACTCCATGGATAACAAAAGAAATTTTAGCTGCGAGAAAACTCAAAAACAAACTATATAAAAGATTTATTAACAACCCAAACGATACAAATGAAAACAATTACAAAACCTGTCGAAACAAATTTAACAATATGAAAAGACTTGCAAAAAAATCGTATTACAAGAGTAAGTTTGAAGAATCACAAGGCAACATAAGACAAACATGGAAACTAATAAATGAAATTACTAACAAAAATAAGCCAAGTTCAGATTTACCAGACAATTTTATGAAGGATGGTAACATAATTACCGACCCAATTGAAATAGCTAACAACTTTAATGAATACTTTGTTAATGTTGGACCTAAATTAGCTGCTAAAATATCACCAAACAGCGTGAATTTTAGCTCCTATTTACCAGCGAGCAATCAGGACTCAATATTTTTAGATCCAATTACAGAAAATGAAGTCAAGATTGAATTTGACCACTTGAAAGTCAACAAATCGGGTGGTTACGATGAAATGTCCCCAAGGGTATTAAAAGCAATTTCAAATACTGTAGTGAAGCCACTAACATACATTTATAACCAAACCTTTCTGACAGGAGTTATCCCTAACGAATTTAAAATGGCCATTGTTACGCCAGTATTTAAATCAAATGATAAGGAATCATTTTCAAACTATAGACCCATTTCTGTGCTTCCATGTTTTTCAAAAATATTAGAAAAGTTGATGTATAAGAGAATTATAAAGTTCCTAGACAAACACAATACGCTAAATGAACACCAGTACGGTTTCCGTAAAAAGCATTCAACAACTCATGCAATATTGGAACTTGTAACAAAAATAACAAATGCAATTGATAACAACAAATATACGATGGGTATATTTTTAGATCTTTCCAAAGCATTTGACACGGTGAATCATGCTGTCTTGTTGTATAAACTAGAACACTATGGAATAAGAGGGATCGTGTTGGAATGGTTTAAAAATTATCTACAATTCAGAAAACAAGCCGTTAGATATAAAACAACAAAATCAGACAGCTTAACAATTAGTTGCGGAGTGCCTCAAGGCTCTGTGCTGGGGCCTCTTTTGTTTCTAATCTACATCAATGACATATCCAGCTGCTCTCACTTATTATCTTTTATACTATTTGCAGATGACACAAACTTATTTCTGAGTCATCATGACATAGAAACCCTCATCAGAATCATGAATGAAGAACTAAAAAAGGTAGCATTATGGTTAACTGCCAACAAGTTATCACTTAATGTAAATAAAACACATTTAATGATATTCAAAACTAGGAAAAAGAGACTAAGTTACAATGCACATGTAGTTTTAAATGGCATATCCAGCTGCTCTCACTTATTATCTTTTATACTATTTGCAGATGACACAAACTTATTTCTGAGTCATCATGACATAGAAACCCTCATCAGAATCATGAATGAAGAACTAAAATTTAATGATATTCAAAACTAGGAAAAAGAGACTAAGTTACAATGCACATGTAGTTTTAAATGGAAGCCCTATTGAAAAAGTCAAGTGTACTAAATTCTTGGGAATATTTATTGATGACGAACTCTCGTGGAAGTATCACGTTAATCATATTTCCACGAAAGTCTCAAAAATGGTAGGCATAATGGCCAAAGCAAGATATCATTTATCCCTCAAATTACTATTGACACTTTATAACACCATGATTTATCCATACCTAACATATTGCAATGTTATCTGGGCAAATACCTATTCCACCAGGCTTAGGTCTATTTTCATGTTACAGAAGAAAATTGTTAGAATTATAACCTTCTCAAATTATACAGAAGAATCGAGACCATTGTTTAAGTCGTTAAAAATACTCGATATCTACGAATTAAATACATATTTAACTGGGATTTTCATGTATTGGTATTATCACGGTAATCTCCCAGCATATTTCATAAATTTCTTTGTTCAAAATGAAAGTATACATTCTTATAATACACGTTCTGCAACAAAAATACACATTGTATTTAAACGAACAAATTATGCAAAATTTTCTCTCAGATGTAAAGGAACGACTCTGTGGAACGGTTTACCTGTTGATGTTAAGAACATTGATTCTTTCACTGGTTTTAAAAAAGGCTTGAAATTTTATATTCAAAATCAACCTTATAATGAAGAGTAGAATAAATATAGTTTAATTAGAAAGACGAGGCTCGCAATGTAATTAGTCTAAATTAGTCCGCCTTCTGTAATTATTCTTAGTAAATTGTATTATAATACTGGGGAGATCTCCTAAAAAGCTCATTAGAGCTTGCTGGATCTCCTGCCTTATGAAGTATTATGAAATTATTAGTGTATATGTTTCAGTGAAAGAAGGCAAAATAAAGAATCTACACTATGAAAAAAAAAAAAAAAAAAAAAAACACTTCCTGCTCTTTTACAAAACAAAATTTGACTGTCAAACAGGCATATCGTGCAAGTTTATGTTTTGTTCTGTGCAATTAACCTAAGTTTTGACAGTTAATTCTTGTTTTCAGTGCTTTTAACAGGCTTTATTTGGAAATAACCTTATTTTACACCACACTCGGTGGACAAATCATCTCAATTCACGTGACAGGCGTCAGAATGTTACGATTTTTTTGGTTTATTGCATCACGACACTATTGGTCTTTGATTAGCCTAAGTTTCAGAAAGTCTACTTAAATACTTTGCGAAGTAGAACTGTTGGCGCGAAGTCAGTCGATGCAAAAGTAGACATTTGAGAAGAATGCGCTTTGAGTTTCTTACACAAAGAATTAATCATTTAACAAGCCACAAATAGAGAAGGGGGGTGCAGATTGGATCTCGGGGGAGAGGGTGTAATGATTGTTTTATTTTGTAAAAAGTTACCGCAGTTGTAGGAAATATTCGTTTTCATAAGGGAAATGAATGAGCCTGTGATGGCAATTCGAGGCAAAGCTTTTCACAAGTAGTTATATCAATGTACATGTCTTTGAAGCTTTTGTTTTACATAGTTTCGTTCATATATGTTAAAACCAATCTATATTTTTTTCACGGTCTTATAGTAAACAACCGATGCTATGGATGTTGAAACTATTTGAAGTTCAGGATAGATATGCTGACCTAAATACGATAATCTCCGATTTTAAAAAAAATATTAGCCCCCGCTTATCTAAATAGCTGCCTCGATTTTCTTACCTCAATTTCTCTCGTGACTGACCCTTTTTATTATAATTATGGTACTCTTTTTTTTTTCACTTCAACTATCGTAATAAATCTTAAGCCGTCCAAACACCACCTGCCTCGATTAGCTTTGCTATTTGCAGGTGGTGTGATATTTGTATACTTAATGTAAGAAATAAATATGTTGTTATTGGCCGTTGCTACATAAAAAAATTTATACCTCTGTGTACTTTCCTTAAATCTTACACTCATCTAGAGGAAAATTCGGCAAGATCGTTTGAAAGTGTTTTTCACAAGTGTTCAAGGGTCTTAAATCTTCTATTTTCAAGAAATTGATTTTTTCATGAGCATCGCCGTATTTTAGGTAATCATACCACCTTAAATGAAGTTCATTCATTCATTCATTCTCCTAACTACAGGAGAAACGTCTGGGTAGAGAGGTTGAAAATATGATGAAATTATGATTGTCACGGACAATTTTCAGCCGCAGGAGTAGTGTTTGTTTTCTTTTAATATGTATACGTGATGTACGATAACCCCTAATTCAAGCAGCTTTCAGGAACATTTTTAATTTAAAAATTTGAATGACAATTGAAGGAGTTTAGTATGCGGGCTGGTGCCATAATTGAAACGATGCTATCAGCCGAGAAAGGAGGACATAGTAATAATTTGGGGTGGTTTTCAGCAAATTTATTGTGATCCTAAAGTATCGAAAGCGGGATTAAAGGTAAGGAAAGTCTAGATTTCTGCAAATTTTTAAGAGCACCAGAGTTCTCTTTTAATTCTATTCGAAGTGGGAGGCAAGATTTATTAATTGTTGAGGAGCATCTAAATATTGCTCTGTTTCAGCAAGGACTTATTTGACATTGCCATCTTATTTCGGCACAGAGCTCAGTTCGTATACAATGCGATAGTTTTTGTCCAAAAAAATCTCTGACTATGAAAACAAACCTGATTCTTTCCTCAGGACTGAGTCAAAGAAGGTATTTTATTTATTTTTTTGTTAAAAAAGAAGGTATTTTAAAAATTAATAAGACTGTTTGCAAAACGTTATAACGTTTTCGCTGACAGTTCTTTTTTAATCAAAAAACATACACTAATCTCTGAAATGGTCAAATAAGGCATCATCTTAAACTTTTATTTACCTCGCCATAGATATTTCTTCATTTTTCGACTTTATACCTTGCACGTTAAATGTTTCAACCTGCCAATATTACTCATAGGGAGTCATGGTAAATAGTCACAAGCCAACTCGTCATCATTATTACTTTAGGTAAATGACTTCCCACAAAAACTGTCTTGACCATCTGATGATCGCTTTTTACAGACGTAGATAACAGCAGTTTAATTAAATTTAATTTTTCAAGCAACATTTCCGACGTTTCTATTTGAGTAAATGCTTTTAATATTTAATTTTCGCGAATCAATGGCTACACTTAATTAATTTTTCCTTTCTTTGCTCTCTCTCTCACTCTCTCTCTCTGTTAATAACCCAAAAAACTTAAGAGCATTTATACCGATTAAAATACCTTTGTAGAAAAAGTTTTCAATTCCCATTAAAATGAAAAATAAAGAAAAACTGCTCACATGAGCACTCCTGTGGACTTAGCCGTGACAGCTCCTGTGAAAACACTTCAGGCTCAGCAGCCTGTTGCGACTCCGCTTTTTACGCGAAGCTTACTCATTGAAGTTTTTACTTCACACCACAGTCAAGCTTATACTGTAACAGCATGGTCCCGCCATTTCTGCACTGGCACGAGATAACTCTCTTCATCCTTTTCCATGTGTCGCACGTACAGCCATCTTGCCACGGAAACCGCTTTCTCCCCGGCGGATTTTACTTCGCAACAGGAAGAGACATGGTTGAAAATTACAGGCTATCTGGCTACGTTTTTGAAACATTGACAGTTTCAGTGCCGCTGGAATGTTTTAGAAAATGCCAAGCCGACTGCCGATGCATCTCATTTAACTACTTAACAACCGGAAGCCAGGACAACTGTGAGCTGAACGAAGAGAACAAATATATGAAACCCAGTGCATTGGAACCTCGTAAAGGAGGGCAATATTATGATCTAGTTATCGATTACAACGTGGTGGTAAGTGAAACGAAAATCTCTTGTTAGAAGTTACATCAGTTGCACATGAAAAATGGCTATAAATGATTTCTATTTTATTTACTTTGTTGTATGCAATATGCTGTGTTAGATTACAGACGGTTGTAAAAGTATTATTGTACTCTAAGTAGCTATTGCCCATTACTAATTGAAAGTTCTTGTTAGTTCTGGGTAGGAGACTTTTCCTCTCGAAAACAGCAAAGTTATTGTAATGAGATGAAAGAGCTAAACTAGATTTGAACCTTTTAGCTCTGAAGTTTAAAATCTAAATTTTCTCATTTAATTTAACCAAAGGGAAGTCAGCTAACAACATGTTACAATGGCTGCTGTCATCATCAGCCTTGTCTCAATGGAGGAACATGCAGCGAGGCTTGTGACGTCATAGGAAAAAGGATGCAGTGCGCATGTGTACCAGGCTATGCTGGATTTCGGTGTGAAACAGGTTGGGTGAAATGTGATGCTAAAACAAAAACCTGTCCAGCAAAGAGAGAATCAAGGGAAAAGAAAATTGACCCCTTACATAGGCTTTGCTAATCATCAACCCAGATCTCCCACGGCCAAACAGAGTGAGATCTGGGTACGAGATTAAGGCGGCTCTTTCAAGGTAATCCCTCTCAAGTGGTTTTTAGCAATGGTACCCCGTTCTCCAGCGGTTAATGTTACCACGCGCACTGCGTGGATATTTTCGTGGAGGATGAAGATGTGTAAAACCGCTTGGGCTGTCCACGTGATCATAATTTGCGTAGTACGATTGGCTATTTCTTGAGTCTCCTGGGATATCTGAAGCCGGACGTGATCTAAAGTTAGCTTGTGAGGGGGAATTACCTTGGTTATAAGGCCTATATGGGGATTAACTCTGTTACTCTTCATGCTCTCTTGAACCAGCACCGCAGAACTCGGCACAGCAGAACTGAATGAATATGAATAATGTGATGTAATTATGCCAAGCAATGTGATATATTGATTAATTATGCCAAACAGGTGAAATTATCAATCACTGAGCTAGGGATTTCATTTTATTAGCAAAAGGTTCAACTCCGTTTCAAAGGACGTTGTTTACCAATTTTTGAATCTGAGTTGCTTGTGAACCACTATACCTGCGTTTAAACTTTACAAAATGTTATATCTGAACGAGTTGACCATGATATGGAGATCACCAGGCTCAATTGTGATTTGAAAACCCAGGCAAAGATATACCGGTAACCTACAACGCCAAGAAAATCATCATTATTTTACCATCAATCAGTATCGATTGTTCAAAGTACACGTGTTATGCTATCCACCTTTTTAAATCTTCTTTTTATATCTTTCAGATATTGACGAATGTGCCAGTCAACCGTGTGTCCACGGAACATGTAATAACCTGTTAAACCAGTACAACTGTAGTTGTGAACCCGGTTATACTGGATCGAATTGCGATATAGGTAGCTATTACACTATTACACGGACATTGCCAAGCCCCTTAAAAGGGTAAAGTTGATTTGTATCCGTTACCCTTGATATCTGACGTGATAAAGCGGAGTTCTAAAAAACATGAGCGTGCGTTTGAGTTCTCTGAATATAATTGCACCAGTTTATAAGGCAGTTTTTGTTTTCAATTCTTTAAAGCATCAACAAAGCTAAAATAATTTGTGGTCACATGTTAACTAGAAGAACACTGGGGATTTCATGTTTCCATAGTTTTGTAACTTCATTTCATGATTAGAAAATGACTGATCTGCTCATTCAGTTGTATTCAAAACTGTGAAAAATGAAAGCTCTAACTAACTTTCAGTTTACCATATCTGCCAAAACCAATCATTATCATCCAGAGGTTCTTTAAGGAACAGCCTTAGTTTGCTTGTTGTGTTTTCTTTCAGTTAACTGGATAAAAATAAACACGTCACCTGTTTGTTTTGGCTCCCACGGCAGTTCATACGGGACGTTTACGATTCCGGAAACTGGTCACGTGATCACCTTCAAACTGGTGTACCTCTCTGGATATGTAAACTGCAAAATGGGCGATCCGCAATTTCAGTCGAAATGGGGCTGCCCATTCCTCGCAGCTCCAAAAAACCTGGCAGTATTTATCACTGACTCTCTACAGCAGAGGATTTTGCCAACAGACGAGGCTTCGTTTCGTGGAGGTGTCGGGTGCCATGCTACTGCTATGTACGCGGTCCCTGGATTTACCTCAGAGTCCCCGGAACTGGGCTTTCATAATTTTTCTGTTCCTTTGGCCGTGAGTGTTGGTCAGGAGTTGCAGATATGGTACACTGAAGATCTGTACAACTGCTATGCGGGCGACAATGATGGACAAACATGTACTGACGTGTTCGGATTGTATGTGTGACAGACTCTAGCTAAAGAAAACCTGACGAGGGAAGCAGTGTCATGTCATGTGACCAGAGACGATCTATTATGGGACTTGATTGCGTTTTTATTGCTTTTATTGTCTTTCAATATACCATTATGACAAATCCTGACATATAAGTCATACCCCCTCATTCCTCCACTTAAATCCCTAAGTTATAGGCCTATCCATATGTAAACAAAAAGAGAACTCAGGTTATTAGCCCCGCTGATGAAGGCGCTCCTCTAGCTTTTCTTGTTTCTGTATTATAGTCACTCTCACAGAACCAGTATAACGTGCATAACAATTACTGTATTTCTTATTATTAAAAACTGGATCATTGGATAATGCAATTCGAGGGCCTTTCATTGGCTTAGCCATCATGGTATATGAGCCATTACACCATGATCTACAAAAATGGCGTGCGTATGCGTGATTTTTTGGGCCTTTTTGTTTTCATTGTAGTCTAGTTCTTTATTTTTTTGGGGGCGTTTTTAATAAAACAATCAGATTCCACTCGCGCTTGTTTGATATGAGATGATTATAGCCAACTCGGCGCTACGCGCCTCGTTGGCTATCTATCATCTCATATCCAACGCGCGCTCATGGAATAATTGTTAATTATCCCGTCAAATACCATTAAAGAAACTGTTAAGAGTTTAAGAATGTGCAACAGTTATTAAAACAAACATCAGAGCATGTCTTAATAATAATAATAATAATAATAATAATAATAATTTATTTACTTATAACGCGCAAAAAGAGAACAGGCTTCAACTTTATCCAGCAACAAAGGTCTTTATTTGTGTACCTGGGGTATTGGCCATTATTAGGAAGCTCCATAGGAATATAATATGGTCTATGGTTTAAGGGTTCATAAACTTGTAGACTAAGAAGAACTGACCAAATTATCCGAAGACGTATACGGACCTCTCGCTAAATGTCACATATATATAGCATATATTATAATATATACATGTGTTTTATTTAAAAAGGGGCGCACGTTTCAGGCTTCAGTTATATAAAAGGGTAGGGACTTTACAAGTTGAAGTATATGAATGGGCAGGGAAATCTTTGATTTAAGTTTAACGTTAACATGAACTGAATATAAAATACTTGTTTTTTTGGTTACCATCTCTTCTGAATATGCTTCATGTTCGCCGGTTATAATGTTCATCAGCTTCATTCCAAGGGCTTAGAAAAGGAATGCAATGTTCTTAAGAAGGTATAGATAGATTGATACTTTATTATAAACACCTTGCAGCCATAGGCTGAATTACGGAATATTTACAATTACACACATATAAAATAAAAAATATATACAACTTTGTCTTTAAGAAAGAAGAAAAATTATATACATATTATAGACATGGCTAAAAATAAAACTGTTCTTTAAACGCTCGGTATTGCATTTGGGGAGTGTGAAATCTCTATTGCGTCTCAGTGCGTATTTACAATTCTTCCTCTGGGGGAGGAAGCTGTGGAGTCTGTCGAGTCTATGGGTGGGGTCACAGACTATCTCGTTGAACAGATCGGTTGAAATATTTTCTCTCCTCTCATGAAGGTATGTGAAAGGGCACCTTTTTCAATAAAAGGTATACGATAGGGGTTCCTTTTTTGTTAAATGGTATACGAAAGCGTAAGGGGTTGGACTTTGAGGCGAATATTCCCCGTATAAACCTTTGTAGGATGTACCTCGGGATAGGAGGCAAGTCTTTTAAATTTTACCACCCGTCCGGTGCCGGCATTGATGAGTTTTGCTCTAGCAATTAAATATTTTCGTGTGGCTTAATGGAGAGAAGTTCTAATAGAGTGCAAACTCTATTGTCCTGAAGATCGCATAAAATCGACACACAAAACCGTTAGTAAAAGTAATGAAGACGGTAAAGAGCGCCAGCTTCAACGAAAAAGGCTTGGCTACCAGGCTTGACATCGACCGTTTAACAGAAAGAAAATCAGCGCTTCCGAGACTTACTTGACAATAATTAACAGTAACAGTTCCAATTAAGCGAAAAAGGATTACTGAGAAATGTCTTCTCCTCTTCCACACGTGTTAGATAATATCCAGGGGGGACTCCCATATAAAACTGAGGACAAAGGTGCTCGACGGAAATTTTGAAAAGAACCCCTGAGAGGTTTCAAGGCCTGTTTTGTGGGTGTGGCTTGAGATTGTTTCAACCCCTAAAATGTACTAACACTAAAGCAACACTTTATCTGCATGACGCTGACTTTGTTGGCTCAGTACCCTTAAAGATGCCACGAAAGCTGCTGCTGTGGGACGTTTTGAGGTTGAAAACCATATTGCTGGTTTTCAGTGTCACGCCATTCAAAATAAAAAATCTAAACCGTTCAATAGATTAAGTCCAGAATCTGGAAATAGAAAGAACGTACATATGCAAAGACTCTCGCCAAGATTCAGATCACAGCAATTTTTCTCATGGAAGATATGCGAAGAAACGTTTTCCCCAAATTTATAGAGATTTGTATGGAGACGCCATGCTGGTGCCCATGTACATGGGCACCAACATGGCGGCCGGAAACCAGCAGAAACATCTGTCACTGAGTTTTGCTACGAAAGAGTGAATTTATCTCTCGAATAACTCAAACACGTAACAATAGTACTTTATTCTAATACAAGAACTGTTCAGATAGCAGAATTCCCGAAATAAGTCACCTTTTAAACCAACATAACAGCTCTCTCGCCCGTCATGTAAATGTCACGTCACGCAGAAGCTTAGAAATTCAAGGGTAGTCTATCGCTAAACCAAGAACCCATTCGGAGTGAAAATATGTATGAATATTAGTTTTTAGCTGCTCTCATACAGCATGAAAGTAAAATTTCAGGAGGATCAATATTTCTGAAGTTTAAAATTTAGTGACGTCATGTGAAAACCAGCAATAAAAGGTACCAATTCCGCTTCTTACCCCTAAAAAGTACGTCGAGCACTCCAATCCCTGCATGTTATATGGACGTCCACCCGGGAGATAAAATGTCTCTCTTGGTTTACCATGTTCCACAAGGATGTAAATATAGAGTGATTTTGTGAGATTGTGCGCTATAAGAAAGAAGTCAATCTTCTTTTGGAGACACCTACTTCTCCACTTCAGAATTATCAAGGACTTAAAACCCCACATGCTCAACTCTAATCGCAAAGTGCTTTAGATACTCTCTCACCACACCCCCTGTCCCGCCCCCAAGAATGTAATAGCGTCCTCAGATGTTTATGTGTATATAAACAGAGAAAAGAAAATAGGTTTAAGTTTGGTGTGCCTTTATTAAACTTTTCCTTTCGTTTGAAGCTGAGTGACAAAGAGCGTTCGTTATATGGCTATGGCGGCAACTCTATGCATGTATAATTGACTTCAGCTCACGGTATTAGTATTTTGTTTCAAGTATATTGTGTGTCATTGAAGTTAATCCTCAGTTATATTAAGAAGAGACAAATAGTCGCGTCAATCGTCCGTGGAACCACCGCCGGTCGAGCCTTCCGGGATATCAAGGTATTCGTCCTCTCCCAGGGACTTATCCCCCAAGGTATCACAATACGGAGATGAACTAAAAGATCCCTTGGAAACATTGTCTTCAAGCCTTGTTGGGTAGTTCCCAGCTGGCTTGTAACGAGCTACAATGTATGTGCAATTCCACATTCCATCTTTTCCTGAGTATTTACCAATGCCGAGCTGAGTCGAAGCCTTCCACACTACTTGAGTAAAATGCCCAGTGACCCCCCGGGACGAATGGTCGCTAAAGTTGAAGTCGCACACTTCATCGTACCTATAAACAAATAAATAAATAAATAAATAAATAAAGAAATAAATAATAATAATAATAATAATTATTATTATTATTATTATTATTATTATTATTATTATAATAGTAATTATTATAATATTTATTACAGGAAGCTCTCTCACCTAACGGCAGCGGTGATATACAGAGAGGTCCTGTGCTAAATATATCATTTTATAAATAAAGAAATAAAGTATATTAATAACTAAACTAATGCCAAAAGAAGAGGAAATTATATAACTCAGAATGATTCCAAAAATTTGCGTTTAAAATCGGATAAGGTACACAAGTTTCTTAAATCTCTTTATAAAATAATTGAGCCACTATGCGCGCTCAAATTCGTCGATAGGTGTGTTTAGATGAGAGTATGTAAACACGGTTGTGACGTTTTAGATTCGCGCGCATTTTTAAGAATTATTTTATAAAAGCAATAGAGAATTTTTTCCGTGTTTACATAGCCTCATCTAAACACTCAGAGGGTTGGGAGAATTCTCGAAAGTATATGCAAACCCTCGACTACGTCTCGGGGTGCATAACTGTCTCGAATTCTCCCAACCCTCGTCGTGTTTAGCTGAGGCTATGTACACACGGAAAAAGTGCTCTATTGCTTAAATCTAAATTATTCCAATCTCTGAAGGCATGGTAACAAGTTCTTTGCTTTCCCCAATTTTCGTTTTACAGCCTGAGATGGAAGTCTAAGATCGTCTTTGTTACGTGTACTGACACTGTATGTACATTGCTGTTTCTTAGGAGTTCTATACTTCGGGAAGTTATTCCATTAACGCATTTATAAACATAGAGGCAACGATGAAAAAGCCTCCGTTGTTCTAAGCTTACTAAGTGCCTCCGTTGCGGAAGAATACAAAGGTCTATCTAAAACAAATTTGTCAGCTTTATTTTGCAGCAACTGTAGGTTGTTCACTAGAGCAGTGTTATCCTTGTCGCCCCATGCATACCATGTCAGCGTAGTCTAAGATGGGAAGGACGATACTTTTGTAGTAAAAAGGGCGTGCAATAAATGGTAGCGAGTGCTTAATTCTGCGCAGAAGACCTAATCTTTGGTTCACCTTAGATATTACTTGTTCAACATGTCCAGACAAAGTAAAACTACACGAGAGTACAACTCCTAGACACGCAAATCGACACACCCTTTTGAAGAATTGTGCATTGAACCCCGGATTAAGGCTACCCTGTTAATACGGCCACTTCGTTATTATGGCCTGAACAAAACCTCAGTCGTTTTCTTAATTTAAGAACCCCGTTAAATACGGCCACCCCGATAATACGGCCAGATTTTGTGTCCCGTTGGTAATGGGATCAACGGGGTTCCACTGTATAAACATCTCAGTAAGAACCCCCCCCCCCCCCCCCCCTATTCCGATAGTGTACAACAAGCTTTCCATCAGGCTAAGGAGATTTCACTTACCATGCTTTTACTGCATCTTGGAGAGTTCTACCTTCTGCTGCAGTTGAACACCCATAGGCCAGGTTTTCACCCTCTCCCTCACAGGAGTCACAATGCCTCAAACGCCCCAGCTCGAACAATTCCTGCGCGTACTCCTCGGCAGCTTCATTCATTGAATCGCTGAGGGTCATGGGAGGAGCTTCGTGAATATGGCGAAGTCTATTGTGTTGTTCCAATGCATCTTGCCTGTAATCTGTATGGCAAAGTAACTTAACCCCTGACCCTTACATTTGTTAACCCACCCCTCTCTTATGAGTCTCTGCCTCCTCTAGAAGCCAGAACAAAGTTTAAACAGAAAAAAATATTATCTTTATGAGGGAGGGGGGCATAAGTTGAGTTAACTGTTGACGATATTTTAGCGCAGATGTGCTTTTCGAATTAAGAGGAATACACATAAATTAGCTTTTGTATAGGCATTTTGTATACGCTTTTCCAACAAAGATGAAAAAGACTATTGAATAAAGAACTCAGCCATTGGGGCTATAAAGATTTTCAGTACATCTCGCTCAATGAGGTAAGCTTTCTAGCCGTGAGATCGATATGTCCTTCGTGCTTGGATCATCGAATCTTTGTCTTTTCACTGATCTTTATACTGTGTGTATAGCACTATCTCACACTTACCTGCCATCACCACACACATACATAGTAATGCTGACACCAAAACCTCCAAGGACGACATTTCTATTTTGTTTTCTTAATCTGGCCGGAAAAATGTATAAACAATTAAAACGCTAAATACAATTAGTAGGCTCTGCCACTTACAAAGTCAACAGAGGCGTGAAAAAGCGCCTTCACAACTAAGCATACTAACACCTCAACTAAACATACTTTTAAAGAAAGGGTATTTCCCAGGACTAGGTTTTTTTAAATGCCTTTAGAAACAAGGAAGCTTATAAAAAACCTAGCGAAAAATATCAAACAAAAACTCCCCTGCTGCTCACCAGAACAAGGACCAGCTAAAATGACCTCAGAGGGTGAAAAAATGTAACCCTAAAATTATGGTGATCTTGTCAAGCAATGCTGTCGTTAAAACTTCAGGGAACGTTTTATCAATGTTTAAAGTGGTTTTGTTTTGATTTTTGTTTTTTTTCTGTTCAGGTACCAATAAACATCAATGTAAAACAGAAATTTGAAGAAATGCTAAACAGAGTAGGAATACATTGCGGTATTTCTCGTTCAGTGTTACTTGATAACGGACCAGTTTCTTGTCCACAACTTGCATAACTTATTTAAATGAAAAGTCAGATTTTTCATGACTCGTAGCATTGTTACTGAACAAAGAAATGACACGGTCAATTGCGTTCAAGGCAACTTTGATTTTAAAACAAGTAAACTGAGATGAAAACCATCGAGTGAAAAGAAACTAAACACATTTCATATTGCGCGAGAATCTGTAGACAATGTGTAATTAATTGAACAGAAACTTTTAAAGAAACTATTCTCAAAGGAAAACGTACTCGTTTTATATTTTTTGTTACATTAATTAACGCTGCCTAATTAATGTAGATTAGAACAAAGAGCAACAATGGATTCGTTTAATGGGAAATACTAGGAGCTTAAGAAATCGCGACGACGGGTACAATGTCGATTAAAAAATGAACTTATATTTTACCTTCCAATCTCGCGATACTTTAAAGTCGTTTAGTTTGTTTACCACGGCCAAAGCCATCACGAAACTGAATCTAGGACACATCGATAAATTAAAATAAAGATTTAAAAAAATTAGCCGTCGTGGTTCACGTTCTCCAGACAACGCTGAATTTGGTCATTTCACGTTGTTGTTTTAATTTGCAGAGGACGGCAAAGAAATTTACCAAGAATTACAACATACGTGTACAGCAATTGTTCTGCTCATTAAACCTTTTGTTTAGCAACAATGCCGTTGCCGCCGTGTTTTTCTTTTAAACTCCCTACTGATAAAAGCTATACACTATTTTCTGCCAGTTCTCATATATGTTGTACATAAGCTGATTCACTCACCGCTTTTCTGATCTCTGTCGCTTCACGATATCAAGCCTGCACAGTGTGAAAACCCAGTTTGACTCCACCTTAAACTTATCTGTCCACCAGCAAGGCATGTATGGTCATTGGCAGGATCCACCCATACAGAGAATAGTGAAATTCCTGATTGTTTTAACACAAGCGCCGTATTTACACGAATAAGAGCCCTCACTGAAACGTTAATAAGCACCAACCTCGAATAAGCGCCTCCCTCCCCCACCCCAAGTGTACAAGAGGAGAATGAAATCTCGACCTCTTCTCAATAAGAAATTACAAGCTAGACTCTATGAGAATGTTGGAATTTTCCTCAAATTTTAATGTCCATGTGGATGCAAAGTTCTTTCAGGCGCAAAATCTCCCGCTAAAACATTGTCCTAAAGTTACCTACTCTCGCCGCGCTTAATCGAATAAATACGGTATGGCCGGCTTACCCTCGCCATTCACCAGTTATATTTCTACGTTTGTCAGTCATCCACGTTTTTTTCCACATTTTTCCCCGCGGTTAAAGACATGACGCTGTTAACTCTGCAAGTTAAGCCCCAGCTTGTAAAAGCCCAATGTTTTACGAACGAGTATAGCGAGTGAGTGGAGTATTGCTTTTAGCTAGTGGAGTATTGCTTTTAGCTCGAGAAATCTAAAACTCATATCTTCAAGCCACCGTGTGATTCTATTTTCAATACATAGAGAAATCTGTCGCTCGCCGCCAGTTTCACTGACTGTTTTCACAAACAACTGTACAAAAGAACGGGAAATGACATCATCAGTATTCTCACTAGAAGTGATGATAAGGAATATACGACAATCGTGTGCCAGATGTAGTTTCATATGAATTTTACGAGAGGTGTATTTTCCAGCAAAACACTCGTGTCTATAATAAACAAAATTGTTGTAGAGCAGGAGAGCGCGTGCTCTCATTGGCCGGTCACATGACATCTAACAATAAAACTGAACATTTCCCGCCAAAAGTCTTTGAGCGGGCAACATTACAACTAAACTACCAAGTACGCGACTAAAATGAAAGAAACATTTTCCTACTGTTACCAAATCAAGTTTAATGAACCTGTACTAAAACTAGGAAAACCAGAAAAGCAGCGTATCGCTAACCACTAACTGCTAACGGCTTCCAGCTGAAACACTAGCTGTTATCTGTCGAAAATTACACTTAAATCCAGCTGTAAACATGTACCTGCAGATGGCGTAGTGAGATCGCAAAACAAGTGCGAGAGAAGACGCAAATGTTTTACTGACTAGGGAGGCGACAGGAAAAAATGTAACGGGCACCGTAAAAGTTTTCAAAAAAGATGAATAACTTTAAAAAACGCGTTGTTACCCCAAATTTTATGTTATGAAATGTGGGTGGCAAGCCTATGCAACACGCGATTAGTTTTTGGTTGTGAGGAAAAGCTATTTAGACTGTATTTTAGCTGAACCAGAGGAAGGCGGCCAGAGAGGCTAAAAGCGCTGTTGCGACGATTTTGCAATTAAAAACATACCAAAAATAGTTTTTATGTTACCTTTCACCAAAAAGTTTGTTTGCTTTTCTTCATGTAAAGGCAAATTGAAAGGAAATTTGTGAAGAAATATCCTTTCTTCTTGTTTCAGAAAAATGATGATGTCAGCATTTTGTTGAGATTCAAGGGTAATTATCGAAAAAATGCGTGGCTACCCCCATTTATCTTTGTGGATTCCAATAGTGCTTGCAAAGATTTACTTTTTCTGCATGGCCCTAATCTGGTGCAAAAAGCTTTGTATGTAGTAGGTACGGTCCTTAACTGCTCTTTCTGAAAACCAATCATTAAAAGCTTAATATAACACAGTAGAGTGAGTCGTAACGTACCTTTATTGATTTTTTTTCCGTTTATGAACAGATACAAACAGCATTGACTTATGGCAGATCTAACTATTAGTAGACACAATTAAGACTTCTGCAGCTCAGCTCGAAAAACCTTTTGCATTGAGCAATTCAAAATCATAACAAGAGCAAATCTTTATCTCTAACGTGTCGGAAGGGAGAAGCAGTCGCCTCAAGGCTCGGTCGACCCCTCCGGAGCATCAATGTACTTGTCTCCTCCCACAGATTTATCCGCTATCGTGTTGCAATAGGATTCACGGAAAGAACCTTTGGAAACATTGCGCTGAAAATACCGGGAGCTGTTCACGTTTCCAGCATCTTTGTAGCGAGCTACAATATATGTGCAGGTGCGGCCTCCGCTTCTTCCAGTGTATTTGCCGATGCCAAGCTCCGTAGATGCTTTCCAAATTATCTGGGAGAAGTGTCCGAGACCGCTCTGGTATCTGTGCAAGTTGAAATTATACTGGCACACCTCGTCATACCTGTAGACAAACCAACGAACATTATGAATCATGAAACAGAAAAGATCTTACTAATCTTACTAAATCTTAACCATCTGGTACTTATCATTACTCTTTCCACGTATTAAGTCACTTGTTACAAGGGGCCACCTTGGATAAGTTAAACTCGCGCTGACAGCGTTTAAACAGAAATCTGTGACAGCGTTACATTGTTTATAGTTGACAGCGTGACATTTTTATTTGACGGCTAAGATGACGAGATTTGTGATGATTGAAATCGGAGACTAGTGATTGTGAAATAGGTTTTAAAGCAAAAAGGAGGGTATACATTGGACGCGTTGTACGAGTAGAGGACAATAAAACAAGGATTGGTCGATACGAGTGAGTTGTGAGACTGTGACATTCGGTACACATTACACTTTTTGGTGGCAAGAAACTGAAGAAAGCAGTTACAAAAGGCCGAAGTCAACAAGGTCTGCACTGTTCCCCATACCATGATTTCACTGCATCTTGCACACTTCTGGCTTCAGGTACATCTGCAGTCGTCCAACCACTGGCGAGATTTTCTCCCTCATCCGGGGTGTTAGAATGTTGGAGCCTACCCCTGCAACGCAGCCTGCTGAACAGCTGCTGTGCATACCGGTCAGCGGCGCCATTCAAAGAACTGCTGAGCCTCATGGGAGGTGCATCGTGGGTGGCTCGAAAGCGATTGTGCTGTTCCAGGGCATCTCGCCTGTAATCTGTGAATTTGATTGTCAGCTGTCAATCAGACGTAAAGGCTACGGATTTTAGGTACTTATACTCTGTCATATAGCTAGTCCTTATCAGAAATGAGGGAAGTGCAGCCTCAAGAGGCCTACTGCTAATTTTACAACTAGCTAAACATTGGCCGCAACATTCAAGGAAATAGAGGAAAGAGATTTTGGGGTGGGGCATCCGGTTTCTTTAGCATGAAGTGACTCACAGCGTTGCTACTCCCCTTAGATGAGATGGTTATTTTTAAAACCAAAGCTGTGCTTTGTGCTTTCTGAATAAACTGTTGCCCATAAAATGTAGCCATCCAATAAGTACAGTACTCACCAGCTACAGCAAGGTAGCAGAGCGTTAGAAACACCAAAATCCTGAAAGACTTCATGTCTATGACCTTTATGACGTGAAGATGGCTAAAAAAATAACACTGAAGTTGAGAAGGGATTCCTATTGAGAGTATGCCGGGCTGTATTGCTCTGAAACACTGGTTTTAATTTAAGTCAAGAGATTATGTTCTCTTGTTGAAGTGTGATATTTTCGGTACAAGGATTTTATCTCTTCAATCTATTCTTTAACGCGAGGGCATGGTTAACTTGCATCGGTGAAAGTGCTCTACCAACTGACCTATCAAGCCAACTGAGAGCTGATCACGTTGTGAGTTCGTAATATACCCCTAGATGATGAAGATTCTTTTTCAGGCTTTAATTTCACAACTGCGTAAGTTGTGCATAACTGCGATGATCAATCATGTCTTCATATCTTTCTCCGCAGTTCAAATATATGATATTTCATATATTCACTTGTAAAGCCCTCACTGGTAAACCAACAATGCGTTGTGTATGAATTTAAATGAAATTGGTGCGATGCGAGTTAGATAAGCTACACGAGCCGTCACCTCCACCTACGCATTGAGGAGCACAAATTCCATCATCGGTAAACATCTCAGGGACGAACACAATCGAAGACCGAACACGAGCAATTTGTCATCCTAAGAAAATGCCGTAGAATGTTATGTGCCTTATTTATGAGATGCTGTTAATAAGGAAAAAGAGACCGACTCTGAACACTCAAAAAGACTCCATTCCAGCGAAACTGTTTAATTATGTACATTTTTCTGTTTCTTTTGTCAATTTTGTCCATTCCTTTGATTTCCTCCATCACAGTTTATTCTAATATATTTTCACACCTCCTTTTCCTAATAACGTTGCTAAACTGAAAATAATTTACATTTGATAATGATGACATGTCCTCGCAGCTTTTTATCTTGAAATGTTTTTCAAATTCACCTCCAAAGCTAATTATTCCAGACCACCCTGCTCACCAGCAGGACCTGTTAAAATATTGATCGCATGCAGTTAATTATATTTTTCGATTCTTTTTAGGTTGATGAATTTGTTTGATTTATTGCCAGTTTCAATGATTGCCCGTGTTCTAGTTTGCTTTGTTTCTAATTAAAACTGTTTCATACTACAAAGAAAGCTAATAAAAAGGTTATAAATAAGAAAGTAATTTAGTTTCCTTTGTTTTAAGGTAGAACTGAAACAACCTCTGCATGTTTATTCCAAAACGAACAGCTGAAAAAAGTCTGTGGGTTTCTATATTCCCTTGAACACAAGTTTCATTGCGTCCTGAACACACTTCGATTTTCTTAAAAGAATTATTGGTTGTTCTTCATGTGGCCAAATTTAATTTGAAGCTTTTAAAAGGCTTTTGCTCACGATTTGAGTTTTAAGAATGGACTTTTTGGATTGCTATTTGCTTCGATTTGTCACTGAATTACTCCTCAAATAAAAACAATGAAGCTGATTGGTTTCAGATAACCCAGAAATAGGAAGTTATTTTTAGTTTTACAATTGGAAACAAGAAATAAACCATACTGGACGGACGACCAGCAGTTTGAAAAAGAATTGAATTGATTTCCCTTTTCATAACTTTTTTTTTCATAGCCAGGCTGATTCATTTTTTCTCTCGAATTCAGAATTCGATTCCTTTCTCCTCAGGAAGAAAACCAGTTTTAAAGTGAAAATTTAACAAAAAAATCATTTGTTATGAAATTGGTTTAGGTTTAAACAAACATATTGAAATTCTTTATGAAGTTTACAAGAAAATTTTGGCCTCTAACTGTAACCACAAATAAGTCGTCACAAAAATTGAATTGTAATAACTATTTGACTACTGAAACGACAAACATTTGAGAAAAAATTGCTACCCACTGCTTTATAAAGACGTTTATCTGTTAAAAGGGTATTACAATGCAAAGGTTACTTTTTTTCAAAAAACCTTCAGTAGAGAAATGTAGAGGAATTGAACGAATCATAGGAACAAGGGATAATGCAGTCCACGGACTCTTGCAGGGCAATAATGCGTGAAGAAAATGAAGCTAGTAAGTAAAGGGCTAAGCCATATGCCAGCTCGCAGAGCTTTTTTTACCTAACATTTTTTAAAACGTTAACGTTATATATATATAGCAGTCAAACTGATCAACAATTGATCAACACTTACCTAACCAATAGAGCTTCCACTTGTAGTTTGACGAAGTCAATTTGGCACGGTTTGAAAAGTCCACTCTTTCTTCCAGGGTTTTATTGTCCCAACCTGCCCTGCCCACCAGCAACGGACGTTTTTTTAATTAGTTTTTTTTTCTGGGTTTCTGTTACGGTTGTCAAGTTTCTTTGGATTGTTTCTGACTTAGTAGTAATTTCATTTATTTCGATAATTATAAATATGTCAAACAACAATGAAAAAACTAATTCACGTGTGTTAATTTCGTTTCGTTTGCTACATCTAGAATACAAACAGTACCTGTTTTACTTTATCCCAAGATAACAGCAGCAACACGCCCTGCAGGCCAAAGAACATTTATGCAGCCGTCGCATTTACTTTGGACTCGTTGCAAATCAGTCATCGTCATTTCAAAGCGACTGAACTTTTTTTTTAATCGCCATTTTGCTGAATTTTGTAGAGAACTGACAACGTTTCTTTTTCAATTTAAGTTCAAAAAAAGTTTAATGACGAAGGCTTTGGAGAAACAATTAAGGATAAAAGTCAGCGATAATAATTTCGAATGACGTTTCGATGACTCGTTCATCATTTTCATATTTTAAAAGTCAGATTTCTTGGGTTCTTTGTTTTACTTAGAATGTGAGTGAAAGTCTCGTCACATGTGATTAAAAACTCTATAATGTGGGATGTATAGAGAGTGTTAATTAAGTACTAAATAGTTTTGCTTTTACCTAAAAATGTCATTGTTGAAAGTATCTGAAATTAGTATTTTTTGATGATCATTTCACTGCCAATCAGTAACGAGATTTTTTATCAAATAAAAGACAATTTCTCGCTATTGAATTTAAGGCGATTCAGTAGGTGGAGTAGTTGGTTCTGGTTGTTCAATAACTTATTATTATTATTTTATCTTTTAGCATTTTGAAAGTGATTTTTTCACAGAGCCACAATATACATTGGAATAAAATTTCAATTACCGGGATCTGCTAAGAACGAAAACTGGTGAAATTGGAAAATTTACGGTCGTAAATTTTCCAATTTCACTTTTATTTCTGAGGAATCACCTTAAAAGTTACCGAATGATTTTTTTAAACTTTCCCCGAATGTTCCCTGCCAAGCACTGTTTCGAAAAATACAATAAAAAGGATAGGTCACCATTCTCGCTAATAAGATATGGTGCACCAATCTTAGTCCATTTATGCCTAACCACGCGCGTTATTTCATCCGTCCATGTTACATCAGTTTTGCAGTAGATGGAAGCAAAGGTTATTAAAGCAATACTTGAAAAATCTCGATAGGTAGAAAGTCTCAGACGCATGGAACAATGTAACTTATAATGTATGACAAAATCACACAATCCTAAACGACATTGACTCAAAACGTTCCCGTTGAATCGTTGTTTTCGAGATCTTCGGTCGCATCCTCGCGTAACGACGGGTGTTATGCACTCTTTTGGCGATATCTTTTTTTTTCTTTTGAACAATTGTTTTCTTAATTTTTTAACTAAAGACAATAATTTTTATACAAAAGTTATACGATAAATATTGGTCAACATGCTCGTTTGAGCGAAAACGAGCACTTATTTCGTTCTCGAGCTTTTCTTTAGAGCTTCCCGAGCTATCTCTTACGTTGTATACGTGCAATCTCGTTCCCAGGCACTCTCTCCCAACCTTAAACGCCCCTTTCACCGAACTCCGTAGAACTGGCCAGGAAGCGGCTAAAACCGAGCTATTTGAAGCGAGGGCCGCAAGGCATTATGCGCGGCAGCACGCGGGCCCGGCAGGACGGAATTTAACTGATTTAAACCTTCTCGTGTTACGGGCTAATTATGTTTGCAGTGAGAATAGCTGTCAATTAATGAACAAAGAACTTCAAACTCTAGAAAGGGCCAACGGACAAGTCAAAAGTACCGGAACCTGGTAGGTTCTGATCAGCAAATGCAAAGGCTTGAAAAAACTGAACTAGTTCAGTTTTGTCAATTAATCATAACCGATGGATGTCCAATATCAAAGATGTACTACTGGTAATGCCCAATAATGGTGCTACTCTCTTATTTTTCAAGGTATTGATTGGGCTTGGCAAACGCACCGACGCACGTACGGAAAGTCACGTGGCAACCAATTTTTTTTGAGAGCGACGGGTTACCAAACTGAGGCATGGGGCTCCGCTCTCGCGCCTTCGTGTTCAAGTAGAGAAATGGCTGACACTTTTACTGACAGTTGACAAGATACATGTATGCTAGGAAGATACAAATCCTGACACACTGGAAATCCACGTACCTCAGGGGTTTGCGGACTCCGCCTGTTTTAGATGAGCAGGGGGTTTCGCTGCCCAGTAACATCGCCCGTCATCCCCAAACCTTTAAAATTTCCTAGCACGCATGCTCAGTAAACACGTGTAGAGCAAAATGGCGGACGGAGATGCAGCGAAAGTAATTGCATCTTTAAATCACATTTATATCTTTATTTACCGTCAGATTTAGCTAGGATTTTTAACGATAATCTAAAAAATATCACTGTAACTATATTGCAGGCCGCTCAATTGAAAGACAAGGGAAATACATTTCTTCAAGCTGGTGATATCGCCAAGGCTATTGAGTCCTACACAGAGGCCATTACACTCGATCCGTCAAATCACGTGTTTTACAGCAATCGCTCGGCGGCATATGCCAAGGATCAGAAGTACGAACAGGCCTTAACTGATGCTAAAAAGTGTGTCGAATTAAAGCCGGATTGGGGAAAGGTTTGACCTTAAACATGTACTAATCGACTATGTTATTTAAGCGTCAGATTTGTACATGTACAAGAGACTGTGTAAAAGCTGATATAGTTTTACTGTAGTGTATACGTAATTTTACAGTGAATCCACTTAGTTATCCAGTGCGGTATTTATGTGATAACTTAAACGGTGATTTTTTATGAAGAAAATGAGAATTTGTTTGGACATAGTAGGCTCTGTGTCCCCATTTGAGATTTGTCCATATGAAGAGGTTCTCCTGAATCTAATGAGACTCTGAAGTGCGTAGGCCTATAGAGAAGCAACGTCACCATCATCATAATGATGATGATGATGATGATGATGATGATGAGATCATCATCATCATCAATCCCTTCTATCCACTTGCGATGTAACGTTTAAGGTTGAATCTCAGACTTTTTGGGAGTAGGTCTGCAATTGATTGCAGGAAGAAAGATGGCTTAAATAGATCAAGCTTCTTATTTCTTTAATTCTGTTGCCTTGTTAAGGGATATTCGAGACTTGGTGCGGCATTGTCATTTCTGAAGCGTTATGATGAGGCAGAAAAAGCGTATTCCAAAGGACTCCAGCTTGATCCCAATAATGCTCAATTGAAAAGTGGTTTAGAAGAAGCCAGAGCTCAAGCACAGCGTAAGTACTCAAAAGATATTTTATACTGTATTTATTTTAGTAGGAATCGAGTGCTCTGTAATGGATGAGTATGTTTTTGTAGAGCATTATTTAGATGGTTTTACGTTTTTGACAATTTACAGGTAACAATCCCATGATGAACCCATTTTCTGTGCCAGACTTGTACGTCCGTCTTGCTCTGAACCCTAAGACCAAAGCTTTTCTGGATCAGCCGGACTACAGAGCTGCCATTGAACAGCTTAGGCTAAACCCACAACTACTTGGAACGTGAGTTAAATTACAACATTAGACTTACAGCAAAACAGGTCAAGCACTCCTCCTATAGGAAAGACAGTGGATGTTTGTTACTGGAAATTAAAATGTATTATTGTTTGAGAAATGTCTACTTCTCAGCTTTGAAATTAAATTTATTGAAAACTCAAAATTATCATAGCAAAAGGCTATTTATGTTTGGCTTCTCTTATTGGTTACATAGGAGTGTGGCTCCAAGGAATCTCCATACCCACTGCAAAAAGGCCACTGGAAATTCGGAAGAGGGTTGGGGGATGGTTTTCAAAGACTAAATCTTTTTATAAGGGAATCTTTAGAGGGGGACATCAATAGTTTCTGAAATGCCATTTGTATGGTGGTGTACTGGAAGTAATGACATCTCAGTTAATGACCCGCTGTATTCTTCTCCTTGTCTGTCTTATTTGTCTCATGTTTTACTTTTCAACCTCCCGAGAATCCCTTTGGCACTCTAAGACAAAAGGAATTTTAATGAGTGTTCATTCTTGACTGTTAATTTAGCTCAATAAATTTATTTTTATCAGTCATCTCCAAGATCCCAGAATCATGCAAACAGTAGCAGTATTGCTTGGCATTGATGCAGACGTTGCAGACAATGAAGGCAAGTGCAATTAACACCAAATCAAGTTGCATTATATATTGCTTTACACTCATTCTGTAATTTGACTGCTAATGAGAAACCATTGAAAGCCTAAATTGGTGTTAATGGCAGGGTTTTCAATAACTTGTGATCAGCTGTTGTATTTAACAAAATTTGTTCAATACAGCAGATAATAAAGAAGCCTGAGCTGTGTATTACACTGTAATAAAACACGACAAGCATTTGAACACTCAAGAAATGTAGAAAACGGGAGCCATAGGTGAGTGTTTTCTACATTTCTTGAGTGTTCTCAAATGTCTGGAGTGTTTTATCACAGTGTAATACATGGCTTAGGCTTCGTCATTTGTTTTATGATATAGATTTTATGCACGCAAAACAATAAAACATGCTTTTTCTATGCTTTATACTCTGATGAAACATAGGTTTTTGACCAATCAGAGCGTGCGCAGGGTCCTAGTTTCTATATTATAGTACAGTATATGGGTGTGACAAAGTGTTACATGGCCAACAGACCTTCTTTACTTTGTGTTGTAGAACTGCATGTATTGGGCAGTTGTAACACTTAATGTGTTGAACACCCCTTGTAGATGTTCGGGGTGCAACTGAGAGCGCTCAAATTGGTGCTTTTGACGAAACGACTCTTGAAGAAAAGAATGGCTGAGTGAGATTTTGGTGGGTGTGCTATAAAAGTAAAGAAAGTTGTTCATGAGGAGTGGCTGTCACCGAAAAAGCAGGGTTTGATCCAGTACTTTGGAATACACACTTTACCCTGTGCAATCCAGTGTTCACCTGCATTGCATTGTCAGTTAACACATAGGGGTAGCAATATTTTTATTCAATTCATGCTGCGGAGACTAGAGTAACCAGGGATTGCTACTAACGGATAAGATATTTTGTTCTTTTTCGTTACAGAGCCTGCTCCTTCAACGTCAGATGAGAAACCAGCCAGTGAACCAATGGAGACAGAGCAGCCGGAGCCTGAACCAGAACCTGAAGTGGATGCTTCTGTTCAAAAGGTTTGTGTATTGTCAACATCATGAGTTTTCCATTCATCCAAAATTTCTGAATACTCATTAGGAATGAAATCAACTTTTACAGTCCATCTAGGAAAGTTCCTGGTTGATTTTCAGTAGAAAAAAGTGTTATTTTTATGTGCTTGCCTTCATATTGTCCATTAAATATCAATGACCATTATGGAAGACTGGGAGTCTGATTCAGGTTGTATCCGGGAGAATTGGCATAGATATGGAAGCAATGTATTCTGCTTTGCTATTGGTGCAGGTATTCTGCCGATTTTAAGTCATTTCAGCTGGTTTTCTGAGATGTCAAATACATTGTACTGATTGAAATGGGATTTATACATGGGGCCTTAATGTGGATATTGTTCTTGTTCTTATTTTTCTAATGGTGTATTCTGCAGTCCCTAGAGGAAAAAGAGCTGGGAAACACTGCTTATAAAAAGAAAGACTTTGAGATTGCCCTTGAACACTATGCAAAGGCCATTGAACTTGATCCTACAAATGTCAGCTTTCTAACCAACAGGGCAGGTTAGTAAGAATACTATTAATAGTTATTTATATGGCTTGTGTTTGTGAGCTACATAACATGTGCTCTGATTGGCTAATTCTAGCCTAGGGCATTATTTTCCTGTAATGCCTGTGAGCCAATTACAAGCCTGCAAAAGCAAAGCCATATAATAAGCAACTTATTAATGACAACATTCTGTCTTCCCAGTGAAATCTCAAACCTCAGCCTTGCCATATTGGCCTCGCTTTCACTCGGTCAATACAGCGAGGTCTTGGTTTGAGATTTTCCTGTAAAGACCTTACTCTTGGTTAATACCGGTAAGTAAATATTATTAACTGCAACTCAAAGTTTGGGGAAAACATTGAAGAACACTGCCTTGTTTTCAGCTGTCTATTTTGAACAAGGGAGGTATGATGACTGTATTGAAGAATGCAAGAAAGCAATCACGTTAGGCAGGGAGCAAATGGCAGGATACAAAATCATTGGAAAGTAAGTAGTGGAATTTGTGTCATTTTATATTTTAGTTTTAATCTTGGTGATTACATTTCTAAAAATAAGTAGATTTCTTTGCATTTCATGTGAAGTTAACAAAAATCAATATTTGATCATTAAAGCAGCCATCTTAATGTGTATTACCATATAGCAATGGCACTCTAAATTTTTTGACAGGATCCCTCAACTATTTTGAAGCATTTTTCCTGTTCTGAGGACTGTGCTCTGTGGTGCTGCGCTCTCTAATTAATCTGGACTGCATTTTTTCATTTTGACAGAGCCTATGCCAGGATAGGAAATGCCTATAATAAGCAAGGAAAGCTCAAAGAGGCAATTGATGCATACAATAGCTCTTTAGTTGAGTTCAGGGCACCTGATGTTTTACAGAAAGTCCAGGAGGTAACATGTGATCACAATACATAGCTTGAGAACTTGGGCTGACTTCTAGCTCTCTAGGTTTCAAAATGCCAAATGCCTGGTTTATCTTCTGTCAGAGAGGGATGTGTGAGATTGAAGAAAAAATTGCATACTACAGATGTACAGTGGAACTGCATAGCCTCATAGAGTGTCTGTAATGTTTAACAACAAGAAAATATGTACCTATAGAGTTATAGAAACACGAGTGGAAGTTTGGTAGAAAGAGAAATGCTGTGTGAATACAAGCCAACTGGCAGGTGTTCCCACAGCTTTTTTGAGTTCTCCCAAACTTCCACAAGTGTCTCTATGATTTGATACAAGCACGAAAAACATGTTTTCTATTTCTTTTAGAAAATTCTGGAACTAAAATACAAGAAAACAATTTGTTTACTTTGATCATCAAAATGGAAATTATCTTTGCTTGTGCCATCATTACCTTAATAGCTTGTGCTAGTTCTGTATTTTCTTTGGGCTGGTTTTAATATTGGTTGTTGCTTTTGCCAACAACCGATCAAATGTCTAGGACTTCATGCATTTACATTGTGTCAGCGACTTTGAGAAGTTCATTGCAACTGTATACACTTAAAGTGCCACTAACCCCCCAATTTTTTTTTCTTTTATTAAAATCTACTAGTTTCCCTGATTTCATCAGCGAAAAAATTATCTCGATTAATAAAATCCTTTCGTTTCTACAGCCGTTTGAACTCGTAATTTCTATGTTCACGACCGCGCAAAGTGGGATCTGGGTCGGGCTACTAGTGACGTCACTTCGGGAACCGAGCTGAAACACTCAAGAGACTTTCGACTGAGCTCAGAGGGCTGTCAAAACATTTTTGGGTTATTTGTGATTCATATTTTATCAAAACCGAACAAGATTTTCACGTGAAAGAAATGTATTATCTAGCATAACAATTTGCAGTCTAGCTACGATTTGGACAACTGCGATGTACATTTCTTTTTTTCATTTCGAAGTGCGGGTCGCCAGCGGAGATTCTCGTGTTGTAATTTTTGCCAGGATCAGGATCGACAATTTGCCCGTCCATTTGGGCTCTAACGGTACATGTAATGGCAGTAGAGTTAGCTTACAACTCTTAAAGAATTACAAAGATGTCAATGGACACGAAGAGTCGGTAAGTTGGCTTTAAGGAACTTGCAGATTTCGGAGTGTCAAAACAGTTTTAGATTCACACACTAATTTCCCCTGAGATACAAGTGAAAATACGATGCAGTCGTGGTCCACTTCCGCCTACTTCGCCAGGTCAATGATTGAAAACAGTTTTAACATGAGAGATAAGCAGAGATGTCGGCAAACAATATCCAAAGGCCAGGTAAATTTTTGCTTCATTACTGTCGCGCGACCATAGTATATGCATAGCCAATTCCCGTGTAATGTTAAACGAACACAAGCTATACAAATTTGCATATTTCGTACCACTAAATCATGGCAAGTCCTTCGTTAGGATATTGAAAAGAGGTTCAGTATGGTATCATTAAAATATGAACACATTTCTACTTCACTGACGGTTATTTTGAATGAAATGTCCATTTTACGTACACAAATAACCTGGGAGTTCTCGACTTTTAGATGTGTTTCGGTTGACTGACAATCGCATATGCGCGCATGAATTCTTCTTTCAGCATGACGAACTCCGTCGGTAGCTCTAGAGTCGAATCTCAATCGTTTGATTCATTTTTCTCACATAGTTATAAATGCTTGATCCATTCTAAGTTTGAAATTTAGATATATTTTGTTCCCCAAAGATGAAGCTCAAAGAACGAAAGAATTCTGTATTCAAGCATGGCTATTGAGATACACGGTCGGATTACGGCTTCCGGTGTGCGTGTGTTTTTAAACTAAAATCCACAAATACATAGCTAGTTCACCAGTTGAGGCTCAACAATCTTAATCGCTTCGTTGTACATGTAGGACGCAGATTTCATTTACTATTTGTTTAAAGATGTGTCTATTTTGAATAAAAAACCTATGCATTTAGTTTACCGTGTGATTTCATGTGATGGACTTGGAGGATCGATTGCTTGAACTTGGAATAGTCAGATGGCTTCCAGCTTATCCCAAATTCGCGTCATATGTAGTACCATGAAAATGTCAAGCTTTCCACTAGAGATAGAGAAGAATATACAGGCCATGAAAAACTATAGGTTTTATAGTAGATGTGAAACCGAGATCGAAGAAATCCTCGACGGCTCCCCGACTTTCGCTTCGCATGATCAGCCACTTCTTTGGTCTTTTTCTCGTTTCTGGTCGAGTTTCATCGGGAAAGAGGTATCAAATGAAGGGAAATACTCTATTCTTCGTATCCTGTATTGCTACAGTCTCCAACAACACATCTTCCTTGCATTCTGCAACGATTTTGACACACACTATCGTATGCTGGCATAGATTCTTCTCAGAAAGAAAACATTGTTATTCCCGAAATGATGTCAGAAGCCAACTCGTCCCATTCTCCGCTATTCCTCGGTCGTGAACATGGAAATGTGCAAAATTATAAACTTTGAAAATGCGTAGAAAATTAACAAAAATAGCTACAACGATAATTTTTTCGCAGTAGTGATTAGGAGAAAAAGGAAATTTATATAAGTGAAAAAAAAATTCGGGGGTTAGTGGCACTTTAAACATGTTCAAATTGATTGAGAATTGCCTTGTTGAGTGGGCAAGAGATAGTTTCCGTCATGCGAAGATCTTTTTCATTTTAAGTTAATCTTCAGTAAAACACTTTTACTTGATTGGAATAAGGACAGAAATGTTGTGATTGAAGAATTGTTTGGTTTTACAGGCAGAGAAAGTAATGAAAGAGCAAGAAAGATTGGCCTACATTGACCCAGAGAAGGCAGAGGAAGAAAAAGAAAAAGGAAATAACTTATTTAAGAAAGGTAGGTTAATATGCTGCATGGATTATATAACTCAGTAATGTATCTGTGATAAAGGATGTTTTCTTTATTGAGAAGTTTCTTGAACCTTCCATAGAAAACCTTCAATTACACATGTGTCAGTGAGAAGACCAACTTGTACAGCTTTCATGTGTTTTCGGTGTTAATCAGTGCCAAGTCAAACCAACCCTCTCCTTGTCTCCTTGCATGGCCCTGGGACAGGGGAGGGGTGAGGGAGGAAGAGTGGGTGCGGGGTACTCATGAAAGTTTTATATGGGAACGCTCCAACACTAGGTCCAAATCTGTACCCCTTTATCTACCATTTTTGACAGAAAACTTACCCCGTTCACATACCTACATGTACAGCATGCTTTTACAGACCCTCCACATCACTAATAACCTACCTTTTTCTATGCAGAAAGCCCTACACTTTTATATACCTCCTCAAGGCCTTACCCACTTCAGGGCCGTACCTAGCGGGGGGGCAGGGGGGGCAGTTGCCCCCCCTAGGAAAATTAAATGTTGATTTTTTTAACGAAGTGTTTGTTTTTGATGGGATATTTCTTGTAGCCATATTGGTCCAAAATCTCAAAAAAAACGGCTAATTGACTGACAAATATTCCTTCAATGTAAATTCCACATAGTTATTTTAGAAAATCTTTCGCAGCAAAAGCCAGAAAGAGTTTTCTTATGAAAATAGCTTGGGCCGTGATATGAACAGGTGAAATGCGTTCAAGAGTAAACGAGCGGGATTGGGACCGAGCGAATGTGTTTGTCGGGGGGGGGGGGGCAAAAACTCCAACTTTAGACCCCGTTTGTATACGGGAGATCCCTGAGAAGATGATTGTGTGGAGCTTGCCCCCCCAGATGAAAAATCCTAGGTACGGCCCTGCACTTAGTAGTCGACATGCACTGCAGGTCTATGATGCTAGCCAAACATTGGGAATCATGTTCTTACCAGTTTACTTGTCTTGCAGGGGATTTCCCTGAGGCACTCAAGCATTACAAGGAGGCCATCAAAAGAGATCCTAATAATGCAAAACTGTACAGCAATCGTGCGGCTTGTTATCAAAAGTTGGCCGCATTTAACTTAGCTTTGGAGGTACAGTATCTGGTTTTTAATACTGTAAGTTGTAATACAATGAAATGCTGTAGGCCCCACCTTCAGTGAACAAGTGAACCACCAGTCATAATATTAAGAGTTCTGGAGATACAGATGTAAGGAATGAGTGAGCTTTTTGAGGGTTCAAATGAAGTTCTCTCAAACCTCCCATAAGTAGAGTGCAATCCCAGTGGAGAGGGAAACCGTATGAAAAGGGTGGGATGCTCGTTGCTCGATTAACTGCCGCTTTTCAAGAAAGGAGCGCTAGTAGGCCAGATCAGAGAGACTGGCGGAAGTTGAGCCTAGAAACAGAAATACAGTAAGAGCGCTTTTTTTACTATTGTTTCTTTGAGAACACCCTTTGACAGCTAAAAATAGTGTTGTTTTGTCATGAACACCCTAAATTAGACCAGAATCCTTGATTTATACCCCTGAGCATGCTGAGCATCTCCGAGCTTTTCATATGGGTTCCCCACCCTGGGAGTGTGACGTCATTGGGACAAGAAGTATCCTTATTAGGAGAGTTAAGTGTCTACTAGAAGAGAATAAAACTGCACATTGTATTGTCTGTGTGTCGCTGGCAGCATGTTTGTCCCATTACAGCAGGTTCAAATGTGTCTCGAAGTACAATGTGGCTGTATTACAAAAGTGCTTGTAAGATGGGGTTCTACTGCATCACTGTGCAGTGAATGCTAAGAGGACTTAAAATAAATGCTATGGACTTCTTCATGGAGGGGAAGGCATGGCGGCCTCATGGTTAGTATGCTTGACTCCGGATCGAGCAGTCTGGGTTCAAGTCCTCGCCGGGGACATTGTATTGTGTTCTTGGGCAAGACACTTTACTCTCACATTGCCCCTGTCCACCCAGGTCTATAAATGGGTACCGGTGAATTTAATGCTGGGGGTAACCCTGCGATGGACTAACATCCCATCCAGGGGGGAGTAGGAATAATCCTAGTCGCTTCATGCTACAGATACTGGAGATAAGTGAGGACCTGCTGGGCCACTTGGCTCGTATGCATACTTGATACCTACATGTAGGGACTGAATGAACGTGATAGCTGACCATACTATGTGTACCCCAGAAGCTTAAATATTTCAGTCTGAAATGAAAGAGAAATTGTTTGAAAAGAGAATTGAGTTTTACATGCAAGATTTGGCATATACTTCTACTTGCTTTCTTGAGTGAGAAAGGGCTAGAATTTGATTTTATTGTTTTTATTATTTTTCATATTTAATTAATTTTTAATTTTACTCCATTTTAGGACTGTGATATGTGTATCAACTTGGACCCCACATTTGGTTAGTTTGCTATAATTTTGTTTACCCGTGATGGAGAGGAGCATACCAACACCACTGCTACTACTACTACTAGTTTGCTACTACAGCTTTCCAGGGGTGGGGGAGGGGGTACTCCCAGAAACGTTGGGTTGGGTGTGCGGCCCGCTTTTCAAAACCTTTACCCTATTCAAGACCAAAATCTGTGATTTTCCCTATTCCTTTATGACCAGAACAAAAACTTGATATCCTAATATTAGTTCCCCAGTTTAGACAGATGTTAAAGGCATTATGAAGGGCTTTTGTTGATGGTCTTATCGATAATAGTGAAAATGTAGCTTCTTCTAAAAAATACCCAATAGAAGACTAGATCTAGAGTGCGAAAACCATATCGTATTTGAGATCAAAATGGCCTATTTCTGACCAAAGCGGCAAAAAACCATACTGGGTGCTTCTCTTACTGAATTTTTAGCCCAATTAATTGTCTGATGAAGCGCTACAAGTGCGGTTTCTTTGCAGTATTATTTTGTAAAACTACTTAGAAAAGATTCCAGGTTTTAGTATGTAATCCAACTGCAGAACAAGGTCTCTTTAATCATTGTGAATTCAAACTTATATTCAAAACTTGGCAATACTAGCTTTCCAAGTTGTTGGTATTTTTAATAATTTCTTCGTTCATGGCCTCAATCCAGGTAGTTCCTTTGCTCTTCGCTGGTTACCTCTACCTTTTTAAACTGTGAAACACTGCTCTTGCAGAAATAGTACGAGTGATGGGCGAAGGAGCTTTGGTGACGAAGTTTTGGCCTCGACATTACTGTGTTGCCACGGGCAATTTTCTTGGTTTCCTATGGCAACAATATCGTCGCGTACAGTTTCGAGTGTTTTGCTTCTAATGATGTCAAAAACCGACAGGTTGCCACTGGAAACGGAGCTAGTTGCCCATGATAACAACACGATTTGAACGTTGAAACTCTGGTCACCAAACTTCTGTCGCGCCTTACTCAACTGATAATCGTAGTAGCTGGCTTCATTTTGATTAAATTCTAATCTTTATTGCAAAACAGTCAAAGGTTATACAAGAAAAGGGGGTGTTTTGTTTGCGCTGAAGAGATTCGCAGACGCTCAGAGGACCTATCAGAAAGCTCTCGAGCTGGATCCCGAAAACAAGGTGACAGATTATTTTTAGTTGCTCATGTTTGCATCGTAGTTGCCTGTGAACGAAGACGTATTTCCGGCTGTCGCCTGTCTCCGCTCTCACAGGCTAGCATCTTGGAGGAGGGCCAACATAGGTTTTTTGCGGGATGCGAGATGAGGGTAAAATTGAGGGCGGGATACGGGATGATATGACTTTTAATGGCGGGATGCGGGATAAAAATATTTCGGCGGGAGCGCGATTTGCTTAGTTTGACAGACGGGATGCGGGATATTTAAAATTGACGGCGGGATACGGGATGACAGGACTTTTAATGGCGGGATGCGGGATAAAAATATTTCGGCGGGAGCGCGATTTGCTTAGTTTGACAGACGGGATGCGGGATATTTAAAATTGACGGCGGGATACGGGATGACAGGACTTTTAATGGTGGGAAGCGGGATAAAAATATTTCGGCGGGAGCGCGATTTGCTTAGTTTGACAGACGGGATGCGGGATATTTAAAATTGACGGCGGGATACGGGATGACAGGACTTTTAATGGTGGGAAGCGGGATAAAAATATTTCGGCGGGAGCGCGATTTGCTTATTTTGACGGGCGGGATGCGGGATAAACTGACAGCGGGATGCGAGATGGGAAATCACTCGTTACAGACGTTACGAGGAGAACTGCAACTCTATGCAGGTGGGATCGAGATCCCGCAGACTGGGCTGGGATGACGGGATTGAGCCACAAAAAGTTGCGGGATGCGGGATAGTCTGTTCGATTTTTGTTCGATGTCTTACGCTTCTTATAATGTCATCTACCTCTTATAATCTCTTATAATGTCGTATACCTCTCATAACTTCCAGGAAGCCACGGAAGGTAAAAGAGCGTGCTTCACGACTATGTCTGAACAGCCAACAGACCCTGAGGAAATCAGAGCGCGGGCCAATGCTGATCCTGAAATACAGGTGCAGTGAAATGACGTGACAATAAAAAAAAAACGCTTTTTACGAACTGTGCTAACTTTATATCATTGAAACCTTGTTCAGCAGTAAGCATTTCTCTCTTTGTTTGTTGCTCGAACAGGAAATTCTAACTGACCCAGCAATGAAAATTATACTCGATCAGATGCAAGAGGACCCTAAAGCAGCTCAAGAGTAAGTCTTTGATTAGTTACACCGCGGGGGTTTTGATTAACGCGATCTTTTGCAGGATATGTAAGTCCGGGGGAAAGCCCGATTAAGCTTACTCAGGATTAGTCAGTTTGATTTCAGTTTTGTAGCTTTGCGGTGAGGTTTTCTGTTTGTATCGTTTGCCCGTCAGTTTTGAGGTAAATTTTCATCCTGGGTTAGGGGTAAAGTTTCGTTTGAATGGTTGGTTACACACAAGAGTTTCGTCCACAGACTTGAAATTTAGGACCAATAAGCATAGTAAACAGAGCCTCTTGGAACTTTTCCTCGATGGCTTTACGTATTTGAATGGTTTGCTCCATATCAGTTCCGTTGGAACCGTTTCTCGCTGCCCCTCTTCTAAAACGAGAAGTTTTTACAAATTTTTTTTTGTACTTTCCCTAATTAATTATTTTTGTTCATTGTTCAATCATTCCTTTATCTTGACTCAAAAGTTGATATGCCGGTCCACAGAAAGCCATTGTCATGCCAATAAGTTCGTGAACACATCCAGATTCGTCAACTAATATACTGCCCCTGTTTCTTCGTAGGCATCTAAAGAACCCCGAAATTCGAAGCAGAATACAGAAGCTCTACGAGGCAGGAATCTTGCAGATCCGCTAAACAAGTCACTTCATATATGCAGTTATGATAGTGAAGACATTTCAAGGAACTGTCCCGGACAAAGGCCGTCTACAATCCTATGTAACCTGCAGTAATCAACAAACAACTAAAGATTGCTCTTTTCTACAATACCAATAAACTGTCAACAGTTTCGTTCCAAAAATAAGAGGATGTAGCCCTTATGAAATAAACTTTGCGAAGGTTTTTTTTTTGCTGCATTACTCGTTTGATTACGTTTGTAGCGCGATTGACTTTTTAACATAGTTTGAAAGCGGTGCAGAAAATGTTCGTGTTCTTGTTAAAGGGCTGTAACGGTTTGTCTCGCCTTTAACGGTTTTATTGTAGGATGTTTCCCCGAAAACAGTTCAACCCCGGAATATGAAGAACAAGCCTTGTGCAACGGGCTACTGTCACGTTGTTTGGGTAGTCCGAAACGTGACCACGCAAAAACGGATGTCGAGACTACTTTATGAACATGGTGTTTAGCGAATCTGAGGTTGCACTATCAATAAAAAGAAGTTCTTTTTGAATAGTGTGCTGTCTCTGGTGTTAGAGAACAACGTTAAAAGAGGGCTTTTCTTACAATCAACAGCAGCTTGTGGCTGTGGGAATAGTCTGATAGTAATTAAATGCTTTGGAGGAGGCCGGAGGAGGGGTCGAGATGAAAAATTGAGAGAGGAGACGAGGACACGGTGTTTGACTTCGTGTTGCATCGTCGACGCTCTCAGGAGATGGCCACTCTCGGTAATAGACCAACAATTACTAAAATTTATGGTTGAGTCTGTTCAGTAATGATTGATAGAAATGAATTGCCTCCCTTGCTTGGAACGTCACGCAATCCATGTGAGTGTCGAGCGTAACGTCGCCTGACTTTGATGGATGCACGATGGGAAGTGTTTATATTCCAAAACATCGTGGCCCTTGCGGAAAATTGCGGAAAACACTCGCCGGTCTGATATCTGCTTCTGAGCTCTTAAAGCGTAGCATCTTTCAGTGCCAACAGTTGTAGAATGCCCAGAATTTAGTGCGCTTTTTGTGTAAACGCATAAACTGAACCGATTGGGAAGTCATTCGGCGGCCTTCTGCTGCCTTCTGGCAAACAGTCATGGACATGTTTGTAAACTACTGCTGTGAATATCAAAGTGAAACTGGAAGAGTCAAGCTGACATTCCCTAATATTGACACTACGAGCATCGGGGATGTAAAGTTGGCTATTCAAGATGCCATCCAAGCACCAATTTGTGATCAACGCCTTTCTTACCAAGGACAGGTGTTAACAGATGATGACATGCCCCTCTGCAGATTGTATTTTCGGGAGGGCGACTGTCTTGAGCTGCATTTTCTAGCTGCAGCGGATATCAAAGGAATGAGAAAGGAATTGGACGTGTTGAAGATGACCGCTAAAGAAATTGTTGAAAAGCTCCAAAGACAGCTTCCTGGATTACAGCGGATAGAAAACGATTATCGTGGGCTTTGGCAGTTCTTTCACTCGGTGGCGTTTGCAGTGGAAAACATTACAAACGATTTTTTTCATCCGTGGAAATGCTTAAAGTCCGTTGCCCAGAGGCACTTTTTCGTCCAAGAGGGAGGGTTTGACACTTTCATGGAGGTGTTCAAATTTTCCCAGCAGCTGTATTCGATCAAGTAAGTTACTTTATTATTCACCCCTCCCACAAAAACAAAGAACATCCTTATAACGAGAGGTAGATAAACATTGGCAATATTTGCCACCATGCCTCATTTACATTTCGGAGTACTCAACATTATGCATGTTGACAGGAATTATGGAAGATCAAAGTTCATTCCATTTTTATGTGAGGGGTGGAGAGTGGGGGGTGGGGAGAGGTCATTAAATTATCATTTGATGCATTTTTTTCTTCCTTTTCATTGGCCGAGAGCCAACCACATGGCCTGCAAATTACTGCCTACAAATGATTGTCTGCTCATGCGTAGGGCTGTCTGAATGTGTTTTGTCCATTCGTAATTGTAACCATGATCTCTGGTAAAAAAAATGGCAGATATGCTCCCCAGAGCTGTCAGAGAGTAATTTAAATAAGAAAACAAATTTTGGTGATTGTATGATAAAACAGTTATTGAACTCGGTTATCACAAAATATTGTTCGTTGTCAGTGTCTCGCAGATCAGTTATTTGCCGAAGCCCAGCTCTTCCCAGCTCTTCCCAGCAAGAGAGCTGTAAAGCATGAGTGGCAACTGTTAAATTTGAGCCTTTGCAAGATTGAAGACTAATATATTTTCTGTGAGCACGAGACTTAATCAACCTTGGAAAAGAAATTAAATGCAGACTTCAAGGTGTTGGGAGAAAATTTGACATTGTAGAATCTGTGAAATTTGGCTAAAATTCCATGAGAGGGTATATCTTAAAGGACCACTTACCATCCCCATCCTAGCATGAGTGAATTTTGGACATCACATCAAATCAGGATTTGTAATTATTATATAAGTGAAAATATATAAGTTGCAGGAGAACATGTCTTTTCTTTTGCACTCATTGCAGGTCTATGATAATTGGATGATTAATTTAATTGTAGGCATGCAGTGCGTGCAGAATGTACAGCCTGTGCAGGGGGCCTCTAGCACGGTATTATGCAATGTTCAACAAGTATATTCTCATATACTTTATTTAAGTTATTCTTGATGTTTTTTGTTAGGAGTCTGGATACATTCAAATACTGCTTCTGTTTTGATCAACAGAAATCGGGAAGAAATCACAAGGGAAGATAGTCAAGAGCTTCGTAAATGGCGCCTAAATCGGGCGCTTCTTATTCTTCAGCAATATTGTCTCAACCTTTTGTGGTCCTTCTCTGAGAGGCCTCAAGATAGAGAGTTTGTCTTGTCAAAAAGTGTTGTTCCCCTGGTCATTGATGCTCTCTTGCTACCCTATCCATTTCCAGTTGAGGATTATGCTTTGAACTTTCATCCTCTTGATTTAATGGTTGTTCGTGTAAATGAAGCAGCTATTGGATGCTTTGGAGGGTGAGTTTATATAGTTTCAACAATGTAAATGTCAGCCAATTTGATTTTGTGTAGATTTAAAGTGCTTCATCCCTCTTAGTTATAGTTTTTCTTGCCAAGCAGTTTTCTTCCACTCATATGTTCACTGAGGTTGATTCCAGAAAAGGTAAATATTCTTGGCACTTTTACGATTCTCTTTCAGAAGGCATGCATTGCACACCTCAGCTTGATATTTGTTTGAAATCATACAAAAACTAATATTTTAAAGTGCTTAATGTGGTGGGTGTTTGAATCTTTGATAATCTGAGCAATCTAAACTTGATTATTTCAAAGATCTGTCATTCTTTTCAGACAGTTTCAATACCTTCTTTTCGACAGGGCAATTATTTTGTTGGAAATCGGTTTTTTTGGTTAATTTTATGGGTAATGGATCCTGTCCAATGGCAGTACTGTATAGTACTTTTAAAATTTCCATTCGTTGATTATCAGTCATTCACTTGTGATAATGATTGTGCAGTTAACAAGACGGAAATCTTGCCATGTCATTTTTTGTTTACTTTCCTACTGTTTACATACAGTTTTGCACTTTAACTAATCTACTTCCGGCAGAGCAAAATCTGATGAAAAACAATTGTGCAAGGGGAACCATCCAGGTCCTTTGTTTCACTAAAAAAAGGTTTTACACAAACTTTTCCAGCTTTCCCACCAAAAACTCATGACGGCCTAAAGGTGAGAAAAAAATTTCTTGCCCGGAAAATTGCTTAAACCCCCGCCCCTAATTACATTTATTTGCTAGTATCAGGAGCCCATGCTAGTATTTATGCTGTAAACAGCTCTCAATCGGGTTCCAAATCTCCATTGATTCTCCAACCTTTGGGTACCACCCACCCACTCCCTCCCCCTTGAAAAATCCTGGATCCACCCCCTGAAACAGCGTTACGTTTCCTGTATCAGTACTAATATCAGTCAATCTTTAAACGGTATTGACTTGTTGTTATTGTTTGACGTCTAGTTTGGTGGAGCAAGATTCCAGTACACAAGAGCTAGTATTCAAAACACCGCAACTGGTTGACAGGTTTCTATTTGTAATACATTGTGCATGCCGGGGTTGCCCGTTAGGGGGTGCAGAGCACTCGCTGTTTTCCAGCCAGCTCGCTGCAATCACTCTGTTTTACTGCACTTTCAATATCAAATCTGCGCAATCATTTGTGGATTGTGGAGCAGTGGAAAAAATGGTACAGATCACAACTAACCTTTTTGTCAACGAGGAGGAATATGATACGCCTCTCAGGTGAGAAATTCGTGTAAGATTCATGTAGTATGAACTTAAACTGAAGGCACAGAACATTTACCATACATCGTCTTGTAATTTTACAGACGATGTATGGACAAAAAAAAATTTCTCTACATTTAGTTATAAACTAGTACAAATTTCTCCTATCATGATTTTGGTAAATTCTGGTGCATTTTTAAGCATTAGTAGCTGGTTTTGCGAGCTCACCGAACTAATTTTTGTCATGATACCATACATTTATTCTAATGGTTACCCCCCAACAACACAAGGGATTATGGGTCATGTGCAAGTAGCGAATTAAACTAATGTTCTCTGACAACACTCTGGCCAATCACAAACACCATAAAGGACGCCAGAGAACAACCCAAAGAAAGAACCAATCAAAACTCGAAGCAAGTACATGCAGATAACGCAAAGCGCGGGAAAACGCAAGTCACGATCATCACGTGATCATTGGTTTCGGTGCTTTACTTTTGCCCAACCTCGTTTCCAGGGTCCTCTCTCTACCTCTAGAAAATACCCTGGTTACGGCTGGTCACGTGTCTATGCATGCCAACCAAAGCCGCGCAGAGGGTGGGCCCTCAACTTGATTTTGTCCGCACTGTCTATGGAGGTGAAAGTTGCGTTGCCATACAAACGTTATTTTGAAAGTGAAGCTAGTTATTTGTCAGAGAACCTGCCTGACCAGTGCTTCGTCTCTATGTGAACTTCTGAGTATGAGATGAGGTTGAACGTTGCTTATTGTCACTGCTTTTTTAAATAGCCGTCAACAACCTGCTTCGGATTAGTTTAATCAGTTTTTCACAGCAAGAGAAGTAAATAACCGTCAAATTGTCGATGGGATGCATTTCACTGAATGAGAAGCTAGTCTCTTGAATTTGGACTAACCGCTAAAACAGTTTTAAAACGAAATCAGTCAATCAATCAAAATAAAGAGGATTTAAAGGGGATTCGCTCCGACGAAGGAACGTCATCTTTCGAGTCTCTTTACGGTGGCCAATTCACATTATCAACTCAGTTGATGAAACCAAATTATCTTGTAGTACTCCCCACCGACGCAGCACCACAGTTTCTTTAGAAACGTACCCCCTTTATTTATTTCAGGAGGGTGACACTTAATAGTTAAAAAACTATTCGTGGCCCTCTATATACATATTTTAAAAACCTACAATAATTAATAACCTAGTTAAGAATTTATTTAAAACCTAATTAAAAATCACTATGTATAAGACTGTATAACAGATCAAGATCTAAAAGTTAAAAGTAAATTATATTGCTCATATTATGCAATCTAAAAATAATTTATCTAAAAAAGGAGTAAAAGTCTTTTCCCTAAGCTGACTTAATTGAAAATGTTTATATAACGCATTCTTCAAAGTATTTGCAGATTGAGAAGTGCATAGCTTAAGAGGGAGGTGATTCCAACACCTTGAAGTTGTTGCAGAAAACGTGCTGCGTCCCTCTTTCTCTCCAATGTATTTCCTAGGTAAAATGGTTGTTTAGTTCTAAAATTTCGTTTATATAAGCAGGGCACGTACCCATAATCCGCTTGTAAGCTATTAAGCATCTTTTAATGTCAGACTCGATGCAATATGGCTCGCACGCTAAAATATTAAAAAGATCCACAATGCTATGGCGTTGCTGTGCGTCAAGGATGGTTCGAACACAGCGTTTCTGCAATCGTCATGTCCATGTTACACTGCAACATAATATCTGTGGCTTAATTAGAGAATTATAATAAAAAGCCGTTGGATTTTGCAAACACGTTCTTCATAAACTTTTTCACTGCGCAAAAGAATCGAATGACCGTCAACCTTTCGATTGGATGAATTCAATCAAATTCAAAGCTTGTCTCCTGGCCAAACACTGGACGTATCAAACTCTAAACGAATGCATCGATGCCTCTGTTGTGATTTTGCTGATCGAAAGATATAGCAGATGTTATTGACGTCAAGTTCTTCCTAATTTTTTTCGCCGCAAGAGAATGGAACGACCGTCAATCTGTCGATTGGCGTGATTAAATCAAATTCAAAACTACCTTTGTAGGCGAACAACTCTAAACGAATGAGTAAATACCTTCGTTGTGATTTTGCCGAATGAAAAATTAAATTAAATTAAATTCACCGCGCGGTCTATTTATGGTTCTTCCAAGTTCTTTGCCAATTTTTTTTACCTCCACAAATTCCAAATACCGTCCAACTATCGACGGGAAAAATTCTGCTCAACGCAGAGCTAACCTTTTAGCCGAACATTGAACGCATTGACCTCCTTTATCGAATGTCTCAATGCCTTCGCTGTGAGTTTTGCCCAGGTTACAAATTGCACTCCCTACTGAGCTCAGTAGGTGAGCTTAGTGGAGACAACCTTTAAAATTCAGCCCCTCCCTTCAATCACATCGCTGCAATCTGCTAAAATCTAACAGAAACGTGACCAGTCGTAACCAGGGTACTTTCTCGAGGCAGAGAGAGGACACGAGGAACGAGGTTGACTTTTGTCTTGTTCCTGTACGGCTTTCTCCTAGGCCTTCGCGGTCAATCGATTTCGGTGACCTACCCGAGAGTGCACCTTTTGCACCGGACCACGTGACCCGAAAAGATTGACCGCGGCGAAATATTGAGGCCTAGAGACTAGGCAAGTTTTATTTGTGATTGGAAGACAAATTGGCACGAGTATTTTAAGCCAGTTGTGCAGCGTTGTTGATGCAAAACTCAAGTGAAAATCGCTCCAATGTTTGTTTGGTTGTTTGTTTTTTTGTACCAGGTACTACTGTTGCCTGTTCTTGGCTAGAATTCGTTCATCTTGCGTGAAGCTTGATGGAGACATTGGTATAGCCGTTGATCAACTTATTGACATGTTCTTGGCAAAGCATTTTCCCAGTGAAATTTCACAATGGGAGGAGTCTCTGAGTTTTGTTTGGGTCACAATCGTGCCGCTCGTTCACCTTGCTTTTGCTGCAGGAAAAAAATGGAAAAATGCTACTGACGCAATTCAAAGCACTCAACCTTTAGACCACACTGCAACGCTTGATGCGTCTACAGATGGCGATAATTCAGCGGCATTTGGAGGAAGACACAGTGAGAGTTTGGGTAGAAGTCACCAACCCCTTTGGCCTGGTTCCATGGCAACACAAAGGCTTGGGATTTTTTCGCTGGTACACATGCTTTCTATCGAAGATAACCGACAGTTAGCATTGTCAGAGAACCTTCTTCCATACTTAGTTTGCCTGTTGTGGCATCTAAGCAGAGGTGAAAGGGAGAAGCTAAGTGCAAGTTTGGCAAATTTCAAGAGCCTTTCACCCCCGCCTTTGAAAATTGCAGCCAAATCTGTACTGGCTTTTAAGAATGGCTTAGACATGATATACAGCTTATGAGCTTGTTGATAAGCTAAACAGTAGAAGGCAGACTTTGTTTTAGCTGCAGATAACTTACTGCCTGCCAATGACAACATCACAATGTTTAGCTGTTTGTTTCTTGTTGTCTGTTCAGTTTTTTTAAAATTTACATTTACATTCGCCGGATATAAAAAGTTTAGCCAGCTGCTAATACCAAAACTTTAAAAGCAGGAGAGGAGAGGTGTAAAATACCTTAATGAAACTCTTTAGTACGAAGGAGGGAATTTCTTTACCTGCAGAATACCCTACCACTTGAGTTACTTTATTCATGCGGAACAGGCTCCGACAGAAAGGGCCAGAAAGGAACTGGCCGAGGGGAGAACGAGGTGGGGTTGTGGCGTCGGAACCTGAGACAAAGGTTGTACGCCAGCGTTCCAAGGCACCCGCTGTGCACTAGAATCTAGTGCAACCTTTGATTGGTCAGATGACTGATTGTTGACAAGTTTGATTACATGAAATCAGGTCATTTGGCCATTCCCTTCTCCCTCTCCTCCCCTCTCTTCTATCATTTTTAACTTGGAGATTGCGTGAGCCACTAAGGGTAGTGCTGGTGCAGATTATGCAAACGATACGCAAGTGATTTCCTTCATCATCTGTAAGCTTTTTTTGTCATTCCATAATCTATGAACGCCCAGTCCAATGAAAGGCATTTGTTTAGAAAATCAATTTAATCAGGAGAACAGGGTAGAGGAATTAAAACTTCCCGTGAATTCCCACACGAAAATTAAATGAATACTATTCATTAATTCTTAAACTAATTTCGTCTTCTGCGCATGGCTTCACAAACAAGGAAAGAGGAGACTGCTTAGTCACAATGAACTGTGCGAAATGTGGACAAGGAATTGTGCGAAGGATAAAGCGCAAACCTTCCTGTGGCTGCTAACACGAAAATAAAGTGAACCTGCTGGGAACTTATTTCGTCTTGTGCGGATTGCTTGACATTGTGAAGAGAAGACCTTTGATTGCATTTATTCTGTTATATCAGTAAATACATCGATGTAAACAACAACATTATTTATTCTTATTAAAAAGTTTACAAATTTACAAATGTTAGGGTATACATGTAGGTATACATACAGCAACAGGTGCATCCAACATAACTTCAAAGCAAACTAGTTTGGTGACCACCATATATTCACATCCGGTGAGGTTAATTGCTCATGAAACCCGGCAATCACACAAATGTGCTAGTGGGAAAAGGCGTATAACTTCCTGTGGCTACGAACACGAAAATGAACTGAACCTTCCGGGAACCGCAGTTCTTGGAGAAGTAGCTACCACAGTAAAACGTCTAAAACAAATGGCGCAAAATATGGCTACCAACCCCAATTGCATCCACACTCTTGTGCAAAGCAATATCGTTCACCGGATTTGCGTCATAATCAGCCATGCTCTAGTACTCACGAAAAAGCGGATTTTCAGTTTGTTTAGCAAAACAGGAAGATGTTTGAAGGAGATCTCAGGAGCGTTTAGACGGAGAGAGCTGAGCAGAAAGCAACTCCGGCAATCGATCAAAGAAGACCCAAAAAGAAGACAGTAAACGGCCGACACAAGCAAAAACTGAGGTAAACGAAACGCTATGGCCTTGATAACACTAACCGCTGTTCGCTTCTGTATGGTATTAATCGATACTGAACGCCTAAGAACTGGCGGTTCTTAAGTGCTGATTTACACGCTACGACTTTGTCGCGCGCGACAAGCTTACGACAGGCCTACGACATGACTTGGGACCATTTACACGCGCACGACATTTTCACTTACAAAATTAAATATGCAAAAGTTTGCACCGGGATTTTCGGAATGAAAGTTCTAACAAACGGTAAACAAATGTTTTAGCTGTCGTGTGCTTTGAAAAACTTTCTAACGAGCTGTTTTTTGCTTTAATTCGACAAACGAGTTCATGTGAATCAGTAGTCAACTACAACTTCGTCCGCCATTTTGACGCAAGAAAACTTTACCTTCGTCCCCTGCTAAGACGAAATTTGCCACAAAATACGTCATTTTCCATCGATTTCGGCTACGATTGTCGTAGCGTTTTAAAACATGTTTTAAAACCCTACGACATTTTTTGACGTACACAACAGCCCTAAGTGAGTTGTAGGTTTGATTTACGCGAAACAATTCATATCGTAGGTAAACTTTTCCAGGTTTGCTTGTCAAAATGGCTTTAGAACGACTTTTAAAACTACTCAGCTGCCAAAAAGACTTCAAAATAACACAAGCGCAGACTAAGGTAAGCTTCTTTTATTTAAATCCTTTACTACAAGTTGAATTTAGAGCGATTTTCGAACCATTTTCATACATTCTCTTAAATGGCTCAAAACGTAACGCAATACATGTACTGTCACGTATGTAAATCGCAAACAACGGCTGGGCCACCTGTGGTCTGTCGTACGTAAGCTTGCCGCGTGCAAGAAGTCGCACCGTGTAAATCGGCCCTTACACATACACACACACGCACACACCCAATTTTAGACGGTGGAGGGGTAAGAGGATTTTGCTTCGAGCGATCTTTCGCCTTTGAAACGTATGCCGGTTTTTCACGTCAACTATCAGATTGGCTAAACTGAACCAAACTGTCGAATTTTTTCGCTGTCCGTGCGCCATGTGCATAATCAGTTACATTCAATGCTACTATTCTCTTTTTCTTCTTTCATGACGTTTTCAAGCTCGTTCCTTTCAGCAAAAGAACAAATCTGAAAAGCCAAAGGGTTGATACACTTAAAATGGTACTTGGTTTTGTCGCATTCCATCAATCTTGTGAATACCAAAGGACTGGCCGGAAGGTGATCTTGCCTCGTGTTTTGTTATCCATTTTCATACTACTCTGTTGGATTATTTAATTTATGAGATGGCCTTCCCTGAACACTCAATCGGACTCCACCTCGTAAGACCATCACGCTATCACCATTACAATTCAATCATTCCTTTCATTTGAACTCATTAATTCTCTCTCCACGTACTTTTATTAATCAATGTTTTGAAATCTATGTTTAAGGTGTTTAAGATGTTCAAGCTCATCAAACCGAGGTTTTATTCCAAAGATGGGAAAACCTTTCATTTTCACATGACCAATCACCTCAATCCCGAGTACGAGAGGGACCACATTTTGGTAGAAATTTGTCAAACGATTTTAGAAGCTTATAGTCAAGTGTTTCCAATGTTTGCCAGATTGCATGGCGAGGAAGATGAATGCCGAGAGTTTGCAGTATTTCCAGGCCATAAACTATTTCTGTTTCTCGATGAAGAATCCAGGGACCCGAAAAGGTTCAACTTCTTGATCTTTAGAATAAAACCTAGAGAGGAAAGCTTCGACATTATGATTACTCATTTTGGACCTTTTGGAGAAGCCAAGACAGAAGAATTAATAATGAAGATATTTGTTGATACGACGCATGCTCTTGACAAATTGAGGGAAAAATGGAATGCAGTACAATCGAAAGAAACCAAGATGACTGAACAAGAGAAACAAGAAGAGGAAGCAAAGATAAAGGATGACCTCCTTAAAAATTACAGGTCAAAGCTTAATTGTCAGTTGCAAATCAAGCCCAAATTGGAGGAGTTGAAAAACGTCGTCGATCGTGTCCACAGTAACCCAGAGGATAAAGAGATTGCTGAAAAACTGAAAGTAAAGTTGGAGGCTGCAGCACGAAAAGTAATCATTAAAGCAGCAGACTTAGCTATTCTGAGCAAGATAGTAAGAGAGATAGCAGTCAAATCAGCAAAGAAGGCTGGGGTAAAGGCAGTCACAAAAGCCGCCGAAAAAGCCGGTGGGAATGCAGCTTCAAAAGCCGTCGGAAAAGTCGCTGGGGAAGCTGCTGGAAAAGCCGCTGAAAAAGCCGCTGGAAGCGCCATTGGAAATGCCGCTAGAAAAGCCGCTGAAAAATTGGCTGGAAAACTCGCTGGAGAAGTAGCGACGAGGGCAGTCCCCTTCATTGGGGCAGCGGTCGGAGTCGGATTTGGAGTGTGGAGATGTTTGCAGGGAGATTTTGTTGGGGCTGGAATGGAAATTGCATCAGGGGCGGCATCATGTTTCCCAGGGACGGGAACTACATTGTCCCTCGCAATTGATGCTGCCCTAGTGGGAAAAGATATGTATGAAGCAAAAGCCGAAGTCGATCAACATTTCAAGGTAATCTCGAGAAGTAATTATAACAAATGATAATAATGAGCTTCAGTCCTTTGACAATTTGCGAACGATTATTCTTGGAAAAAATGTCTCCTAAACTAAGAATTAATTTTCAAACTTGAGTTATCGATTGGCTGGGATACCGCGTCGAAAGAAAAGCCGACGAATGGTGTCATTCTTGTCTCTCTTACTCTATAAAAAAAAACCAAAAGCAATAGACCAATTTCGATATATTAAAAGTCAGCCTAAAACCATAGACCTCAGTACGAGGCTCTGGGGAATAACTACAAAGTTTGTGGGGTTTATTCCTCAGAGCCTCGTGCTGAGGTCTATTGTGTTAGGCTGAATTTTAATATATCGAAATTGGTCCGTATTTTCTTTGTAAAGAATCACAACCATATTTGTCGGCTTGGTTATATTTTTAAATGCCTTCATGGCCTTTCAGATCACAATTGTTACTTCAAGACTGAGTCCATGGTAATATAATGGCCCTGGTCACGGTTAGTTTTTCTCATTCAGTTTGCATTACAATATGTAATCCAATGTGCGTGCGAGGCAATTTCGGGCTAAAGCTACAAAATAGAGCGTTTTCACTCGCGTGGCTAGCAGCCATCTAAATTTATTGAAACAAAAGGAAGTGTTTACATAAGAAAAGAGTTGAACTCCCACAGGACTGGTTTGGTACAACAACATGGCCGCCGTTTCATTGTTTTGGAACACCAATATGGCTGCCGTGACGTCATGTGAAAACGCTCTATAGCCCGAAATTACCTCACATACATGCTAGATTATATTGTGATGCAAATGAGAAAAGTTAACCGTAAAAAGGGCTATTACCAAACGCTTCATGTAAGCGAACTGAGGACTAATAGACTTCGATGTTGTAAAGGTCAATTTACGCTCTTCTTATGTTTTGAAACGAGACTCTTGTAAGAAAATTAGGTAGAGTGAAAATGTTCGCAGTTTTTAAAACGGTGTTTTACAGCTTTTTAAGCGAAGCAGATGAGACTTTGTACTGTACTTTTTATTGTATTTTTCGTATTTCAGTGTTAACTCGTTTTTTTTAGTTTGTGTTCATAAAGTTACAGGTCTCGTCTAAAAACAACCTTTGGGTGAGGGTGATCTACTGTATAAAGATTGTAATTATTACCGGGTTGGCTTTGGTTATATTTACGCCAGTGGACTCCAGGGCAACTTTTCCTTCTTAGCAATAGTAATAGTATTCTATTACATAACACTCGCATTCATGCTCAGTAGATAATAAGGTATGGAGAAAATATTGATCAGCGGTCTTAAGCCAAGCTGGAACAGCTTGGCTTAAGAGGGGGTATTTCACGACCCACGCGAATTGAAAGGGCGGGAGGGCGGGGCCGTTCCCTTCCCCACTGCTTCGCTGAAAGAAACTGAGCAAGAAGGAGTGTTCTACTCCAATCTGGTATTTATAAGGCACGCCACATCATATCGCACATGTTACCGCACGCCCCGTCACCTATGAGGTGTTACTTTGAGGTATTTCAACTTCGCATCTCATTACGGGTGTTATGAATAGCAACAACATTTAATAACAATAGACTAAAAAAAACGATAATCATAAATTACAATTTCCTCGATTGTGATTAGTTTTAAAAAACCCTATTTTCCACTAATTGCCATGTTATCAGACAGCTTGTTATAGGACAGTTTGTCATTGGACAGTTCAATAAGCCAATCACATTCAAAGTTGTAGTTTAAATCAATTTACTTCTCCTTTGTCAGTATTTTAATGCAAATTTCCCCTTTCTTTTATAACTTGGCTATTCTTCTTTTCTCGGAAATTGTAATTTTTATGATTAATTGGTAATAAGTGATAAACAAATCAGACTCCCGCTGCGCGGTCGTCTGATTTGGTTATCATTTGTATCATAACAGACCGAATTGGACTCCACTCAGTCCTATTACCATTGCTAATAATGGTAATATCAAAAATAATAATAACAATAACAATAATTTGTGAGGGTGCCAGGGACCAAAAGTTTCGTATTTGTTCTTTTGTTATTTTTAGGAACTGACGGAAGAGGTGGAAAGAATGGACACGGACCTGAACGGTCAGCAGCATGAAGAGGCAGCGTATGCAATAGAAGTCTTATCAGATCCCGGATCAAACCTAGAAAAGCTTGAAAAGGAGATTTCATTCTTGAAAGAGATGATGCTCAATCAAGAAGGCGATGATGATGAGGAGGAGAAGGAGGACGACGACGACGACGGCGACGGCGACGAAAAGAATGATGATGATGATTATAACGATGATGATGATGACGATAACGATGATGACCCAGAGAGCTCATATTCATGAAATGTCTAAGTAAGTGTCCAATCTCTTCTGGTGTTAAAGGCGTTAAGAAGATAATTAAAACCCTATCATTGATGGTACATGGCTATGACAGAAACTGGCGTTGCTGATTGCAACCTGCTTGGCCTTTGGCCTCGTCGGTTACTGGGTGAGTAGTATAGGGGCTGAGGCAACGACAACAATCAATTTCCCTCGTCTCGGGCCCCAACTCGAAAAGTTGCTCTAGGAAAATCATTTTTAGCCCATCAATCAATCTTTTTGCAAATTGATCGGCACATCATAATAATTAATATCTGAAAATCATCTTGAGCATATTAAATCTTTTTCAAACCTTAAAAATCATTTTGAGCACCCTAGTTCACCTTTTTGAAATTGAAGTTATAATTACAACATTTAATCTATAAAAATCATTTTGAACGCCCCAGTTCATTTTTATTCAAATAATAACTACAACTGAAATAATTGATATCTGAAAATCATTCTGAGAGGGTTAAATAAAAAATCTAAAAACATATAAAGAGATGTGGCCATATATAATTGTACATGAGAGTATATTTGAAAAATAAATTCGATGATGGGAAATTGAAAAATGAAATCGATGATAGAACATCGAAAGAAAACATAATATAGTAGAGATGAATTCGACTATTCAACCAGATGATTTACCAGCAATATTGTAAAACTTCCAGATGATGAAGAAGAAGATGAGATTTCAAAATTGAAATCAATATGTGCTCAAGAAAGAATGATAAAGATCAGAGAACAACAAGCTCTGGAAATCAAACAGGAAAAAGAATTAGAAGAAAAACGTCGAAATCTTCAAAATAAAACTATGAAGTTTTAAATTACGGGATCAAGAGAGATCCGATAAAAGGAAATTGAAATTGGCGGAATATATGATGGAAGAAGATATCATGATAAAAAAATCAAATTGAAAAAGAAAAAGATTTTGGTGAAATAATGGAAAATAGAATTGAAGAGGTCAAAAAATTGAATGATGAGCTCAAGCTATTAAAATGCCTGAGAAAGGCGGCATCAAATTTCAGAATTATCATAAACAATTAACTGCAGTTCCATTTGTAATATACGCAGATTTTGAAGCGATAACAAAAAACGTTCATGGTTGTAAACCGGATGATAAAAATTCTTATACAAATGCGTAGCAGAAACACAAAGGCTGTTCATATGCCAGCCACTCACCCGGACGATCACACTATACGAAATACTTATTACTTTCCCACTTGCAATACTAACACTTATAATACTTGCATTTAAGTTGGTGATAAAGTTAGAATATCAAAATACAAACGAAAAGTGTTTGACAAAGGTTACACCCCAAATTGGACTGAAGAAGTGTTCACAATTGATAGGATCCAATATACAAATCCGATCACTATCTTAGTAATGAAGAGATCAAAGGATCATTCTATGAACCTGAATTATTGAAAGCTGAACAAGATATATTCAGAATCGATAAAGTCATAAGGCAAGATCATAAGAAAAAACAAGCTTTAGTTAAATGGAGAGGATATAGCGACGACTTTAATAGTTGGATACTGTTAAAAGATTTGGAAAATGTCTAAATAATTATTGTAATGAAAAAGATCAGTTTTATGAGAATACATTGCCCTAATCCAATGAGTAGCCATTGGTTTTGTTTTTGTTGTAATATTGTTATTCAACGAAATTCAATCAATAAACACTTTTTAAGTAAAAACCATAAATTTAATCATTATGAGTACGGTCTTGACATGAATAGAAACAATGAATAAATTAATTATTGTTTTTTTCTAATACCTGTTGATCTTATATGATCAGCTGGTAATTCCTCTTTTTTAATATATTCAAATTTATAATAAAAAAAATCTTTTTTGGAAAAAGAAGATTTAACTCCTTTAATTTTTTCAAATATAAATCTAACTGTACTCTAACTGCACATTTTGATTCCTCAAAATGATTTATAGAGGCTTATTATTACAATGAGCCCGTCAATTTGCAAAAAGATGGATTGATGGGCTAAAAATGATTTCAGAGGTTCCTAGAGCAACTTTTCGAGTTGCCGCCGAGACGAGGGAAATTGATTGTTGCCGTTAAGTGTAAAAAGTGAAAAATTTTTGACAACTAGTCTTTTTTATTGTCATCAAAATCCTCTACTTACAAAACTTTATTATCCAACTCTGCTTCGTAGAGTACAAATATCGCGCGAAACGAGTACAAATATCACACGATATTTGTACTCGTCTCATTCCTCCCGGCCGCGTGAAGTTCAAAACCTTGGCAAGTCAGAATTTTGGGAAAAGAAATCGTTGGATAATAAATCTCTTATTAGACGTTTTGGTGTGTAGTATCGCTGTATATTTTTACTCGTTGTTTGTATTTTGACTCGCCCTACGGGCTCGTCAAAATACCGCACAACTCGTAAAAATATACAGCGATACTACACAGCAAAACGTCTAATAAGATATATATACTAGCGTTACTTACAAAAAATTACATTACTTACATTACGGGCTACTTACTCTACTAACAATGCAATACAATACTCTACTTTTTTCACGTTAAGAACAAAGTTACATTATTACATTACCCCCCCAAAAAAGTAGGTATATGCATCTACATATATACCCATTCTCGTCCCCAGAGGCCGCGCTCCTTTTGGTCAGCACCAAGAAATCACGACTTCCCGTCACTCTGCGCATGCTCAGAGTCGAGTCTGACAAATCTGATTGGTTCTGGTTTCAATCTATTGCGTTCACAAAGCCATTCAAAAACAGAATGTCGTTGAACCAGGCCAGAGGTCGTGATTTCTTGGTGCTGACCAAAAGGAGCGTGGCCTCTGAGGACGAGAATGCATATATACCCATATACTCATGCGCATACTCATAAATATACCTATATATACGTACACACATACATTTTTACATGTACACCTCTATTTAGTTGAATAACAAACTAGATGAAAAAATGCATGTTGTCTCTACAACCTCATCTCCTATACTACTTGAGTGCAGGGCGATATTATGAGCAACTCAGCTACACGCAACACGAATCACTCCAAATTCTTAACCAGAAATTTGTTTAACAAAGTTTTTTTTATTTTGTTTTAGGTCAGTGCCTGGAGTATTTTATTTGATGATTTACGAAACAGAAAATGGATAAACCTGTAAATAAAGCGTCCTTCAGAACTCCTGGCAGCGGGAACATCATAACATCATAAAGCTCTGCGATTGCCCAAATTTTACCTGCATGAAGATTCAAAATTCTTCTCCGCGTTGACTACTGAATATTTCGTTTGAAACCAACATAAATAATATGAAAAAACTTGGATACGAGTAAGTAACATATTTAATTGCAAAACCAAGAGAAATAAATCAATTAGTGCGCTCAAGGACTTCATGCGTGACGCCACTTGCATACCTAATATTCTCAATGACCATTTCGCAACAGTGGGACAAAAATTAGCAAATCAATTATCTTTAACTCCAGTGATTACATAGGGAGATGAAAATCACCCGTCTCATACTTCTTTTTTTAACCCATCACTCAAGCTGAAATTGTCCTGGAAATGTTGTCTATTCCTAACTGGGATATTAAAGTGTGAGAGTGATAAGTTATGTCTCAGCAGAAATCCGATTTAATTCATCTATATCACTTGGAACCTATCCAGCCAAACTTAAAATGTCAAAAATCATACCCATATTTAAGGCAGATGATGAAACTAAACCAAATAATTACATACTAGTATCTTAACTGTCTAATTTTAAAGAAAGCGTTCGATACAGTAGATCATGCCATCTTACTTGATAAACTTAAATATTATGGTTTGCGTGGAATAATATTCAAATAGTTTTCATCCTATTTACAAGACCGGACACAAACAACACAAGCTGGTCCGCACATCTCTGAATGAACCTTAACGACTGGTAGTGTACCACAAGGTTCCGTATCGGGCCGTTATTGTTTTTATTGTATATCAATGATATTTACACCTGTTCCAAAAAAGCTCAACTTCTATCTTTTTGCTGATGACATTAATATCATAACTTTCGAGATTTCTCCCAACCCTCCGAGTGTTTAGATGAGGCTATGTAAACACGGAAGTGCTCTATTGCTTTTATAAAATAATTCTCAAAAATACGCGCGAATCTAAAACGTCACAACCGTGTTAACATACTCTCATTCGACCAATGAGAGCGCGCGTAGTGGCTCAGTCATTTATTTTTCGTATTTCAGTGGCGTAGTAAAAATTTGTTTATTACAGATTTTCTTCATTCACTCTGAAGAAGACCGACAAGTCAGTCGAAATATAAGTGTTCTTTATAAACGTGTCTTACCTTCATTTGTGCTTAAATATCTAGACAGCATACCAGTTAAAATGGGCAGAGGACAGACAACTTTTGGACTAAAAAATTTAACTTAAAAACGTTTCAGTCATTTACGACCTTCATCAGTTTACAGCAAGTGAGACTGGTCTAAGAAAAATAACTTAAAAAGAGTATACAACTAGTCCACGGAGTGTTACATAACATTTACATGCAGGATAACGATACAAATTCAGATTTCTAAATAGTCCCTAGTGTACATAAGAAGAACAGAACTAATAGTTTTTAGTAGGTTGTAATGCCACCCCGAGGGGATTTCCATAGAAAGTCAAGCATTAAGTAAACAAAAAGTGCGTGAAAATGAATATAAATCACATAACATGCCAAAGCAAGCTAACAAAATCCCTGTTTTGGGCCAATGAATAACAACAATGATTGAATGTTAGCTTGCGTCGTCCACCAATAGAGCAACCACACCCAAGCATTACTAAAGAAACATCCCACTCAACATCAACAAAAGGTTAAATAGCATTCATCCAGCAAAGAAGTATTTGACGCATCCATTGCCCCTTACCAGCAAGCACTTAAAGAAAGTGGTTATGACCGCAAGCTAACATTCAATCCTTCAGTAGAGCGAGCTACGAAAAACAAAAGAAAGCAAACAAGAAATCACATGGTACAACCCTCCTTTTGATTCAAACCGGCGTTACATCTAACCTTGGGAGAAAATTCTTGCATAACGTCGACAAATGTTTTCAAAAGAACCATCCTCTCCACGAGACTTTCAACAGGCACACACTTAAACTGAGCTACTCATCCATGCCTACCATGAAATCTATCATCTCGTCACACAACAAACACGTTCTTTCATCTGCAAATACTCCAACGCAACAACCTGACCCCTGCAATTGCAGAAAAAAAAAACAGATTGTCCACTCGAAGGGAAATGTCTTCAGTCGAATGTCATCTATCAAGCCACAGTAACCACTGAGACATCAACTGAAACTTATGTCGGATTGGCAACAAACGTAAGGAACGTTTCAGGAACCACTAGACATCCTTTCGACACCCGAGCAGAAGAAGTGAAACGGAACCTTCAAAACATGTTTGGACTAACCCTAACCCAAGAAACCATTTCAGATAAAATGGAAAGTTTTAGGGTTTGGGTTAAAGTTTTATAGCAACATTAGCAAAAACTGCAGTCTTGGTCTTCATGTAAAAATCATTATCATTTGTAAAAAAGAGCTGGGCAGCCTAAACAGGCGAAATGAATTAGCGACGTCACGCCCCCACAGAAACCAATATGTACTTCAGAACTTTATGCCTTTTTCCTCCAACCCAAAAGAACGCGTCCCAGTGCTGCCTTTCCTGAGCTCTGTTTACTGGGCTACTTTAAAAACACATCAAATGATTGGGCTAATATGGCTATGGACAAAGGCCTATAGTCGCTTTTATTCAAACATTAAATTTCCTTAACAATCTTTCATAAGACGTTTGGCCCAGTAAAGGTGTGGCCACTAAAAACGCCAAAAATGCTGCCCCACCCCAGCCTGAAGAGCACCACAACAAACATGGAACCATAAAGTCTATTAGCCAAGAGGAAAAAATTCTAAGGTAACATTAGATCACAGAAAATGCACCAAAGAGGATAACTCTTAAAAGAAACCAGTATGGCAACAGCCGCCCATGCAAACAGAAGTCACCTGGTTGAGAAAATAACACATAACTAACTTATCCTTTGTTTGCTGTTTTAACTTATCCTACCACTGAAACAAATCCTCTCAGGAAGAGCCTAGAGAGGCAGCCGCCCATGTTAACTGCACTGACTCATCAGGAGATCATTATTAAAAGATACACTGAAAACAACCAATCCATACTAAACTATACGCCCCACAAAGAACCAAACTAGAAGAGTCAACATGGCGGAACAGTCGCCCATACTAACTTAACCCGCCATGCCTCCTTTGATTGAAATTCTAACTGCATCCAAAAATTAACTACTAGACTTTTAGGAAACGAGCCAAGGTATCCTTATATATCTTTATAAAGCTTCCAACGACCCAAAGCACGAATTTGAGCATCAGACATACCTCGATCTGCTGCATGAGAGCCTGTCCTAATACGAAAACTATGGCCCTTATAACGGGAGAGGGCCAAGTCACAAAGCTGAATAGCCATTGAAAGGCGTTGTGAAAATTTGGATCGAGAAACAGGTAAACCATCCACTGTAATAAAAATAGGGCCTGCTGGTCCGGAGCCTCGCAAGGCTAGATACTTGGACAACAAATCCACTGGACAAGAATGGGGATGACGGGAAACCACTAGTGAAGTCACCTTAAATGCTGTCAATTCACTGGCAGCATTTAACAATTTGGTAAGCTGATAAAGTTGGAGAGGAGAAGGAGCGCCTTGCTTAGAAACTGATTTAATTTCTCCAATTCGCAAAAAGGCATAAAAAGCCAGTGAACACATAGCCTGAAATTGAATTATCTAATATGCTGAACCTTCCAGAGAGGATGCAGCAGCAACCAATCTGTCTAGTATAGGAAGTGTAATTGGAAGACGAGAATCTAGGCGAAAGCCAATTTCCCCATACCCCTTGAGCACTTAGGAGACATAAAAAACTTTGGAGGGGTCAGAAAGACCCATTAGTTTATGGCAATAACCCCGTGCTGAAATAAAAGTGTTCAGAGTGGATGGGGCATAACCACAGTTATACAAATAAGCTATAAACAGGGCCATTACAGGTGGTGAAATAGGCGATGTCGAACTCCTACAGAAACCAATATGTACTTCAGAACTTTAGAGTAACGTAACTATTGATGGATGTAACTATTGATGAAACTGTGGTGCTGCGTCGGTGGGGAGTATTATAAGATAATTTGCTTTTATCAACTGAGCTGATTATTATGATACTGTCAGCGTAAAGAGATTCGAAAACTGAGCGAATCGCACCGACGGAGGGCTAACGCTCGAAACGTCAGCTTTCGAATCACTTTGCGGTGGCCAATATCGACTCAGTTGATAAAACCAAATTATCTATTGATAGACTAGCCCGCCTAGAATAGCATAACTATCCGCGGGTCAATCCAGCTGTAAATTGTAATTAAATTATGAAATGAAATAAAAAATGATTGGTTGATGTCGTTTGTATTTTCTAGTCACTCAAGTACTCGCCGCTCTCTTGTTTTCCTTTCAAATCTCTTCCTGTTGTTTCTGCAGTTTTCCTTCTCTGTTCCTTTTAATAAAATGGCCCATGTAGACTGGAAAAATAGACAGGAGAAGATAAACATCTTCGTCAAGGCAGCTAATTCGACAGAAGTGGTTAGACAGAGTGATCTCATTGCTTTCGTCAAAATACAAAATTCCACCCACAACCAAAATCCCATAAATCATGAACAGTAAAACCGCACCGCTTGAACCCAGACGAGTGAGAGAGTTTATAAAGTTTGGCGAAGGCTTCTCGGCAGTTTGTGTGAAATATTTCCGATGTCCGTGATACCATGAAGCACAGAAGATAATTACAGTTGGAAGATAGAAGTGTGCTATAGCAGTGTAAGAAATGGCGGCACTGTCTTCGGTGTTAGCAAGATTCAAACTGAAGCAGTTGTCGCTCGCACATAGGTCAAACCGACCTAACATAGCGAACAAGCCGAACAAGCCGAACAATATCAATATTAAAATGACAATGTTCAGCTTGAAGTTCAGTCTTTGCTGTAAAGGTCGCCCAGCAGCTATGGACACCATCAAGGCTGCAAGGAAATAAATTGAGAGGAACGAAAAACCTGTCGACAGTGTTCTCCAAATATGTAAGCTGGAAAGCTCAAGCATAGCGTGCGTTATAATGTTGCAAATGTTGAGAAGTAATTGAACTAAGACGATGTTGTTGAAGCTGAAAGCCTGTGAAGAACTTGATTTGCACAGTCGAAAAAATAAATAACCGTTGATCGCTAAGCCACCGACGTAAAACAAGTGAAGCAATACAACAGCCATTCCTTCAGCAGTTAGGCGTTAAGTTCGTCTCTCGGGTACACTGATCGGCACGGAGATCCTGTACTCGTCTTTTGCCGGCCTCTATTACTCTCTGGTCCTCGCCTTGTGGTCGATTGTACCGTTCCGATATCTATTATTGGTATCGCGACTTGTCTCACCTGCCAGTAGCTTGCAGCAACAACAGCAACGGTTCGCTGATTAGATTCGCAAATTTACATGTCTAACTGCATGCTAATGTGAAGTTAAATTTGAATGCTTCTTTCATTGGGCCGAGCCCTATAGCTTGAAGCTGATTTGTCCCAGCCCTATAGCCTGAAGCTAATTTGTCCCAGCCGTCTAAGGCAGCGTCCACATTACGCCGAGGAGAAATTTGACTCGCGCCCTTTTTGCTACGGTTAGGCTACTGTCCGACACCAATCAAAAAAAATTACATTACTTACATTACGGGCTACTTACTCTACTAACAATGCAATACAATACTCTACTTTTTTCACGTTAAGAACAAAGTTACATTATTACATTACCCCCCCAAAAAAGTAGGTATATGCATCTACATATATACCCATTCTCGTCCCCAGAGGCCGCGCTCCTTTTGGTCAGCACCAAGAAATCACGACTTCCCGTCACTCTGCGCATGCTCAGAGTCGAGTCTGACAAATCTGATTGGTTCTGGTTTCAATCTATTGCGTTCACAAAGCCATTCAAAAACAGAATGTCGTTGAACCAGGCCAGAGGTCGTGATTTCTTGGTGCTGACCAAAAGGAGCGCGGCCTCTGAGGACGAGAATGCATATATACCCATATACTCATGCGCATACTCATAAATATACCTATATATACGTACACACATACATATATACATGTACACCTCTATTTAGTTGAATAACAAACTAGATGAAAAATGCATGTTGTCTCTACAACCTCATCTCCTATACTACTTGAGTGCAGGGCGATATTATGAGCAACTCAGCTACACGCAACACGAATCACTCCAAATTCTTAACCAGAAATTTGTTTAACAAAGTTTTTTTATTTTGTTTAAGGTCAGTGCCTGGAGTATTTTATTTGATGATTTACGAAACAGAAAATGGATAAACCTGTAAATAAAGCGTCCTTCAGAACTCCTGGCAGCGGGAACATCATAACATCATAAAGCTCTGCGATTGCCCAAATTTTACCTGCATGAAGATTCAAAATTCTTCTCCGCGTTGACTACTGAATATTTCGTTTGAATATTTCCAAACCAACATAAATATTATGAAAAAACTTGGATACGAGTAAGTAACATATTAAATTGCAAAACCAAGAGAAATAAATCAATTAGTGCGCTCAAGGACTTCATGCGTGACGCCACTTGCATACCTAATATTCTCAATGAGCATTTCGCAACAGTGGGACAAAAATTAGCAAATCAATTATCTTTAACTCCACTGATTTCATAGGGAGATGTAAATCACCCGTCTCATACTGGGATATTGAAGTGTGAAAGTGATGTCTCAAGTTATGTCTCAGCAGAAATCCGATTTAATTCATCTATATCACTTGGAACCTATCCAGCCAAACTTAAAATGTCAAAAATCATACCCATATTTAAGGCAGATGATGAAACTGAACCAAATAATTACAGACCAATATCTTTACTGTCTAACTTTAACAGAATTTTTGAAAGATTGATGTACAAAAGAATGAAAGTTCTCATAAATGAAGAAGACGTCGTTCTCAATAAGGATTTCGTGGAGAACATTCAACCCGGCATGCGATTATTGACATAGTTAACACTATTTTGACCATACTGACAAACATCTATTTTCGTGTGGTGTTTTTATAGACTTAAAGAAAGCGTTCGATACAGTAGATCATGCCATCTTATCTAATAAACCTAAATATTATGGTTTGCGTGAAATAATATTCAAATGGTTTTCATCCTATTTACAAGACCGGACACAAATAACACAAGTTGGTCCACACATCTCTGAAAGAACCTTAACGACTGGTGGTGTGCCACAAGGTTTCGTATCAGGCCGTTATTGTTTTTATTGTATATCAATGATATTTACACCTGTTCCAAAAAAACTCAACTTCTATCTTTTTGCTGATGACACTAATATCATAACTTTCGAGAATTCTCCCAACCCTCCGAGTGTTTAGATGAGGCTATGTAAACACGGAAAAAGTGCTCTATTGCTTTTATAAAATAATTCTCAAAAATACGCGCGAATCTAAAACGTCACAACCGTGTTAACATACTCTCATTCGACCAATGAGAGCGCGCGTAGTGGCTCAGTCATTTATTTTTCGTATTTCAGTGGCGTAGTAAATATTTGTGTATTACGGTTTTTCTTCATTCACTCTGAAGAAGACCGACAAGTCAGTCGAAATAAAAGTGTTCTTTATAAACGTGTCTTACCTTCATTTGTGCTTAAATATAGACAGCATACAATGGGCAGAGGACGGACAACTTTTGGACTAAAAAATTTAACTTAAAAACGTTTCAGTCATTTACGACCTTCATCAGTTTACAGCAAGTGAGACTGGTCTAAGAAAAATAACTTAAAAAGAGTATACAACTAGTCCACGGAGTATTACATAACATTTACATGCAGGATAACGATACAAATTCAGATTTCTAAATAGTCCCTAGTGTACATAAGAAGAACAGAACTAATAGTTTTTAGTGGGTTGTAATGCCACCCCGAGGGGATTTCCATAGAAAGTCAAACATTAAGTAAACAAAAAGTGCGTGAAAATGAATATAAATCACATAACATGCCAAAGCAAGCTAGCAAAATCCCTGTTTAGGGCCAATGAATAACAACAATGATTGAATGTTAGCTTGCGTACGTCCACGAACAGAGCAACCACACCCAAGAATTACTAAAAAAAACATCCCACTCAACATCAACAAAAGGTTAACTAGCATTTCATCCAGCAAAGAAGTATTTGACGCATCCATTGCCCCTAACCAGCAAGCACTAACAGAAAGTGGTTATGACCACAAGCTAACATCCAATCCTTCAGTAGAGCGAGCTACGAAAAACAAAAGAAAGCAAACAAGAAACATCACATGGTACAACCCTCCTTTTGATTCAAACGTTACATCTAACCTTGGGAGAAAATTCTTACATAAAGTCGACAAATGTTTTCAAAAGAACCATCCTCTCCACGAGACTTTCAACAGGCACACACTTAAACTGAGCTATTCATCCATGTCTAACATGAAATCTATCATCTCGTCACACAACAAACACGTTCTTTCATCTGCAAATACTCCAACGCAACAACCTGACACCTGCAATTGAGACATCAACTGAAACTTATGTCGGATAGACAACAAACGTAAGGAACGTTTCAGGAACCACTAGACATCCTTTCGACACCCGAGCAGAAGAAATGAAACGGAACCTTCAAAACATGTTTCGACTAACCCTAACCCTAACCCTAACCCAAGAAACCATTTCAGATAAAATGGAAAGTTTTAGGGTTAGGGTTAAAGTTTTATAGCAACATTAGCAAAAACTGCAGTCTTGGTCTTCATGTAAAAATCATTATTATTTGTAAAAAAGAGCTGGGCAGCCTAAACAGGCGAAATGAATTAGCGACGTCACGCCCCCACAGAAACCAATATTTACTTCAGAACTTTTTGCCTTTTTCCTCCAACCCAAAAGAACGCGTCCCAGTGCTGCCTTTCCTGAGCTCTGTTTACTGGGCTACTTTAAAAACACATCAAATGATTGGGCTAATATGGCTATGGACAAAGGCCTATAGTCGCTTTTATTCAAACATTAAATTTCCTTAACAATCTTTCATAAGACGTTTGGCCCAGTAAAGGTGTGGGCACTAAAAACGCCAAAAATGCTGCCCCACCCCAGCCTGAAGAGCACCACAACAAACATGGAACCGTAAAGTCTATTAGCCAAAAGGAAAAAATTATAAGGTAACATTAGATCACAGAAAATGCACCAAAGAGGATAACTCTTAAAAGAAACCAGTATGGCAACAGCCGCCCATGCAAACAGAAGTCACCTGGTTGAGAAAATAACACATAACTAACTTATCCTACCACTGAAACAAACCCTCTCAGGAAGAGCCTAGAGAGGCAGCCGCCCATGTTAACTGCACGCATCAGGAGATCATTATTAAAAGATACACTGAAAACAACCAATCCATACTAAACTATACGCCCCACCAAGAACCAAACTAGAAGAGTCAACATGGCGGAACAGTCGCCCATACTAACTTAACCCGCCATGCCTCCTTTGATTGGAATTCTAACTGCATCCAAAAAGCACTCCAAGAAATTAACTAATAGACTTTTAGGAAACGAGGCTAGGTACCCTTATATATCTTTGAAAAGCATTTGACTTCCAACGACCCAAAGCATGAATTTGAGCATCAGACAGACCTCGATCTACTGCATGAGAGGCTGTCCCAATACGAAAACTATGGCCCTTATAACGGGAGGGGGCCAGGCCACAAAGCTGAATAGCCATTGAAACAGGTAAACCATCCACTGTAATAAACACAGGACGAAATGATGTATTTCCTTGTCTTTACGGAAAAATTAAATGTCACTTAAAGATCCTAATTAATCTTTAAGTTTCTCTTAAAGCAACTTATTCTCTTAAAGAGAGACTTTGCATAAGGTAACTTTACGATTGTTTAAGTGGTCATTAAATTCACAAGACACAATATTAACATTCGTGCCTTTACGTTTGGAAGATAAAGGTGACTTAAATGAGGTGAAGCCTTTAATAGGAATTAGGTGGTGCATATAAAGATGACTTAAATGAGTCGAAGTCTTTAATTATATATACTTGTCACTTAAAGGGAATGGAAATGAAATACAAGATTTAAGAGCATTTAAAGGAAATCACTTAAAGACGAATAGAACTTATACACAGGACGAAATGATGATTTGAAATGATGATGAACCTTATAAAAATTTCAGTATTCACGTAAAGGTGACATATAATGCAAAGAGTGATTGGAGATTTCAAGTTGGAGGGGGGGGGGGGGTACCTTTAAGGGCCCACAGTTTAAGGACGGTCTCGGCACTCCAAGGTTTGTGAGTCTCACACGATGAAATGCCAATCGATGTTATTCGTTACGAACCACTTACCTTATCTTAGAGGCATTTCAAATTCTTTTTCCAACAGTTTACTTGAGTTTTACAGCTATGACAGTTTTTCATCAAGTGATATCAGAAAGAATGACATGAATCTGACATGAATCAAAACAAAAGTCGCAAACAAACTCTTGAGAGAGGGCGGACTGAAAATCATTTTTTAAGTAATTTTCTTAAAATACTACAAAAAGCCTTGCAGAGCTTGGCGATAAAAAGGTAAAAAGAGAAAACAAACAACAGCAAAAGACGATTTGCTTTGCTGGGACTCTAATCTGCTGGGAACAAAAGCATGAACAGTGACAGCTTTGCTATAAGTACCCTGGAACTTACATACTATGTTATGTTGAGACTTCAATTCGTTCAGTTTAAAAATGAAACACTGCACATAAATTATATATTTCTGAAACAGTTTTCAATTCAAAATGTGGCTACACAAACCTTCAGTGAAGGGAAAATTTGGATGAAAAAATAAAACAGGAGACAAAGTGGGCTTCCAAAGTGTCTTTGCCTAAGGACAGCACAGACAGTGTTCTATTCCAATTCTTGGCATATCCATCATAATCACACTTGAAAGACTCAGGCTCGTCTACAAACAAACTTTTTTATGGGAAAAGTGTCTTAGAGAACCTTATTGGGGGAAGTGACTACTGTAGGTTCATTGTTCCAGATTTGTTTTCAATTGTTGTTGCTAGGTATACCTGTATTAGAAAATTCAGAAATCTCACTTTGCACTTTGTGAGGAATTGTCTGATAAGCCACCATTCATAAAAGAAATATGCATATTCTCATTTCTCAACTTTACCCTTGAAAAGGATGCCATGATGACTAATAATACATAGCAATAGTTGCAACATTGAATGTCTTCTAATAGTGCTGCATGTACAAGCCAACTTTATTCCAGTGCCATAATTTGAAGCACAGGATGCTAGTTGAGTTTGACAAATACATCTGTACCTCAAGGTCACATAGGCCAAAGTATGTTACGAAGGCAGTTTGCAGCAGCCAGCACCAGATTGCCGAAAGATGACCACATCTTGACAAAGGGCTTACAAAAGATGACTACATCTTGAAAACCCAATGGCGTGGATGCTGACAAGATCTGCCCACATTAATTCACATTTGAATTGTGAATAGATAAATTAAGACCAAAAATGAATAAAAAATTAATGTTGCTCAATATATCATTCTTACAATCTTCAATGTGTGAAAACTAGAGTAATGTACCACAATAGACAACTAAGCAGCTGCAGCATACTCTAATGCCACAGCTAGATTGCCGTGTTGCAAATACATGTAATAAAAATGAACTAAAAAAGGAGTTCACAGCAGCTCACATCAATTTGCCAAATTATAATTGCAGCAGAGAATAGAAATTACCTTATTAGATAATGAAGCTCAACAGTGATATTCAGGATTTGTGTATGATTTACTTTAAATTAACTCTTCTTAAATGCAATCTCATGTCGCCTTATTTGTTTTACCTCATTTCTTTCGTCAATAATTATTGTAAGTACAAACAACAATAAGATAGGAATTATGGCACCTGAATTTTGGATCCTCCTGCAAGCTCTTCAAATGAAGTGGAATGAGTCATGGTCAAATAGGTGGAATTGCACAAAAAGGCAGTTTGCAGCAACCAGCACCAGATTGCCGAAAGATGACCACATCTTGACAAAGGGCTTACGAAAGATGACTGCATCTTGAAAACCCGATGGCGTGGATGCTGACAAGATCTGCCCACATTAATTCACATTTGAATTGTGAATTTATAATTTGAATGAATAAAAATGAACAAAAAATTGTGTTGTCACATAGATCAAAGAATTCCAGACATTTGAAGACACAAATCTATTCAGATATCTGACTCCATGCACATTCATGAAAAACTGAAAAAAGAACAAAAACTATTGTGGAACCTAACGCAGCAAAAGCCAAATTTGTCTAAAAATTAATCATAATTCTTTTTCCTAAAATCTGCAATGCTACTGAGAAAATTGCAGCCCCTGCACCTCAATAGAATGTACTTAAAAACCAGTATATCTTACATCAGAGCCAAATAATTTGGCTGAGAAGTGTCTTAAATACATGCACAAAATGAACTGCACAGGAGGTTTACAGCAGCTTGCATCACAATGCCCAATGAAAAGTGGAACAGGGAACAAAGAAACATGACCATGACTTACATATGGAAAGAGTGGCAGATACAAATGTTTTTCTTACTTAAATTAACTCTTCTAAGAAGCCATCTTATGCGCTTTTGTGTTATTCTTCATTGCTTTTGACAATTCTGTTAAGAACATTATGAATATCAGAAATAGAACACCTAAATTTTGGATCCTCCTGCAAGCACTTTACTTGAAGATTAACAAAGGTTTTTTCAGATGGGAATTTACCTCTCACATCTGCCATGAGCATTCCCATTGAATAAACATCTGAAAGATATGAAGGTGCCTGTCCTTTAACTATTTCAGGGGCAATGTGAAGGTATTTCCTACGGTATTCAGCTTGCTCTTGATGGTTGAGACTTTTTCTTTGTAAATAGGCGTCAGAAGTTGACTTGGCGACTAGCTGGTTGCAATGGTCACAATAAACGTAATCCCTTAGTTGTCTTGACTCCATTGAAAACGCGTGCAAACACTCGTAGATTTCACTTACACAACCGCCAACGGGAACTTCAAGCTAATATACACCGTCCAAGCAGCAGACTGAGTTTAAGTTTAACATTAACAATGTACAATTTTAAAAGAGGCGATTTTCGATCGAGTGTAAGACGCTATCGGGTTTATGGGCAATCAAAGTCCGCAGTAGGGGTAGGTCAAATTGGCTTCTTTTATTTAGTGATGTACTTAGAACTTCCAACCGCGAAAAGTTCTTGTTTTAATACTCCTTACAAAAACACCGAGTGAGGTAATTTATAGATTTCAAGTGATCTTTCCTTGAAAAGTCTCTAGTAAGGCTTTTTTTTTCATTGTTATAAGCTCATACCTACCCCACCACCGAAAGTCAGAAAGATAAATTTGTATTTCGGCGCGAACTTTCGTTGGAATAAATTATGAAAAGCGCGGGCAAGACTGTCAACGGAACGATCATGGCGCAGTTCGATGATGAATACGTTGTGCTCCTTGAGCAGTCAATTGCATCCAACAAACACGTTGTCGAGGAAAATAGGAGGCTTCGGGATGAGTTAAAGACGAAAGAAGAACAGAACAGTAAAGTTCTAAGTGAAGTTCTCAAAGAGCTTCAACAGCTGAAAGAAAAGCATTGGTGGAAAGGAAAGAGGTCGAGCGAGAGGCAAGAGGTCAACAGCTATCAAGGTTCCATCTTCCTGTCGAGTAAGTTCATTAAATGGAAACATTTTAGCACATTTATTTCGTCTCCCCGATCTTGCTTACCATTTCAGCTTTTATGCGAATGCGATCTTCGTTAAGCTTATATGTCTTCCTCTGTTGGTCAAGCAGAATATCTCGATGTAATACACTTCGAACAAGCCCAGGGAAACAAGAAAGAAATAAGCAGAATAAGACAACCCATTTTCATTTTTTATTTATTTATTTATTTATTTATTACAATTTAATGGCATAAAAAAAAGCGATTGATACAATAAATAGAAACAAAGCCATAAGGATAGTCTGCAAAAGAGTCAGGAGACCCCATACAAGGCAGACCACCTGTACAGTAGACGAATAATATTATATAACGAAAATAAAGCCAAAAATCTATATTAAAATATCTAAGAAACAGTATGCTGAGCAAAAAATAATAATAAATTATACAATTCTAGAAAATAAAAAATCCCTTACTCCCCTCTTAAAACTAGAGATACTTGAGGCTTGCCGTACAGAAAGTGGTAACACATTCCACGAGTCAACAATCCTATTTGAATTCGTTATGGTTATTTTTGACAATAATCATGAGAAAGTTTGGCACATTTCCATTCAAACTCTTAAATCTCCATGTTCTTATCATATTTTTCTTGGTTTGGAACCATGTGACATAGTAGCTACATGTATGTTGGTTGACAATACAGTACCAAATGCTTTCACAGAATTTGCATTAAAAAAGAGTTACGTTCCCAGCGGAATCCAGTCGAGAAAGAGGTTATTATTCTGTCAACCAAAAGTGCAATCATTACATCAAATGCAGACCAGCAATTATTATGAATACAGGGCTCGTACAGGTCCTGGAAAACCTGGAAAGTCCTGGAATTTTATTCTGGCATTTTCCATCATATTGGAGGACAAGACCACTGTCAGTGGTCAAATGCCCAAATTGAAGGTACATGTACATAATAAAGCTTGCTTCTATCGATATCAAAAGCCTTGTTAAGCAGTGGTACATTGGTTTGAGATGTATCCCACCACTCAGCACATCCAGTGAGAAGGGCAAGGATGCACATTTTGTTAGTTTTAAGTAGCATTCAATGATAATTAGATTCCTTCTTGGCTGTAGCCATTCCTCTAGATGCTGAAATAAATAAAATATATTTTTTTGCTAAAAAAGGCATACTCGCACATAATTTTCAGATAAGATAGTAGCAGGTACAATCATGTTGTTTCCTGGTTGCATTAATAAACGTGTAAGGGGTGAAGTCTAGTATCAATTTTCCCACTTCCCTACCACCCTCTTAAATGCCTTTTGCTGTCACATTATTCAAATGTGTTCTGTTTCTAAATCCAGAGGTATTTAAACGGTATTTCCTGTCAACATATGAGCTGGAGGAGAAAAAAAAAACTGGAAGGTATGAGGAGCACAAGCAAAAATGCAGGCGTCAAGGCAGAATAAGAGAGGTACATATATTACAGTTACTTTGAGGGTGTTTGTCTTTAAGAAAATCTAAGATTGGATTCTTAAATCCAGAAGAACCCAAAAACAGTTTTTGAGTTTCTTTATTCAACAGATTAATCCAAGCTCACTCGGATCATGGTGCATCAAAGGAACCGAAGAATCCATTTTCAAAATGTATTCTATGGTTCCTTTGATGCGCCATGATCTGAGTCATCTTGGATTAATCTGCTGAATAAAGAAACTCAAAAACTGTTCTCATATTCTTGTAGGATTTAAGAATCCAATCTTAGATTTTCTTAAAGAAACACACCCTTAAATTCCTTCAAAAATTATTGCATGTATAGCATTTACTGTACAAGCACATGTAAGTTTGCATCCTTAGTTAGATACTGCATACAGATTGTTTGATACTGAAAATTTTTTCGTGTGTTTGCTTTTTGTGTTGTGTTTGGTGTAAGCACAGTTCTGCACTGAAGCTCACAAACAGCCACAATGATTGGGTACCTTGTATTAATTAAAGTGCCGCGCTGATAAAAAAGCACTTTCTTTTTCAGATTTCAAAAGTGTGTTTGGTTAACACTTGACTAAATTTTGACGTTTGATTTTCATCCAAAACCCATTTACTTTGAGTGGAAGTTTTGAATTTCATGATCCGTCATTACTCACATTCAAAACTGACCAATTGGACCTCAGAGGGTTGGATCCAGGGAAAGAGACTTCAAAGGCTCATTAGCTTAAAATTTCAGTGTGTGAATGCAGCTTATTATATACTTAATGTGCAAGTTTAAAACTTAGTCTAAAACCCAGGCATGTTGGTGGCCCTAAAATTCCTAAAAATCCCTAAATATTTTCACTTGCCCTAAAAAACCCTACTTTTTCAGCTTTTTTTCGATTTTCCCCTAAAAATCCCTACTTTTTTCCTTTCTATGATGGTTGAGCGCGACTGTCATTGAAAGTGCTCTGCGTGGGTTCTACATTGGTCCTACCTGATCCATGCTAAGCATTTTCAAGACGCGATGTGCATGAGGTCTGGTGCACGCAACTGGTGTACACGGCTAAAAATCATATACTGTAAATTTGGCTCTTGTGAGCTTGTTTAAAATCAGATCACGTTGATATTTGGCAAGAAGTTGACGTTTGTGAATATCTTCTCATTGAAAAAGTTGATGTCTGCCTACATTTGGTTGAAGGAAAGAAAGTATTTCAAAAACGTTGTCTAAAACGGGGCCATTTTGAATGCTCCGTGTAACATTTGGAGTCACTAGGCACATTTTAGAATCTCTCAGTTTTTATTTATTAAAGTTACCCACTTTAACTTTCTCCACAAAAGTCATTGCCGGGTTTATGGGTACTCATTATCTTAAAACAAGGACAGTAGGTAATCCAAAAATGAGGAAGTTACAGCAATTTACAGCAGGATTGTCATGTTATATACTTCTACATGGAAACTGAACCACAATTTAAAATATCGTTTTTGTTTTAGTTCCTTTTGTTATTGAGAAGATAAGAAACCAATTTTTGAAATACTCACAAGTTCAGCTTTCTTCCTTGGGTAATTCTTAAAAATAGGGAAAACCCACATCTAGACTATGGCCAAACTCGCAAGGTAAAAACAGCATTTTTTTGAAGGCAAAAATTCTTCAAGGCATGCGGTTGCTCTAAAATCAGTTCCTAAAGCGTGCCTTGGCACGAACAGTTTGTGCATAAAATGTGCCTGGGCTGTGCATGAGGTGTGCAACATATTTTTATTTGTGTGGGTAAAACGTGCCTAAGCTGTGCCTAAGTTGTTCCAAAATTGTGCTTTAGTTGTACCTAAACTGTGCCCAAGTTGTGCCTAAGGTTGTGCGTAAAGTGCTCGATCAGACCATGCCTAAATAGTGCAAAATAGTGGCAAAGATGCGTGTTTAAGAGCTCTTAAAGTATTCTTTAAACTTATCTGTGTGAGGCCTAAAAATAATCTTTGTTATTCAAATTAATGAATTTTAAACAGCACTCTATTCTATCTCTAACCACTTCTGTGAACTATTGTAACCGGCTAGGATATATAAGGTCAAAGAATCCCAGGAATCATTGTGATGCTTGTCCCAAAAACGTGCCTGACTGTTCATAAAATGTGCCTGAACTGTGCCTAAGCTTTGCCTAAACTGTTCAAAAGAGTGCCAAAAATGTCTCTTGCCTGTGCCTAAACCGTGCCTTATTTGTGCCTTTTTTGATTTTACCCTGTGCTGTTGCACCAAAACCGTGCCTTTCTCTGAAGAGCGAATTTGTGCATACGCACGGTGTTGCGCTTGTGTACACCAGTAGCATCATGCACCAGGCCATGATCCCTTTTCTGTCCAAGTCATTAATGCTATAAATTAACCAGTATTTCATTTGAGTATCTTTCCGTTTGGATAACAGTGGTCAAAAGGTTAGTTGAATTCTTCATTCTTTCCTAAATAAAAGCCCTAAAATAGCCCTACTTTTTAACCATTTATCCCTAAAAATCCCTACTTTTCAGAGAAAAAATCCCTAACTTCCCCCCTAAATATTGTCACAAGGTGGCCAACATGCCTGCTTTAAGCGACCGTAAAGAAGTCATTTCGTCCTCTGAAAAATAGGGCCTGCTTGTCCGGAGCCTCGCAAGGCTAGATACTTGGACAACAAATCCACCGGACAAGAATGGGGATGACGGGAAACCACTAGTGAAGTCACCTAAAATGCTGTCAATTCACCGGAAGCATTTAACAATTTGGTAAGCTGATAATGTTGGAGAGGAGAACGAGCGCCTTGCTTAGAAACTGATTTAATTTCTCCAATTCGCAAAAAGGCATAAAAAGCCAGTGAACACATAGCCTGAAATTGAATTATCTAATATGCTGAACCTTCCAGAGAGGATGCAGCAGCAACCAGTCTGTTTACTATAGGAAGTGTAATTGGAAGACGAGAATCTAGGCGAAAGCCAATTTCCCCCGCATACCCCTCGAGCATTTAGGAGACATAAAAAACTTTGGAGGGGTCAGAAAGACCCATTAGTTTATGACAATAACCCCGTGCTGAAATAAAAGTGTTCACAGTGGATGGGACATAACAAGAGTTATACAAATAAGCTATAAACAGGGCCATGACAGGTGGTGAAATAGGCGATGTCGAACCCCTACAGAAACCAATATGTACTTCAGAACTTTAGAGTAACGTAACTATTGATGGATGTAACTATTGATGAAACTGTGGTGCTGCGTCGGTGGGCAGGTGAGGAGTATTATAAGATAATTTGCTTTTATCAACTGAGCTGATTATTGTGATATTGCCACCGTAAAGAGATTCGAAAACTGAGCGAATCGCACCGACGGAGGGCTAACGCTCGAAACGTCAGCTTTCGAATCACTTTGCGGTGGCCAATATCAACTCAGTTGATAACACCAAATTATCTATTGATAGACTAGCCCGCCTAGAATAGCATAACTATCCCCGGGTCAATCCAGCTGTAAATTGTAATTAAATTATGAAATGAAATAAAAAATGATTGGTTGATGTCGTTTGTATTTTCTAGTCACTCAAGTACTCGCCGCTCTCTTGTTTTCCTTTCAAATCTCTTCCTGTTGTTTCTGCGGTTTTCCTTCTCTGTTCCTTTTAATAAAATGGCCCATGTAGACTGGAAAAATAGACAGGAGAAGATAAACATCTTCGTCAAGGCAGCTAATTCGACAGAAGTGGTTAGACAGAGTGATCTCATTGCTTTCGTCAAAATACAAAATTCCACCCACAACCAAAATCCCATAAATCATGAACAGTAAAACTGCACCGCTTGAACCCAGACGAGCGAGGGAGTTTAAAAAGTTTGGCGAAGGCTTCTCGGCAGTTTGTGTGAAATATTTCCGATGTCCGTGATACCATGAAGCACAGAAGATAATTACAGTTGGAAGATAGAAGTGTGCTATAGCAGTGTAAGAAATGGCGGCACTGTCTTCGGTGTTAGCAAGATTCAAACTGAAGCAGTTGTCGCTCGCACATAGGTCAAACTTTCGACCGAACATAGCGAACAAGCCGAACAATATCAATATTAAAATGACAATGTTCAGCTTGGAGTTCAGTCTTTGCTGTAAAGGTCGCCCAGCAGCTATGGACACCATCAAGGCTGCTAGGAAATAAATTGAGAGGAACGAAAAACATGTCGACAGTGTTCGCCAAATATGTTGGTTGGAAAGCTCAAGCGTAGCGTGCGTTATAATGTTGCAAATGTTGAGAAGTAGTTGAACTAAGGCGATGTTGTTGAAGCTGAAAGCCTGTGAAGAACTTGATTTGCACAGTCGAAAAAATAAATAACCGTTGATCGCTAAGCCACCGACGTAAAACAGGTGAAGCAATACAACAGCCATTCCTTCAGCAGTTCGGCGTTAAGTTCGTCTCTCGGGTACACTGATCGGCACGGAGATCCTGTACTCGTCTTTTGCCGGCCTCTATTACTCTCTGGTCCTCGCCTTGTGGTCGATTGTACCGTTCCGATATCTATTATTGGTATCGCGACTTGTCTCACCTGCCAGTAGCTTGCAGCAACAACAGCAACGGTTCGCTGATTAGATTCGCAAATTTACATGTCTAACTGCATGCTAATGTGAAGTTAAATTTGAATGCTTCTTTCATTGGGCCGAGCCCTATAGCTTGAAGCTGATTTGTCCCAGCCCTATAGCCTGAAGCTAATTTGTCCCAGCCGTCTAAGGCAGCGTCCACATTACGCCGAGGAGAAATTTGACTCGCGCCCTTTTTGCTACGGTTAGGCTACTGTCCGACACCAATCCGTCTCAAATACGGAGCTTTTCGAAAACGCTCTTTTTAAAAAAAACGCTCACTTTCATGTCACGGTTTCCGTGTGGACGCCACAGAAAAGCTCTGGTAACGGAGTTTTTCGAAAACGATGGTCTCACGATAATCCGTGACTTTTCTCTGACGGAGAAATGACTCCTGATATTTCTCCGGCGTAGAGTTGACGGAAAACGTTTGATGCGTTTTCAAAGTGAAACCTCCGTTCTAAGATTCCTCAGGGTCTGAGTGTGCAATACTCGGAGAGTTCAGTTTTATACCATCCTTCGAGCAACTGTTTTGTTCTTCATTCTTCGAGCAACCTTTTGGATTCTGAGCAGCCTCTACCCCAACTGAGCAATGGGAGCTCGAGCGATGGTCTTACCATCGTGTTAATTTCACGATTCTTATACATATGATACTTTAAGGCGGGGGTAACCATGAATAGGCGTGAAATTTGAAGTGATGTAAAAAAAGGAAATTGTTAGGATTAAGGTGGGTTGGAAACACTACCGGTATCCGTATACTGATTCTTCAAATTTCAATTTTCCAAATCCATCAAATCTTCAAAATTTCATATTTTCCTCAACTTAACCTATCCTTTAAGAAAAAAACATCTCTTTCCCAAAATGCCCAAAAATCACCTAAAAATGTACACAAAACCGCCAAACAGTGGTTAATGAGATAAGCAGAGAGATTTGGTGTCGCTTGAAACGTGACCGAGATATTGGCAGAAAGGCCGTGTTAAGCGACCTCAAAACAGCTTTCACGTGTATAAATCGATCATTATCAGAAAATTCAAGCTGTAAACAATTTCAAGTTAGAGAATATCAAGAATAACACGAGCTCAACACGCTTGCCGAATTTGGTCAGAGAACCGTGAACAAACTTGTCACCAAAACGAGGGTAGAAGAAATGCTCCCACAAGGGAGCGAATGAGGCTTTTGCCTCAAATATAGAAAAATTGCAATATATAAGAGCGCATTGGAGCTCCCTCGTGCGGGTGGAACGGTGAGGGTGGGACCGGCTGCAGAGACTCTGCTCCCCATAACTCAGCCCCACGAGGGGGAGTTGGCATTGACTTCAGCCAGAGTAGGTTCGGCTTTTTGTGTTTTGGAGACTATTTGTGTCATTTCTATCACAGGCGGCCTAGACGTTGCTTTGTGATATACATACGTGACAGTATTGCGTTACGTTTTGAGCCATTTAAGAGAATGTATGAAAATGGTTCGAAAATCGCTCTAAATTCAACTGGTAGTAAAGGATTTAAATAAAAGAAACTTACCTTAGTCTGCGCTTGTGCTATTTTGAAGTTTTGCGAGGAAACGAAAGTTCCGTTTCTCTCCAGCAAACCTGGAAAAGTTTAAATCATCAAAATGGCTTTAGAACGACTTTAGAACAACCCAGCTGCCACAAAGACTTCAAAATAACTTGGAGAAGTGTCTTATTTTTTTATCTTCTATAACATCACAATTTCTTAGCTTTTTCCACTGGATAGTTTTCGATTTATTTTTTTATTGCGTGACAGTGAAAACGATCTATTGATGGACTGGGGACTACCTGGCTTAAATTGCCCAAAGGGACTAAAATCGAACAAGACACACTAACGTCATAAATATTCTTGTTCTGGTTACAAACATTACAACACAAGATCTGAATACAGCTGAATACTTAACTGTATTGACTTGACGTTTCGTATGTTGCAACATCCATACGTCTAACATAGGAAACGTCAAGTCAATACAATTAGGATTTTTAAACTCAGTAAATATTGAAAGGGAAAACAGCGCTAATTTGTTTGATTTTAGCATGCAGCGGCTAAAAGTTGGCAAGTCAGCAGCTCTTGATTTAGCCTATTACGTATCCCAAATTAAAAGTAGAACGTTATCGAGACGTTTCACGCAAATGCAATGTTGCATTCTGTTGAACGTACCAGCTGCGTCGACTTCCCAGAAACCATTTGGCGCGTAAACAGCGCAAGATCACCAAATATGGAGCAAAATCAATTATACCACTGTGATGTCATAATGGTTGTTATGGAAACTGCAGGGAAGGTAAAAGAAGTGCTGTAGCCGACGTAGGACAAACGATTCTTGAGCTCGTCGAGGGAGGGTGTGCGTTCGGTTTTCTAGTTGAAAAAAGTTCGCATTCAGTTTCAAAGCAGAATTAACAGTTTGTTTTCTTTTGAGGCCCTCTTTCAAAAGATTACTCGCTGAGTTTTAACTTTTGTCAAGACGCAAAAGTTTCCATGTGCTTGAAAACGACGACAGTGACTGTGATGCATGTAAGCAAGAAGATTATGGAGGTCGAAAACGTCGTCTTGAAGCCACAGAAACGGAAGAAACTACGAAGATTGAAGAAAAGAAAGTACTGTGCTCAATTTGGAGTCGACAGATCGGGCGACAACGAGATCCCTGTTAAGCAGAGAAGAACCAAAACGGCGGCTCCCGAAAACACAACGCAATTCATCATGGCGGATAAAGAGGTGACCGAACCTTTCTATACTATACCTTCTCCTTCTGCTTCACCATCAAGTCATTGTACGAGTTCCCCGGGGTCAATACGAGGTACACCTTTGTCGGAAAGAGACTTGGCTTTCGATTCCGCCGAAGAAGACCTCGTTCGCGATTTTGAAGAACTTGATTTCGATTTGGACTACTTCCATAAGGATTACGAAGCTACTTACAACCGAATACAGGAAGAAAGCCTGCTTGCTCTGTCTAAAAGTGAACTTGTTAGTAGGTTTAGAGAACTAGAAGGAAAAGAAGAAATTCTTCAGAAACGCTGCGATGAACTAGCGAAAAGGTGTACACACGAGGCCGAGGAGGAGGAGTCGATTTCTCGCTTTCCCGCGCAAGCGGAAAAATCCGCTGATGAAGACACTTTACTTCTACATCTGGAAAAGTTACAACGGGAGAACAAATCACTGGCGGAAGAAAACTCGAGGTTAAAAGCTCTTAAATGTTCTTCAATAGGGCTTTCTCGCCTCTCATAGTTCATAACGAAAGTATATAAGATTATATGGAATTACATCTTCATAGTCAAATATGATGAAATCAACGTGGAATGCGAGACTGAAAAGTTATTGTTGTACGTAGATGTTGCTATTTCGATTTCTTAAAGCGGTCTTTAAGTTCCGTTTGCTCAGTTGACTTTGTTTAATTTTAGATTTTATGTAGAAACAACCATAGTCGATTTCTGGGGATGTTAATTTAGGGTAATTCCAAAGAAAGTTTTGGTCTGCGTTTACACGTTGGCAGAGTTGTAATATTTTATTCATGCTGACGCAGTGAATAGCCAAGAAAGTTTAGCGTAGGAGTAATGTGGGTTTTGAGGTTTAACTCTTGTGTAGAATTTGTTATTTAGAGGAAAGTATATTTTAATTTGGTTTGCAGAACTGAGAAGCAATCAACGTTTCCCATATATTCTTCACTTGGACTGTAGTTTATTTTTTTGTTACATTTGTCCTTTCGGAACTTAAAATGTTGGAATTTAAAACTTAGAGGAAATTAAGCTAACGCTAGGATAGGGCATAAACTGTAGTTTTATGTACCTGCTGTATTTTACGATACTGTTAAGCAGATGTGTACAAGGGTGGACTAAAGTTGGCAGTTTTCCACCCTGTGATTTAGGTGATGTGTGGTGACACTTGGTTATGAATGATACCAGTGGCATTGCCTGTGGATCACACCACACAGTTGTCCGGGACAGCTGATGCTACCCTGAAACAAGGTAAAGGGTTTTAATTTCATGCTTATGCAAGGGACATTGTCTGTAATGTATATCAATGAGAATTTGATCTGAAGAAATTGATTGCTTGAATTGATATTTGTTTTTAGTCTTCATTGAATTTATTAATAAAGAAAGTTACTGCAATTTTTTGAATTTGTCATTGGAATTTTATCTGGAAGCTTAGAGGTACTGTTACAAAATAGTAGACTTGTTTTCACTGTCGTAAGCCCTTCGTGACTTTTGCCAAGATTTCTATGTGGGTGTGGGGACGTTCCATACTCCAGAACATTTCCCTTTGTGTGGACGGGACTTTATCCTTTATAGACTCTTGTAACAGCTGCCTTTAAGATCCAAAATGTACATTTGATTGAACTAATCTTGTTGCTTTTTGTTTGAAGCTGAGTGGTGGTGGATGGAAACTGGAGTATCCATTAACAACACCTGCTGCTCAGAATCAGCTAAGTATGGTCTGCTGCTCTTCTCATTGTAAGTGCTGTTTCCACTTGGTGGGTTGGTGGTTAATGAAGTCGAGCCAATTTAAACTGGAGGGTGTCTTGAGAATGTAAACATAGAATATGAATATAAACATTGTTTGGATGGTGATCATCTCTTCCAAATGAAATTATTACCACTACCTCTGTCTTGCTAGAGTATCAGAATTATGCCCCTGATTTCATCCATCTGCAGTTAAGACTTGGACTAACTAGTCTCCTCACCAAAACTTTGTGGCTATAAAATCTTGTTGCTAAATTGAAAACTCCATCATAATACGTCATACAGCTGTTCTACTGAGGACAACATCTCATCAGAAACAAATGATTTGGGGCTAGGGGGAGGGTGTTACTCTGTAATTTGTTTAATCCAATTTGTTTCAGAACTGGAATCAAGTTATTGATGTGCAGATCGGCTAGCATATGTGATCATGCCCTCCCTCGTCTAAAAAAAAAATAGGTTCTGATCTCAAGTTACAGATTGGCAAGAATACTAGTTTGGTGTTAACTTTTGTGTATTCTGGTTTTGAATTTGCTTAATAAAGTGTTTTTTTTAAGTCCTTGAACCTGTTGCATTGATTTTGATGATTTGCTTTAGGTGCCGCTGTTCATGGCAATCTTTAACAAGTTATCTGTCCTCTGTTTTATTCCCCTTCTTTCCATCTCTGCCCTCCCTTCTTTGTTCTTTTTTCCATGCAGGCTCACCTGTTTTGCAGGATGCAAGACAGTAATTCCTTCCAAGTAACATTTTGTCAGTGATATATATAAACAATAGCCTCCATTTGGTATGAGAATATGCTCAGATATTTATCTGCAGGTGCTATTTGTTCAGAGAAGCAAACAGTTTTCTGAGAGCAAAGCATGAGGAAAACTGATTTTCATTGATTTTGAAAAAGCTTTTGATAGTGTAGAGTGGGATTTTCTTATTAAATGTCTTGAAGCTTTTAATTTTGGCTCAGACTTTCTACACTGGATTAAAACTTTTTATAAAAATGTTCAGAGTTGCATAATGAATAATGGCACTGCTTCAAATTATTTTCCACTCGAACGAGGTGTTCGGCAGGGAGATCCACTCTCCCCTTATCTTTTTATAGTAGTCGTGGAAACTCTAGCAATTGCGATTCGTCAAAGTCAAGATATAAAAGGAATAAGTATTGAGAACGAGGAAACGAAGATCCTGCAATACGCAGATGATACAACTGCAGTGTTATCGGATATAAGCTCAGCTGAAAAATTATTTGAATTGTTGAATTTTTTAAGGACATTTCAGGTCTTAAAATAACTGCAAAAAAACAGAGGGTATGTGGATTGGGTCGATCAAAGAAAATAAAGCAAAACCTCTTGGAATCAAATGGCCTAATGAGCCGATAAAAGCCCTCGGAGTTTACTATACGTATGATGTAAAACTTCTCAGAGAAAAGAACTTTATTGAAAGACTGGATAGCATTAAAAAACTTATCAATATTTGGTCCTCAAGAGGTTTATCCATCTATGGTAAATTGACAATAATCAAATCTTTTCTTATCCCCAAATTTGTTTACATATGTGCATTACTACCAACACCAAATGAAGTGTTAAAACAGTTAAATCAATTACTATTCAAATTCTTATGGAAAGGTACCGACAAGGTAAGACGTGTGTCGGTGATAAATGAATATAGGGAAGGTGGCTTGAAAATGATTGATCTAGAGACTATGGTTAAATCTTTAAGACTAGCATGGTTCAAACGAATTTTTAATAGTAATGATGGGACATGGAAGAGGTACTTAAAATACCAGCTGAAATCCGTAGGAGGTCTTTTCTTTATAAATTGTAATTATGATGTCAATGACTACACAATCTCTTCCCAATTTTATCGCGAACTCTTGTTGTGGTGGACACAGTTCCGTGGAACTTTTGCTTCAGAAAGCAATTGGCAGAGTTATTTGGAATAATAAAGAAATACGAATAGATAAAAAACCGGTATATTTTAAAAATTATCATGAATCTGGAATTGTCAATGTAAATGATCTTTTATTTAATCTTAGCAGCAATGACTCTTTCAGCTATTTTGCAAAAACAATTAGTAAAATCAATATTCTTCAATGGGCAGGCCTTCGACATTCTATACCTGACTTTTTGAAAGGCGATTACACATCTCCGCCATTAACCTCTCCTTCATTTCTGATTCACAACAACACCTTTGATGTGACGAAAAAGAAATCGAAAGATTATTATTTATTACTAGTCACAGAAAAAGCACAGCCTCCAAACATTAGTCATAAATGGAAAAGCGATTTTAACCTTTCGGATGATCATTTGAGAGAATTTTTTCTGTTACCTCATTCTGTTGCGCTCGAATCTTATGTTAAAGCTTTCCAGTACAAAGTGCTTCATAATATATTGTATACCAATAAAAAATTATTCAAAATCAGTTTCAGAACAGACGATCTTTGTACTTTTTGTGAGGCCGAACCAGAAACTTTGTACCATATTCTTTACCAGTGCCCTTATTCAAGGCGATTTTGGAACGATTTTGAATCTTATTGGTGCCTATTATCAAATTAACAAGTTCGTCTTTCTTTGCAGAATGTTATATTTGGTATCATATCTAAGCAATGCCCTTCAACAAAATTACTACATTACTTTATTATTGTTGGAAAGCTGTTTTTGTGGGACTGCAGAAGAAACCAAATAAAACCTAAAATTAAAGGTTATCAAAACAAAATAGTAAAAAATTATGAAACTGAACGTAAAATAAAAAAGGATTATTTTGAAAAAAAATGGATATTTACTCCTGGTCAGAAATCAAATTAATATATAAGCAAATTTAATGTTTCAGTAATTTAGGTTGTTCGCTCTTTGTAATCGATAAGTTATTCAATGTTCAATCATTTTTTTTTTTTTTGTCTTTTTTACTTTTTTTTCTTGTGTAATTTCTCTTTTTTTGTTTCGCTATTTGTAGTATAACGTGAGTTAATGATGTAAATTAAGATTGATGTAAGGTTGAATGAAAATAAAAATGTGGAAAAAAAAAATGAGGAAAACTGTGAGCTTTGTGAAACATGCCTAAGGACAAAAATTTGCTTGAATATGTAATTAAAGCATATTTTAAAGTCAAACAAGAGCTATAGTGTTTATTATCATTCAAATATTTTTTTCACAAATTCAGGGTGTCTAGTTTCTATTTTTCCCCCATTTTAAATGAGACCTGTTTTTCCTATTTTTTGGCTGATTAAGCAGCATGTGTTACAAAATTGAACACAGATATATACCCTCTGGCAGATTTTGCATAAAGCAATTTATTGGTGTCAGGGCTTTGGTTTTCCTAAATGAACAGAACAATACGTATTCGGCTAACGTGTTTACATCCTTGTTTGGGAGGGTACAATTGCACGCAGTTACGCGTAGCAAATTGCACAATTGTAACCCCCCAAATGAATCATCACGTGATCTGAATTGGGTGGCAACAAGGATGTAAGCATGTTAGCCGAATATGTCTATTTGGGACTGGTTATTTTTTTGTTCTCTATTGCTTAGAACATTTCTTTTTATAGCTGAGATACAATTCAATGATTTTTCCACTGCACCTATGAAATCTATCTAAAGCAATGGATGGGGACAGCTGATGTAGGAGGCTATCTTTATCCATCAATGTAGTATTGATGCTCTTATTTCTTCCTATTTGTTGAAAGTTCCTATTTCTCCTATATTTTCCATCATGAGTTTACTATTTTCCTATTTTCCTGAACAACCATGCTGCTGGACATGTTGCAATTTGAAAAATAGGGAATATCACTTTTGATACCCCTCAGTTTTAGCTGTGGCATATGCAATCATGTGACATGCTTTGACCAATCATGAGTGCATAGAAATATTTGATGGATAGTAAAGGATAACAGACAATGAGTTGCTACCACAGCATGATAAAAATAGTTGGAAGGAATTGCAAAAGCACAAGGAGTAAAAATTATTTCCATGGCTGTCATTTTACAGTGCCAGGAAACTGAGTCTAACCTATTAGACCAACATAACATAATGAATGACAAAATAACAAAATATTGACTTTTAACAAAGTGAGGTCCTTTGCAAGGAAATCCCAGCATTTGAGGTAAGCCTCTTCCTAAAAGGTATGGGGGAGGGGAGATCGTTTTACATACAACTTTTTTGTGATGTTATCCAGAAAAATCGTAGTGATTTGTTAGCCTGAAAAAAAAAGTGTCATAGGGTGTCTGTTCAGATTATGTCCTTCACGAAATAATTCTCAAAACGGAAGAGTTGTTTTTGTAATTCAGCACAACATGTCTTGCACAATGTTCGCGCTAATTGTTTCTGCGCATCGTTACTGCGCACGCAAATTCACATGCCACGTCATGCCTGAGCGCGCGCGCTAAGTTATAAATAAACATTATAAAGGGTTAAATTTTGTGCAAACGTTAGTAACATTTGGAATTATTTAGGCAACAGACCCACTTCTACAATCGTTTGCCTCCGTTGACTCACCTTCGATATTTTTAACTAAATCCCTGTAGACCGTGCTCAATTATATCTGTGTTATATGGGACAATTTTTCGAAATCAGGGTAGTTTGCCACACGCTTTATCTCTGAAACGAAGACGGTGACCCTCAAATTTTTTCGCATTTTTGGCACAAGTAAAACATTATCTACCTGCAGTAAAAATTTAAAAAGATTCTATCGACTGGAAAATTTTCGCGTGAACGTCCTTAATATATTCATGATGACAGAAAAGAAACCCCTCTGGGGTTGAGAAATACATGTTCAATTTATTTTGCTCTTTTACCAATATTTTGGAAAACATTTTGACATTTCCATTAAGCTTCCCTTGTAATACTGCAATAATTTGGAAACAAAGATAAACAAAGATAAGAAAAACCCGATTGAGTGTTGATGCATGAAAGTATTCAAGTATTGGCATGAAACATACAATATGATAGGCTGGAGACCAGACTCCCAATGTGCGCAGTTTGGTGTCAAACATCATATATTATTGTTCGCGGTGAAGAGTCGGCGATCGCTCGTAGATTTACAGATTTGGCGGTCCATATATCTCGCAAGCCTCAAGAAACTCGGCAATGACGTTTTACGGAAAGGTGAAGTCTTATTTTATTTTCATCGTGGCCGTTTTAGGTGTCGTTGGGATTCTTCTGATGTATGGACACGTGTACTCACAAAATCGTTACCACAAAGCTGCATTCGCACAAAACGCCATCGCGGAATCTAGAACATTTAATTATCCACATTCGAACGTCGCAAAGGAATACCGTTTCGACGTCAAGGGAGAGGACATAATTGTTTTTCTACACATGCAAAAGACAGGTGGAACTAAGTTCGGTAAACATTTGGTAAAAAACTTGGACATAAGGTGCGACTGTGTTCCGAGACGGAAACGCTGCACATGTAAGAGGCCTAACTCCGAAAAGATCTGGCTTTTTTCTCGTTATTCGATGGGCTGGCCGTGTGGATTGCACGCTGACTGGACTGAATTGCAAAGCTGTGTTCCGAATATTATTAACACACGGGAAGGCAAGAGACGAAACAGAAAATATCTTTACATTACAATTTTACGCGAGCCTGTTTCTAGGTTTGTCAGTGAATTTCACTGTTACCAGCGAGGTGCTACGTGGAAGAACTCGCTACATTTGTGTAATGGCAGAGCTCCTACGAAAGAGGAATTACCACCATGTTATACTGGAGAGAACTGGACAGATGTAACGCTACCGGAATTTTTGAAGTGTTCTTCAAATCTGGCCATCAATCGGCAAACACGGATGCTGGGAGATTTGAGATTGGTGGGTTGTTACAACAGAAACACCATATCACGCGAGCGTAGAGAAGAGATTTTATTGCAAAGTGCTATGAAAAATCTTGACAGCATGGCTTACTTTGCTCTTATGGAGTACCAAATCGAAAGCCAGTACCTGTTCGAGAGGACATTTGGATTGAAATTTCGCCAGCCTTTTGTTCAAATGAGTATTGAAGAGACAAGAGCGGGAGCTATTGTACTGGATTCACAGAACATCACCCGCATTCGAGAACTGAACCAGCTAGATATTGCTTTGTATTCGTTTGCTGAAAAGCTCTTCTTTGAGAGATTAAACTATTTTAAAAGAAAGGACGAGGAAGAAATGTTATTCACAGATTCTTAGCGACGGGCATTTCACTGATTCAGTCATTTTTATTCAATCAATGCTCGTATGCATGTCTTATATCCTGCGGTTCCTGAAATGGCGTGTTATAGCTTCTTAAATTAATCAAAAGATATATCAATGTTTGTTTACGAAAATGAAAGAGAAAATTATTTGTAGGCAATCTGTGTTTTAAGGGGGATGCAGTTTTATGACATTTGACAATGTTACACTTGTACAATGGCCATGTGTGAACTGGGATTCAACTGCTAGGAGCAACAATTAGACCCGTAGCCCAAATGGGCGAAGGTTCTAATTGTTTTAGTATCACCCAACTTAACGGATAGAAATGGCAATAAGAAAGTTAGCAAATGTAAATTGAAGAAATATTTACTTGGGACTAAAACGAAAGAAAGTGTCACCCTCGAATGCGCTCGAGGACTTTTGCTAATAGTCCTGGAGTAGTGTAGCGAATTAAAATGCAGGATTTGCATTAGTCCACTAGTTGGGTGATGCTAATTAACAATTAGATTATGAGCTCGAGATTTCTATGAGGTGATAGTTGATGAGGCCGAAGGCCGAATCAACTATCGCCTCATAGAAATCGAGAGCGAATAATCTAATTGTTTTAGTAGAATTCTAACTGAAATTAACGCAAATAACGGCTTCCAATGATTTTCCCATGTATTATTGAACTTTACCCATAAACAAAGTTGAATGTATCGAACTGTCCTTGGCAAATTTGCCATTGTTTATGCGCATACCCGCTTTTTCAATATTTTCAAGTTTTTGAAGTCAAGAAACCTTAAAAGTGCTTCTTTTAGTCTTCCCAGGAATTTAATTACCCGTTTACATCTAAAATTCCTTCCAAAACTTCGGAAAAACTATAGAAACATCGCATTTCTTGGACGACCGGCGGCCAACTGTACTCTAATGGCTGATAGTATACGAGTAGCTCAGCCAATCAGATTGCAGCATTTGCATTAGTATACTAGTAGAATTCTACTAATATGGGTTATTGACCAAGATGGTTGGATATTGGCCAAGTTCCTTTTTGTGTGTATGTTTGTAGACCTCAACTTGTGTGTTTATGGACTGAGATGGAGTCAAGGCCCTTATACTAATCCATCAGAGTATGTATGCAACAATGTTTGAAGGTATTTTAATAGTAATGGTGGTTTCTGGTTGCATAATTCAAGCTAAAGGTGTTTCAATGTGATAGACGGAAACAACAAACACACTTTCCTGTGCCTCTTGCCAAGACACCATAAACCTCAATCAAGCAACAAATTATCACTACCAAGCAAATCGGCATTGTCTCGTACACTTTTACTCTTTTGTAGAACAACCTTTGGAAAAACAGCTGTATAATAGCAAGGATATTGAACTACCACACATGCAATAAGATTGCTGTAAGAACTGTATTACGACATGTAAGCTAATGTAGCATTGTCGGTTGACATTTGGATCATGTTTATAACTCGGTGATCATATTTAAGACATAGTAGTTGTAAATTCTAAATGCAAAAAGGTGTAAAAATATTATAAATTTATTTATAGCAAATATGTTTAATAAGAAGATTAATTTATTTCATACACATAAGGCTCCACTTTTGAGAATGGTCTTCAAAAGCCTCTGTTTTCATCAGTGTTTTCAGTTGTTTTTAGTGTGGACAATAGGCAAAAGTATGCATTTTCATACAAAAATGCATTTGTTTGGTCAAGGCCTTAGGCAATGATGGAAACTAGACTTCCATTTTGTAGTCATCTTACTTTGGTGTGATAATGATTATATTATTATTAATGACCTGTGACTACTAACCAAATAGGACTCCACTCAGTTCTGTTAGTAAATAGCTATTTTGCCTCTCACATTGAACTCGGTTGATATAGGATTTATAGGGAGGAGCCGTGAGTAAGCAGAAGGTTAGAGTATCTAAGGGATCTGGTGGAATTTCAGTTAATCAACATTCAAATATAGAGAGTATTTTAAATTCATGCGAACAACATTATTTTGTGTTCCCAAGTTATGAGTAATAAAACATTATTACACAAAGAACACTGGTCACTGACACTGATTTTATTTCATTTATTCTCCTGCTTTGCAGATTGTATTCTGACTATTGAATTACTGACTAATGTCTCGGCATTATGAAAAGCTCTTCAGCTTGGTGCGAGCCTGTACATGCATAATTGATAACAAAGGATTTCAGCTGTAGTATTCTGTTCTCTGATTGCCACCACCCCCTCCCAAAAAATTTCCTCTCTGGCCTGCAGCTCGGCCTCTGGGCCATCCTCCTTCCCACGGCTGGCCACCTCTTCCGCCTCGTGCACCACCACCAGACCAACCTGAAACAAAAACGATTTGTGAATGTTCCACATTTTTTTCCAAAGCCAAAATAGCCAAATGGATGAAAATAACTTGATTGCAAGTCAATGTACAACACGCACCCCCTTGAACTTTTCCTCCTCTGCCTCCACGACCACCTGTCGTCGAAAAAAATATCAATAAAACACCATAATGATGGTCTGAAAAGAGAACTTGATACCATAAAAATTTTACAAGCAGCTGTTAGCAGGAAGGGATAATCAAAAATGCAAGGAGAGAATTTTCCTTTACCACTTGTTAAAATGTTTTACTGGCAGCTTTCACAAAAGAAGAGTGAGTAATAATTATTAACAATTCCTGTTTATACATGTATGCACTAAGGTATAAATGAAACTATTAATGATAATTATGATAATACAATATAATGTATTATTTATCTAGTATGGCTCACTTTGTGGCCTTTGGTCCCTGGGTGCTTCTGTTCTTTTTTTAAATGATGGCATTTCCACTGGTGGTGCTACATTTGATGGCCTTCCACCTCGATCAGGTACCTTACACACACACACACACACGTACAAAGAAAAACAAATTATAAGATTATAGTATTAATGGTGGCCATATTAGAGGGGTTCTTAAGGTGGCTCAAAACAGTTTCCAGCAGTTAAATTTTGATGGGTCATTTTAACCACTCTTTACCACTTGTGCTACAATCATAGTATCAAAAAACTGCCCAATCATTGAAGAACATGTTATCATTTTCGTGGCACAATAGGTTGCCATAGCAACAGTACGACCTGTTAAAAACACCTTTATTTCAGCTTTAGGGGCTTATAATTCAAAAACGGCATGGTGAAACCTTTTTTATGTTATCAAATTTTAATAAGCATGACAAGATGCAACTTTTGACCAAGTTTCCAAAAAATCTGTAAATAGGTTTCAGAACCGCCTTAACATTTCGAAAATGTGATAAAGAGTGGTTATGAAGACCCATCAAAATCTGAGTGTTGAAACTGCTTTGAGCTAAGTACTTAAAATAAGAGAACGTCTGAATGAGCTTTTGTTCGGGTTAGAATAAATTGCCCATATTAACAAGATGGCCGTAATTAACGGTAAGAAAAAACCTAATATTTATTTTAAAGTGTTGAATACATCTGCGTATCACATTTAACTAGAAAGCTACATGATTGTACTCTGGTACATGTACTTTGTGTGATTTAAGCATAATTTAAGAGTGGTGTTTTGATATTAGAACTTACCTTGCCCATCATGACCTTGTTGATTTTACATTGTGTTTTGTCTCTGATTTCTCCACTGCTTGTTCTTGTCAACCTTAATAAATCTATGAGAAGAAAAAAAACTGCTGGCAATTCTGGAAGTGATGTGAGGATAAAAGATTTGTGTTGCAATTTATTACGTAACTACCATTCTCTACTCGCCTGTCATAATAAACATAATTGTAACTATTAAATAAAGTATTTCCATGTTGTACATGCAGGTAAATATATTTATTAGATATAACTCGAGAAAAATTAGTCTACAATTTACAAACACTAAAGACATTGCTGTATAGAGCACTGTAATCCAGGATTTTTTTCCACCATCCTAGGGGAACATACGTCTAGTTTTAAATATCAGGAGGTTCCAAAAATTAAAAATAAATTTATCTTACCCTTGTCAGGGTAGCATTTACTTTGAATTTCTCAGGAGATTCAAAACCTCAAGGGTTTGAACAATCAAGATGCCACTGTGGCCAGTCTTACTGATCATAATGAAATAAAGTTTATAGTTTTCTTGGATTTTATAAAAAAAAACAATTCTTGCCTGATCTTGCTGCAATGATATCTGGAATGCTAACTGTTACCGTAGCTGACAGAGATTTTCTCAGAGGGTGATAAACTGTGGATATCTCATCTTTCTTAACCTGGAGAAAAAATAAACACACTAACATAAGCCAGAACAATGCATGTAATTTAAATTAATAATGATAAATATAATAAATCTTGTATAGTGCCAACATCAATGTTGCCATTTTCATCTCAGTGCTTAAATCATAAAAGAACTGCATAAAAACCTACGAACTTAAACTTGGAGATAAAAAAAATAAAAATGAGATAGAAACGATAACCATTATTATCCATAATAATTATGATTTTAATAAAAACTAAAATTAAACATGGCGAGGGGAGGCACACTTTAAAAAGAAAAGAGACAATAAAACAAACATCAAAGTAACTAATAATAATAATTATTGTAATAATGATAAATATGAAGACTTAGTTCACTTCCAACCTTGGCTCTATCAGACCAGCCAAAGGATTGAACTGTCACATCTAATCTCTTCAATAACATTGAACGTCTTAATGTATACTCCTGGTTGAGCTGTGAATTTATTTCTTGCACCTTGCTCTGAAATCAAACAAAAGCTAAAACTTAATAAATATACATTGAACAAAAGGAAAACTGGCCAGTCTTCATTACCCAGTGACATGTATATGATTGGGTACAATATACAATATAACTAATGGATAATGGATCTGGATTCCTCAACTCAGCAGTAAGGGTACAAGATCATAAGAGAAAACAAAAACATACCCACTGCTTGCGGCTTAGACTTTTAGCTAATAATGGATTGCCAAGATGATCTTTTGGAGCTTTTCTTAAAAGTTGCCGCACCTGCAAAGCAACAACAACAAAATAATAAAAAAACTTTACTTGTTGTTATTATTAACATAATTTTGTCTTCTATACTAGAGATACATTCATCAGTGTTTCACTTGGTTATATGTCAGTGTACATTGGCTCGCAGGGATTTAAAATCCTTGTATACAAAAAAACAGAACAAAGTTTACTGGGCATAAGATAAAAGCAGCTGGTTAGTGATCCATCATCTAGAGCTACCAGTTACGTATTAGCATTAGTTCCAAAGTAGAAACTGTCTTTTTACTTATTTCTGTTAATCCTTGTGTTTATACTTGTAAGTAGTACTTAATGGTACATACCTTTGCCTCAGTTTGAGAAAACAAGTCAAACACAGTTGATTCCTTAGTGGGCTCCGGTAAATTCAATGCAACTAAAATAGCCTTTAAGTGTTGCAGGGCAGGATTTACCGCCTGTCAAGACAAATTCACAAGATAATCATAAAGGTGAACAAATCAAACCTACAACATTGTAAAAACAGTGAACAATATGAGCTATGTCAAACTTATCATATACATGATGTCACTGTAGTCTCAAAAATTAGTTACTTCATGTTCATTTTATAATCAAAAATTAACTGAAAATGCCACTTAGGAATATACTTGTTCATCAATCTCCATTTTATCTTCATCCCCTCCAATCATGCGCATTGCTTGAAGTTCTGATGACAGATAGTCTAACGGAAAGGAAAAGATAAGAAAACAATTCATATTTTCGATAGAAGAAAAAACTGTCTTGACTATTGAAATGTTAAGCTACTCAACATGTTACATGTAGGTATTTAATGGGAAAAGTGGCACTTAATACAGATGAAAGGCTTACTCTACCAGAGCTTAATCCATTTTTGAGTATAAAGTGACAAGGAATAACTCTTCTCTTCCAGTTTCACTAACAGTTCACCAGTTCCCATTTATACATGTTCCTTGTATGCACATGCTCCAAGCTAAAGAGAGGCACTGTTCAGTGATAGCAAGTGTCCTGCCCAAGAATGACCCCAACCAGTATCTGAATGCTGTAGCTGCTTGATCTGAAGTCCACAAAATAATTTTAGCCATTTAAGGCCACTGAATCACATAAGATTAAGTATCACATAAGACTAACTAAATGCAGTCACGGTAAGTGATAATTTTATCAAATGAATATTATAGTTACCTAATAAAAGCAGCCTGTTTGATGGAGACACAAGGCCATTTACTCCCAAAAGCTGGGAATGAGGGCAACCTATTATGAGTAAAACCTTGTAATAATTAGTAAGGCCCCTGTCAGATAAATGCTTTCAACTGAATGATGCCAATCACTCGTACTCACCCAGTTCATTTAACAATGCACTCATTTCCATTCTAAATGTTTCTTCATCCTCTTTTTCTATTTAAAAATTAAATAAAACCAAACCACTTTTAGCTTAATATTGCACAACAATTTGCAACTATTAATCATAAGTTATTTAATACAAGCTCCATTAGTTCTGCCCACATTAAACATTTATAAATATATTACCTGTGACATGTTCTTGTATACTGCAAAGGGACTTAATGTTTTCTGACAACCAGACACACACAGCCATAAAATCTGGTGTTAGGTTTTCTCCCTGTACAGCGATTGTCAGTGCACCCTCCTCTAAAACTGCACCATCAAATCTATAGTACAGAAAATGTCAAATTCATGAAAATAAGCTGGTGACAGATATTGACATTGACAAATATTTTTTTGTGTGTTATTATCAACTGAATGCATACTAGTCCAAATTACAGTACATATGATCCACTCTCATTTTCTGCAAGAACCTTTTTATAAGAGGTTTGAGGCTGAGATTAATCCAAATTTTAAGAACAAACTAAAACACACCGTGAACTGGGAGACACTAGGGCAAGACAGTAGTAAAGTATATTTTGGCAGTTTTTTTTAAGAAAAGTTTAAACTCTAGTAAAATGCAAAGTCCGCTTATTAAACAAATGTTTTTTGGGAAATGTTTATGTCATGGCCCATTGTAGAACATACTTGGTTGTATGGCTGCCTGCATAAAATTCAATATTTACATGTATATAAGTCTGCATATGAGCCTAGTGGCTCATCAGGCCGGAGCTTATCCCGGTTTCAGTAGCATGAAGTGACTAGGAGTATTTCTACTCCCCCCTGGATGGGATGCTAGTCCATCGCAGGGTTACCCCCAGCATCAAATTCACCAGTACCCATTTATACACCTGGGTGGAGAGAGGCACTGTGAGAGTGAAGTGTCTTGCCCAAGAACACAACACAATGTCCCCGGCCAGGGCTCCAACCTGAAGCGCTCGCTTCGGAGTCGAGCGCACTAACCATGAGGACACCGCGCCCCACATGTATGTATATGTTGCAGGTCAAAATGAAATTCAGGTTAAAATGAAATTCCTTTGTCTACTAACCCTTTTATTCATGGATCATGGATAATTATGGTTGGAAGACAAAGGAGATTGAGACTGAAACTAGGTTAATTTCATTTTAATGTAAAAAGTTGTTCCAAAAAAAGTTGTTCGAAAAAGTTGTTCCAAATCCTATTTGACCTGAAGTGAAAAGAGAATTTAAATGTATCATTCAACGTGCAAAGTTGGACGAATGGTGCGCAGTTAGAAAGACGTGAAGCTCTTGTTATGGGTGAGATCTCCGCTGGTAAGGAGATGCCGCGCGCGAGATTTTTGTAGATTTTGTAAAACATACACGTCGCTTGATTGAATGCACGCAATACTGAAAACTAACTCATAGCTCACCCAAGATCTTCTAAGGCATCCTGTATATCACTTTCCATGTTGAAAAGATACAGAACAGACCTTTTAACTGCTAAAAAAAGGCTTTTAACTATCTGCTAATACGCTTCTCAACTAAGTTTGCTAAAAACTGCCAGGCGTTTTATGTCCGACTGCAGTCGACGCATAAATTATAACAGTTACCGCTGAGCTGTATGACTGGTTTTCTGTGACTCGGCAAAAAATCCAAGATGGCTTCCCAGGGTGGTTTGAAAGAAGTTGTTTCTCTTTATCAAACCTTGATAAAGGAGTGGAATAGAAAACCTGTTGACCTCGAAAAAGTTGGAAAGCTTCTTTCTGGAATGAAGGTAAGTTATTTTTTTACTTTAGTTTCCACGTTTCGACGGAAATTATAAAATGAAAAGTTCCAAATGTTAAAATGTATATAAGCTTATATAAGCTTATGAATGGCCACGAGCTCAAGTTTTAGAATTTGAGGGAATAAATCAGGCCTTTTCTTCGAATACAGGGGGCTACTACACAAATCATAACCTGTTGGAGTTGGTCGTAGTAAATAATTTCAAACAGACTTACTCTGCCGGGGACTTGCTGTACAATACTTATGTTTTACATGTACCACTTATTCCCAGCTGTAAATTGTATGTGGCAGTTATGTGACAGTTGAAACTTTCCCTGAATCTTCCCTACCAGGCACTGTGTCGAAAAATACAATAAAAAAGAAAGGTCACCATTCTTGCTAAAGAGACATGATGGGCCAATCTTACCCCATTTAGGCCTCATCAGGCGCATTATTTCATTAGTTGACGTTACATTTTGCAAGAGCTGAAAGCAAACGTTATTAAAGCAATACTTCGTAGATAGAAAGTATCGGGCTCATGGAACAATGATGTATATAATTTATGGCAAAATCACACAATTGTAAATACACTGTACATGTAGCTATAGATTGACTCAAAACATTCCTTGAATCATCGTTTTTAGGTCATAATTCACATCTTTGTGTACCGGTTTTGTGCACTCTTTTAGCTATGTCTTTTTTTCCTTCCGAATTTTTTTTTGATTTTTAAAGAGGACAATTTTTACACCAAAATTATGCAATTAAATATATATGTCACTATGCTTGTTTCAGAGAAAACTAGCATTTGTTTCGCTGTTGAGCTTTGCTTGAGGGAAATCTCTTACATTGTGTATGTGCACGCGCTTATGTGCATGCGATAATGACGCGAAAATTATGTGCAGTGGGGATGCGCAATGCAATACTGAGGAATCACCTTAAGACTGGCTTGTAAATCGGTCCAGTACTTCAAATAGTGGATCAAGGAATTGGTGTTACTGTATATTTTAAAAATTAGGTCTGTTTTGAGAGCAACTAAATTTTGGAATGTGGAAAAAATCAATTTAAACATAATCCTAGATTTCAGATTAGGAGAATTGTTAGTTCAAGTTGCTCAAAGCTTAGTGCATCTCTTTGTTTTTGTTTATAGATGGCTTTGATTCAGTTCTCATTCTTACCCACTTCATCATCCAAGCCAAGTCCACAAGAGTTATTGTTGGCAAGTAAGTCCTAAGATTATTTGGCAGGTACTTACTACCATTTGTGTTCAACCATGAAGCGTGAACATTTTTTCACGTATGTTTATTTGTCAAATGAGACAGTTTCCCAGACAACTGTATCGACTGGACCAATGAAAATGTTTCGTTTGGAGCACGAAACTATGAATGTTTGTCAAAGAAACGTGGCACATTTTGGTCACATGGAGTGCAGGTTTGACAAAATTAACTACATTTTTCAGGGTTTTGGAAGCTTGGTGTCATTGCAACTTCAGAAAGATGGAGGCGCTAAAAAAACCCTAAGTAAACAAATTTCAAAAACAAACATACATGAAAAAACGTTCACACTCCAAGGGTCGAAATGTTGCCTGTCTACCTGTCGATTTCAGGTAATTTCAGAAAGTGACAGGTAAAAAATATTGATGCCTGTCCCTGGCGACAGGTAAGAAAACCTTAGTAATACAGAATTTATTGATTTGAATAATATTTTCATCCATTTTTCCACCCGAAGTCGTTCTCACTCATGCAGCTCTCGCACAGTATTTACCAGACTTTACTCAATAAAAGCAAGATGATGCAATCTTTGTAGTGTGCATGACAAAGACGGCAAGTGTGTCTTCTCCCGCGTTTCTTTGCCGATCAAGCGCGAGTTCACAATATGGATCGTTTTCTGACCTGTAAGTCATTGCTTTCTATCAGTTTATTATTAATGATTGTACAACCCCAGTTGAGTTTCAAAAAAGTGAAAATAAAATACTATTAAAATAATATTGTTCAAGTTGGATGTTGGTGGAGACAGGTAAAAAATAAATTCAGCCTGTCACTAGACACAGGTAAACAGTCTGGAACATTTTGACCCCTGCACTCAGAGTTGAACGCAAATAGTAAACACTGATTTTTTTGTTTTATGAAAGCCATTGAGTAACAATAACAAATTGAAATATTTCTGTTATGTTTCTAGGGGATGCATTAGAAATTGGTGTCCAGTGGAGTATATTAAAGATGGATATCCCATCATTTGAGAGATATATGGCACAGCTGAAACCATATTATTTAGATTACAAGTAAGAGAGTGCATGTAATTTTACTTGTATATTTGAATAGCGAAAATCTGGCGACATTAACAGGGCGAACCTACAATGTAATGGCGAGATTGGCTTACTGGTAAACGTTGTATTTGCTAGTGCTCTTTGCAGGGTGACCCAAGACTGTGCAGGATCAATTCATTGTGTGGTTCCAGAAAGATCTGATTCCACACCTCCACCAAGGATGGTTATTATTTTGTTTTGTACCCCCCTCCCCCTTTGGAATTTCCATTTTATTTAGCTTCATACTTTCCTTTTTAAAATTTGGTTATTGAGCCCCCCACCCCCTTGGGATGTCCAATGACCATACTTTGTGTGGGTATGGATATTTTCTGGACTTGTAGATTACATGTAACTGTGTAGACCAACATTTCATCATTGAGTTCTTTGGTGATCACGGTTTCAAAAGAGTGTACACTGTACCCAGACTGATCACATTCATAATGTTAGAAAAATGATTACAGTAATATGTTTTTATTTATTTTATTCATTGATTTAAGTATGTATATGCATATATGAAAGACCATAAATGATATTTGCATTGTGTAGAAAGATATGAAGACATAGATGATCATCACAGTTACATACACAACTTAAGCAGCTGTGAAATTAAAGCCTGAAAAAATTCAAGTATTATGAACTAACAATGTTACATGTACCAGCTCCTAGTTGGCTTGATAGCTTAGTTGGTAGAGCACTGCACCCGTATCGCAGTGGTCATGGGTTTGAATCCTGTTTGGGCCTGAATTTTATTTTCGCAACTGCTTAAGTTGTGTATATAACTGCGATGATCAATCATGTCTTCATATCTTTCTCTGCAGTTCAAATATACAAACTTTCATATATCCACTTTTAGAATACACCTTATTGTAAAAAAATAATAGTCTTGCAAATATAATGTAATATAATTCTTATCAGTGTTCACTTTTCCATAAGGGGTACCTTGGAGGAATCTGCATACATGTTCCAGCTTCTGGGTCTGAATTTATTGTCTCTTCTTGCACAGAATCGACTTGCTGAATTTCACACAGTAAGTAAGAATATTCATTATTTATGGGGGTGAGCAAACTTTATACCAGAAAACAAGATTCTGCCTGATTTGTCTTTGTATGTATCTGGTTCATAGCTATAATTTATTCTTAGTAATATCTTTTTTTTAGCTATAGTTATCTGAGCAATACCCTCATCAAACACTTGAATTTACTGCTTTTGTTTTGCAGGAACTGGAGCTTTTACCTGCTAAAGAACTACAGAACAATGTTTATATCAAACATTCTGTCTCCCTTGAACAGGTATGGCTCTTGCATTTGATGATCCTATTTGTAACATAATATTAAGAGACAAATGTGTTGTAAGTGCAAATGGGGAATGTTTGGTTTGTATTTATAATCAATTTCATAATTTGTTGTGGAGGTTAATCTACATTGTATATGCTGGTACTTGTCCTGAGTCCTAAGGGTAGCCAGATTGTTTAATAACTTTAAAAAAATCCACGTTTTTCCATCACCACACACTTGTGAATTTGCCAATTATTTGAACATTAATTTTGTAAAATGATTTTTCTTTTTGTGCAGTATCTTATGGAGGGCAACTACAACAAGGTACAGGAGATGTAGTATTTATCTAATTTACCAGTATATACATGTACTGTATGTGCAGTAAATTTTAATATTTGCGAATTCAAGTTCAATGTTTACACAATAACATGTATAACTGTGAGGCTTGGGGGTTCATGGTTTGTGCATCGGACATTGAATACACTGGTTCATGTTCCTGTTAGAATAACATATTATGATAATTTATGCTGTTTGGTAAGCTGTTCCTATTGCCAGAGTTTGCTGACAAAATCAGTTTTTGGTTTGTGTACATGTATTGCCATTTGTTATTTTGTTTTGTTTAATGTTCACTCACTGTTAGATTTAATTGTCCTAAAGTAAGTAGCATGTACGTAGTTTTATAATGGATCCTTTTATCGGCTCCAGTGTTAAGCAGTTGGTTCATTGTGCTGTATGCCTCTCTACATGTACATGTAGGGTTAATTGTATATACCGGTAAATGGAGATGTGCAACAACAAAAAATTGCTGAAGGTTAATACCTGTCATGTAGTATCATCCCATGAAGGCAACTAGTGGATAATACTTCTAGTTACTCTGTGCAACAAACTGCATGACTAGTTGCATTGATGTAGTGTAATGCAATCCTACTCCAGTGTCTATCGAGAATTAGGTCCCATATCTCAAATTCATTTGATATTGTACGGTTGTAGGTTGCAATCAGTTGTCTGTTATGTAGTTCAGGTTACATTTTGAAATGTTGTTATTACAATGATCTTGTGGTAAATCAATCTTGATTTCCTTTTCGTAGGTTTTCCTTGCGAGAGGAAATGTACCAGCTGATAACTATCACTTCTTCATGAACATTCTCTTAGATACTCTAAGGTAATCAAAAGTAAAGACTCAAATATTATTTTTTTTATTCATGCTTTGGAGAAAATAGCAGTACAAGTGCACTTTTAGATGGCACAGGGTAACTAGTTTGATTTATAATGCAAGGCAAAATGTCATTGTAATGCTAACAGACAGTATTGGCATTGGAACTTGCCACAGAAATGTTATTCAGTACATAAAGTGAATCATGGTTGCACTTGTGATTAATTGCAAATAAAATAATTTGGCACCTTGTCTGCCTGTCTGACTGCCCGTTTCTCTGCCTGCTCTTGAACTCATTTTTACAGTTACAATGTAGGTTCAGAACAGACCTTTGCTGGTTAAGCTCTCATTTATGAGTCTCAGGCTTTTAATTACAGTGGAACCGTGCCTTATGGTCACCTCATTATTATGGCCACCATTTTTTTTTCCAGGCAAAATGCCCATACATTTTCTTATAAGGGCAACGGCCACATTCTGAAATCCCAACCTGTATAATCCTGTATCATAATTATACCCCGTTTATGCAGCTGCTGAAACCAGTCACGTTCATCTTTCCATTGTTAATATTTTATATGCAAATATTGAAATTTCAATTTTTAAAAATGATTACCCAATTTGGACCAGTTGTAAAATTTGACCCTACCCTGTTAATACGGCCAAATGTTATTGGCCCGTTGGTGACCTTGTTTTAACAATGCAAGGTTTCATATACCTCTTACTAACTGACTTCAAGGGCCATACTGTAAGAAACGGACCAAGTTTTTGCCCCATCGATTTATGAACCAAGTGCAAAGTGCACAGGCCATAAATCAATGGGGGGGAAATGAGGATTCACTGTACACATTTTTTATTTCAGGGATGAAATAGCAGCATGTACAGAAAAAGCCTATCAGTGCATATCCCTTCCAGAGGCTTCCAGGATTCTGTATTTTGAGAGTGAAAAAGATATGAGAGCTTTTGCTGAGAGGGTAAGCTTTGCAGTTAACAACACTATGTGCATTAATTATTATTAGCAGTATCAGTCATGAATAATCAGACCTCTGTGCATGGCCCAGGCAACTTCTTACAATAACAATAGTGATAGTACATCCAAACAATGTCAATAGATGTTACTGCAAGTTTTGTTTTTTAAATTAATTGATGTCTGTTCTGTTCCTTCTTTTATATTCAGCGAGGGTGGATTCTAAAGGAAGATAAATATTACTACTTTGAGCCAGAAACAGACAAGGAAACACAGCAAGAAATTCCTGCTTACAAAATGATTCAACAGATGCTGGAGTATGCTAAAGAATTAGAAAGAATAGTTTGACAAAAGAAGAGCTTGTTTGTACATTACACTTTTGTATTGCCTGTGAGTGATGTAAGTTAACAGATCAAATACAATATAACCTCAATGATGTTATTAGAGTTGCCTTCTGACTCGTCTTTTTATTTTCAATCTTGTTTTGTTTCAGTGGTGTACGTAATAATTATAGAGGGACAGCGTATATATTTGGGGAATGATCTTTGGCTTCATTTTTGACTCATTTGCTTGCTTCAGCGTAACATTGTTTGACAATCATTATCACTTGGGTCACATGCTACACAAGTGTGCATCTTTCCTAAAAGGCTTCTGATTTTCCCTCACAGCTTGATTTTTCTTTGTTACTGGTATTTATGTTTTGCTAAGATAATCACACTTCTTTTCAGCACTACATCAATATTTAATATTAATTAGTGATTTTATTTCAATTTGTTTGTTTGTTTGGAACAGAATTAATATTATATATTTACTTGCTACAAAAATTAACAATTTTCTTCAATTTTAGAATAATTTTGTTAGTCAGTTTCAAACTCAAAACTAATATTAGCAAAATGAATGTTCTCCTTGGTCATTTCCATGATAGTTTTCTTGTAATAATGGACTTGCAAGAATTCATTATTTTTTGGTGCAGAAGGTTTCCCCTTCATTTTTATTCCTTGGCTTGATTCTTTTTATAAAATCTGACTGAGTGTCATTTTGTCCCTCGTAATCATTTTTCATAATCTGTTTGATGTTAATCTGCAAAAGTTTAAACAAAGCAAAGTGACCTTGGGAAATGTTGAAGGTTGTCAGGTAGTTGACTTTGTTAATAATAGGATGGAAGAGAAATGCACACGGCAACAATACGTCCAATGCAGTATCCACCTAGGGGAAAAAAATCACCACCATCAAGTTATTCTTCTTTCTATTCATTGTAAACTGATTACCAACCAATCATGACATGAACCGGTAATCTTAAGCACAACCCAAGTATGCTTTTAAAGGTGCAATTTCATGTAAACTTTGACATGAATGGTACTTTTCCAGTCTATAAGCTATGAATCAGCCTATTTTTAATGATATTAACCTGATCAAGGATAGATGTACACTGTAGAAGGGTCGTTGTCTGATGAAAGACAGATTCCTACAGTTACGTAAAATGCCAAATATTGCTCCCAGGAATGAAGACAGAGAAAAAGTTTTGTCTCAGCAGTTGTCATTGATTTTCCAACTAGGTTTTCACCATTTTTTTAAATTCACATTATTTGTTCAGAATATGAGAATACACTAATACCAAAGAGTACCAGGAAATAGTTAAGATTGTTATATGTTATATTGGCGCTTTTCCCGCTACAGCGTACCCATTCATTGGCTAGTTCATGGTCACATGACATCTAACAATGAAACTGTTTATGGCCAAATGCCATGAGCAGGCAACATTGCAAAAACTGTAACATCAAATGGGAAACAGTTCACTGTTACACGAAATGTTGACCACAATTGCACATGATCAGAGCGGGCAGTTCAAGGTGGGCTGATGTTGCTGGAATATCAGTGTGTTTTTCCAGTGGTTTGACCCACTTGTTTTGCTATATAACAAATCACTCAATGACTGGTCCCTTTGGGAACAGTGAATTTCGTTTCCTTCGAATTCTCGGGAAACAAAATTCACTGTTCCCCTTGGGACCAGTCATTTAGTGTTACATGTACTAACAACTTATTAAATTCACAGATCAGATTTATAGATCTAGCCATACTGCAATGTCAAAACATTGTTGTTTACTGTACTTCAGTCCTTTTACCTTGTTCATAAGCCTCTATTTGGAATGAATTGCTTGCTCCTCTGATGTCTCCATAAATCTCTATCACATTCTCAAATAGGATAAGGATTTCATCCACGACATCGACAACAAAATTCTCACAGTTTCCTATGAACAGCAAACGAAGAGAAACTTTGAATATGATGCCAACATAATCTGAATGGTGACTTCTTTGTACATTGTAAGCACATTGTAATGCAAAATAAATTCAATTTTGAGTTATTTGACCTTTCCCCATGCTCCTTTAGTAATATTAGTTTTCACATAGCAGTCCTAGAATAGAGTTTGCGAGCTTTAATAGGAAAATTCAAAAGGTATTGGTCAGAGAATGTCTTTTTCTGAGGCTGAGCTGCAACAAATAACCTTATTGTGTTGTTGCATTAATTTAAATTGACTGCACACTTGCTTCTTACCTTCTACACATTTAACAAAATCCATGGCCAGCTTCTCAATTGCTTTGGCAATATCAGTCTCGCCACAGTCCTCAAATGCTTTCACTATGTCCATCAGTGCCGTGCCAAATAACTGTAACCCTTTGAAAACATCATTATTCTGGAAAGCAGCAAATGATTCCTTGAACAATACCACTGTGTGGTTGCCATCTTCAACGCACTTCTCAAAATTGAAGCCCTCTTTACCCAGTCCTGCAGCTATCCCGCGATATACCTCAACCCATTCTTTGTCGGTTGTGGCATTGAATACAGTAAGGGAAGAACTCACTGCATCAAAGAATCTCTTATTTACCCTGGCAGAAATTAACATAGGATACTAAAGTTATAACCAACAAATATGTTTTGTTTGAAAATCTTTTGAGTTTATAAGGGGTAGCCAGGATAGGAATAAGAAAAACAGGCTTTCTTTGATTCTCAAATCAGTCAGTGCACAACGTAACAAGATGTACATGTACAAGAACATTAATAAATTGATCAACTGATCACAAAATTACCTCATTTTGAGGAGAGAGTAGTAAAGAAATAATGAAAAGTCCTGGAGAGTTGAAAGGAGAAAGAACGAAAGGAGAAATTTTCGAAAATTTAAGGTGGCTCTGACCCCCTCTGTAGAAGTTTTTTAAACTTTGCAAAAAGTTGCATCTTATCATGTTGATTATAATTCGATAATAATAAATTGGAGTCACCGAGCTTGTTTTTGAGTTATAAGCGCTTAAAGCTAAAATTAAGGGTGTTTTTGACAGGTCATTTTGTTGCTATGGCAACCTATTGTGCCACAAAATTGACAGCAACTTGTTCACCAATGATTGGGCAGTTTTTTGATACCATGATTCTGGTATCAACCGATAAAGAGTGGTTATAATGACCCATCAAGCTCTTGGTCAGAAAGGAAAGTAGTGGAGACTGTTTGGAGCCACCTTAAAACAGGTTACTTTAATTTTCAATTTATGCTACTTTTCATGACTTACAGGTAACGGTAATCATATTTGCCATTAGGGAGGTATGACTTGAAAGTCAGAGAGCCTTTAGGTATTGCATCCTCAAGCGGATTCTGTCCACCTCCAACATAGTAGTAATCCACATACATTCGGTTATCAGCACCAGATGGATAAACACCTACAGTGAAATACAGTATTATACATTTTTATGAGATTGGTCTTTTAAAGGCCAAACAATATTGGAGGGAATGGAGTAATAATAGTAATAGATTTCTATTGCATCCTTTCTCCATGATTCAAGGGCACTAAAATAACAGTTTAACCTAAAAAAAGTAAAATGTTGTCAGTAAAATATCAAAAAAGCGAAAAGAAGGCATTGAATTAATTACCAGAAATAATTATAATTATTATTAAAAAGAAAATATCATAAATAGACAAAAATCTCAAAGATTGAGTATAAAAAGCTTGTTTTAAAAGTAACGTCCAGAGATGAGGTGCCGCAACAGAAAAAGAATGGCGACCTTTCCTAAAGGGTATTCAGGAATCAAAGGAAAATTATCAGCTTCATTTTTTAATTTAATGATATATCTTGTGATATATGGACAGATAGAGAAGATGATGAATGAGTAACTTTGGTCTAGAAGGGTTAATCAACCTACCAATCCAGTCCTTGTTAGTAGCTTCATCAACTGGCACGGACCAGGAAGCTTGGACTGGACTTCCAAATGAAACATTTGATGACGAGAGGAGTAGGGACCGGTTCTGTTCAACAATCTCAACTTCATCAGCTGCACTTAGCTACAAACACAGGAGAAATTCTTGTTAAACTTTTTATCTACTTACCTTTAGTACTTTACTGAACTACTTAGATTTTCAACCAACTTTACAATTTCATTTCTGCAAATGAGCATGGCATTTATATTTCAATGTATTTCTAAACAGGAACAAAGTTTACTCACGGCATATGCAGCCCACCATCCTTTATCATCATTCATAATGGTGGGATGACTGACTAAGGCTGATGCAGGGTGCCCAACATATTTCCATGAGTTCCACACGCCGCCACGTTCCAACTCCCACATGTGCCACAGGCCACCCTCTTTACCTATCGTGAAGACCTTTGAATGTGTATATCATGGAAAACAAAAAACATTGTATGGGTTAACGAAATAACCTTATTGGAAGCAATCCTAAACAGCTACTTCCTAATCGTAGTAATAATGAATACAGAAAAATAGTGCATAATGATTATTGTAGATCACCTGAACAGCAATTATTGCTTTTCATATTACCATGCATGTTATCTACTCCATGAGTCACTTGTCTTTTCTTTGTATATTCCGAGCCTTTAGGCGAGTGTGTATTATACCAAGAAAATAAATAATACAAGTGACATTAGTGGGACAGTTCATTCAGTACACCAAATGAGATCATTACATTCAATACCATACCATAGAAAATACCGCAGGAGACCTGAACACTCTATCAGCAGTAAAAATAAATGTACTGTTATTTACCTGTTTTCCTGTGTCTTTCTGGGTTGTTTAGAAGGGATTTGAATGAATCGAAGGTGGTTTAAATTCCTGAAAATTATCTTGTCTGCCGCTTTGTAATTATGATGCTCTGATGTATTTAATGATGTTAATTGAAACTTGAGATGTAATTAAAAAACGGCAGATGACATAATATTTGGAAATGTAAACCGCCTTCACTTCATTCAAATCCCTTCTCGCTAAATGAGTCAACAAGACACAGGTAAATAACAGTACATTATTTTCTTTTACTGCTGATACAGTGTTCAAGCCCCTGTGAAAACACAGTGGCCAACTCAATCAATGAAACTTATGCATGGCACATGATGGAAAGGTTGGATGTAATACCATTTTTACGATAACTGCAGAAATTCTCGCGCGCTCATTGGCTATTTTTTATTGTCAATATGCGGACAGACACATGAATTTGAAATTCGTGCGACGCGTCAGCGAGCGAGAGCGGGCAATTTGACCGTTTGTTATCGTAAAAAACAAATTGATGTCAGTTTTTCATGCGTCTGTCCTGTTATTGACAATGAATTTCGTCATCACATTGTCAAAGTAGTCTGAGGATCCACTCGGCTATCGCCTCGTGGATCCACAGCTACTTTGACAATGTGATGACGAAATTTATGATCGATAACAGGACAGATGCATGAAAAACTGACGTCAATTTGTTAAATGGCATGGTATAAATGCAGTAAACAATCAGACACCCTAAGTTACCTCAATTCCAAGATGTATATTAGCTCCAATACTTAAAGGATTAAAGGAGGGAAGTGCAGCTGGAATCTTGTCACTAATCTTGTACCAAACACTCCATGTGCACCACCCCCAGGGGTTTGGAACCTTGTCACATGTTGTTTGCCATATATGGTGAAGATAGCCATCATCTCCATAAATAAACACATTGAGAACACCATTGAAGATGCTGTGGCTCATCTGGTGTACTACTGGGGCATGCTGGCTTTCAGGGGCACCATATCCTGTTTCATCCCATGACACCCATTTTGTTGGATCTACATTTCAAGAGACCTGATTATTATTGAAATGAACTTTTATATTATTTGTTTTATTTTGAGTAAACTGTGTGTATCTATCATAGTAAATGGTTTGAACCCAGGAGTTAATCAGTAGGTTCGTATAGTGTGATTGTCTGGGTGAGTGTAGTTCTGAGAAGAACCATTGTTGGTGACTGACGTTTCAACAACCTGAGCGGAAGTCATCTTCAGAGTCAAGTGAATAGTGTTTGTCAGTCAATGATGTTATAAGTTTGGTCCGTTGAAAGTGGTCACTTTAGCCATGATGGTATTGACTGAAAGACTTGTGTAAAGTTTGTCATCAGTCGTTCAGTTTCTAACAGACCGACTTAATTTGACTAACTATACACGGACCTCAAAGTAACCAATTTGACTAATAAAAGACAGATCGAAACTGACCAATGACTGAGGACAAACTTTTGCTTGAGTCACTGATTCACTGACAGACCAGGTAACTGACTGACCTGGCGGCTAATTTGACAAACTGACAAATATGAACAGGCATGCAAGTACTGGAGTCAAGGCAGAGGGATTGATTTTTACCACTGACTGTTGATGAAATCAGTGGTTGATTGACCACCTTTTACCTTATAACTCAATGAATTCATTGATTCAATTACAAATAAAAGTTAATAACTAATCTTATTATATCTCTCAGTTAGTACGCACGCTGTGATTGGTCATTTTAGCAAGCCGTATTCTACTGTACGGCCCGCTAAAATTTGAGGCTGCTTTTGTTGCCAAAATGTTTCTTGATTTACCGCCAAGAGTTCTTGACTTTTTTAGCAAGTAAAAGTTTAAAACTTTCTTTTACTTCTGAAATTGTGTATTAAAACCTGGTAACGACTTAAGAGTCAATTAACGATTTTTTAAATTGACTCATTTTGCTTTCTTCGTGCGTCAGTAATTTGAAGCCATTCCGCGTGAATAGAAATCATTCCCGAACCTGTCAGGCAAACAGTAGAGATATGATAAATATCTTACTAACCTTGTTTTCTTGGTCCATACTGTAAGTTACGGATCCTCATTTTTCCCCCTTGATTTATGGCCCACGCGCTTCTCGCTTGGGCCATAAATAGCTATGGAAAAACTTGGTCCGTAACTTACAGTATGGCCCTCGAACTCGGTTAGTAAGAGTTACGTTTTTACCTGTTTGCCATGTTCTATACATCTTGTTGTTTTCCATGACAGCAAATGCTTCTAAATACTATAAAAAACAAATGCCATTGCCAGAAAGAAACAAATGAATAGAAAAACAATATTATAAAAAATCCAAATATGAATAAAACCACGGGGGGTATAAGTAGGTGGTACTAGTGTGCTCCTTTTGTATGGGCAGTTTTACATCATTGATCAAGCTGCTTTAAAATTAAGTCTTTCAACTGCATTTAGTCTGACCAGTCTTGTGCTCTGAGACAGATAATAATAATAATAACCTTGCAATAATTGTGTACCTTTGAAAATCCATTATAAGCCACTGCGACATCTGATTTTAAAGACACGGATGATCCACCAATCAGGGCCCAAGCTGTCCAATTTCTATTCACTTTCTGTGTCCAGTAGAGACGGGAAGCTTTTGTGACAGATCTTGAGAAGACAGTCAGGGTATTCTGATAGGTCAAAACTGTCAACGTGTCTTTCCCTTTCAACATAACTCCTGAATAAAAACCCAATACGGATCATTAACCCATGCCATTATTTTGAGAGCAGTATCATCAATTTGCACTTTAAGGGAGAGGTTTACTTAGAAAATAAGTTCAAATATTTGATCAGTCCCACCTGCGTCAAAAGGAATTTTAGAACCAACTGCAAGCCATTTTCCAAAATCAAGTAATCTGTCAGCATCTTGTTGTTGATAGTAAACTTGTCCATCATCGCACAAGCAAAATACTGTGGTTTGATTGTTGGCATCATGTACTGCAACAGGGTTTGACATTATTGATTTCCCCTCGGGAGAACCTATGTCTTGCCTGAATTTAATAAGAAAAGTTAGAAAGAAATGCAGTTAAAACAATCTGAATTGTTTTTTTAAAATTATACTCTCCCAAACAATTTCTAACATCATACAGTTGAGCACTTACCCTCCCCTCCCCTCCCCTCCCCTCCCTTATACCTGGGGTTTGCTCCTCCACACCCCTGCCCCTCCCCCTTCACCCCACCCTATGCCTGTTCAATATTACTAGCTCTGCTAAAAGGCAACTGTAGTATTGACCTCATATCGGCTTTGAACGACTTTTACATGTAACGTAGTTATATAGTAATATTTATAGTTATATTCAGGTCATTTTCAAATTGCAAACTTGAATAGTTATTTTCTACGTACTGAGTTCTAGCAGATCAGAGCGAAGCCGTTTCGATGTTTATTTTCACTAAAGTACTTACCAACTTGACCATGTTCCCTTCAATTCCTGCTTGTATCGCAATTTTCCTTCGTTTGTGTGGAAAGCAAAGACAGAATCGACTGGTGCTCGCCTGTTTTCTAGAACGGCCAGTCGATCGTCAGTGGTTGCTTGTGAGTGCGATGGAAATGTGCTCATGAACACAGTCATTAAAAGGCAAAGTGTCCTGGAAGAAGTCATGTTTACAGCTCAAGCTCTCAGGGAAAAACGCGCAATATATCAAACAGTCGTATTGAGGTGTCAATTTTTGTTAGCTCTAGTCACGAGACAAGTTTCGTAGTGACCACAGGAATCCAGCTTCCGGGCGCTTCCTAAGAAATGATATGCCACTTCCGGGATTGCACTGGGACGTAAAAATCCCGCAAAAACAGAGGGTTTTCTTCGACGCCGCTAAGAAGGAAGACAGTTTGCACAGGACCTCTCGCTGCAATTGTTGAAAAAACAAATACACAGACGCTAAGGTAGCTGGCGTTATTTTAGATCGTCACGCAACACTCTGGGGCTAAACATTTAGTGACGACCCAAGTCTGTCAAGTGTGGCCCTCAGTGGGTTATTTTCGTACCATTCAGCGCCCTTACTTAAACAAACGCCTCCGCTGAGCCTCTGTCAATAAGCGCACTGTTACATAAGGCCCCGATTCTTTAGTTAAGCACCGCTGCTCTTAGAACGGAAAATCACTCGCTCGCCCAGATATTCTCGTTCAGTTCTGGACCCCCTCTCCTGTGGACCCTCTCTCCCCGGCGTTGCGTGACAGGAGAGGAGGTCCAGAACTGGACTAAGATGATTCCCGCATCACAAAAGATATGAAACTCGTGTTATAAGTGTCTCGACGGTTATTTTCACGCGAGGGAATTAATCCTTCAAAAGAAAGATCTCCATTTCATTTTGGACCTTGAGATGTTTGCAGAATAGTCGCCCGCCCCGTCTCCAATAAACGCCTTCACCTCACCGCACTGAGCCCTCAACTGTGGCGCTAAACTGAGGCACCGAGACGCGATTTTCAATCTCCAAAATACAAGGATTTCCCGTAAGCGACAGGCAGTTGTGTTCACAGTAATTGTATGAACGAAAATGTTTAACTAATAATCTTTTCATTCCTTCTGGGACCTTCAGGTGACTTCAGCTAAGTAGCTTTTGAAAGCTTCCGTATTTCTCAATATCTACCGAATACATATAAAGACTGGGTCCTTGATCACTCTACGGTAGTAAACTCAGTGAAGTACGCTTAAAATGTTGTTCTTGAGAGGGGGCGGTGGTTATAATTAGCAGCCGCGGCCCCGTGCCTCAGTGATCGAGATCAAGGAAATGCAGTAATTGAAAGAGCATATGATTGTTAAAAAGACTCACTCTGAGTTCAAGGCTTGAATGAAGATATGCAAGCTATAGTGAGTAGTAAGAGGCTTTGATGATAAAAAGAAACGAAAAATACAAGTTTCAGAGTCTCCAGAAATAGCATTTAGAGACTGATTGTTATTAATTAGAGCCAATTTATGTGAAAAATTGACAAGTTATCGTCAAAACTGGCAAACAGCGTATTTCGAGAGTGGAAGATTGAAGACAAGTGCTAAAACAAGAACAATATCTTCCACATTAAAAAAAATTCGGGATACTGTTCCTTACTGAGTACTCGGATTCCGATATTCAGTTATTCTATATCCTGTTTGAGATTTGCAACTGCAAAAAAGCTCTGGCATGGGTAAAGGACGGTTTTCACACTGAAGAAGGGTTATGCCCGAAACGTTTGTGACGCATATTTCTATGCCATCAGTAATTTTTATTTTCTTATGGATAAAGGAGCGCCCACAAACGCAACACTTCTATGCGCATTTTACTCCAAACACGAGCTTTTCTTGGCAACCTTGATCGAAATATGTGTTGCCATGCATGGAACATTTGGCAACTGCCTGGTCTGCTTAGCGATCTTGAAATGAACAGTCTCTTCAAAATCGCCGCCAATTTCTACATGCATGCTTTCATTAACGATTGCTTATCTTCTTGTCAAAGGGTTTCTTATACCCATGCGAGTGGCGCAAAATGTTGCTTTCTACAATGACGAAGCTGTCCAACAACCCGTTGTTCAGGTGCTTGGTTTCATGCGGTGACAGAGTAAATATTGTAGCCTCTATTTCTAGTCTATCTGTGCTTCACGGCCAATGATCGAAGCGTCGCCTTAAAACACCCGCTCAAGCACCGCTCTGTTATGAGGTACGCAAGAAGGCCGCGCTGTTAAGGTTGCTTTGAGTGTTTGGATGTTTTCGCTGGCCTTCACCAGCATCCCTCTTCTTCCTGGCGTCACCGTGATGTAGTATTTCTCATCGGATTTGCGTCGTTTATTTTAACTATCACGGCCGTAATTATTTTCGCTTACGGTAATATCATTTTAGTTGTGCGCCGATCTGCTCGTTGGAGGGCCTCGATCGCCATCCTACTCTTATTACGCGAAGACAAATACGATAATACCCCACCCTCTCATTTTCGCAGCACAAACTTTCCAAGGCGTGATCGATTGGAAATATCGGACCTCGAAACGACGATAGCGAACAAGGCGAAGGAAGGCTCCCAAAATAAAGATTCATTCGCCTCTATAAAACGATCTCAACCCAGAGCAAAACATACTCAGCTTAATGCATGTCAATCGCAAATTGATTGCAAAACGTCAAGACTGGATACTCTGTCATCGAGCGGTAGAGAACAACAAGCTTGGGAACGCACAAATAAAATACTGAAGAAATAAAACTACACCTTCGAGAAGTAAAAACACGAGGAAATATGCACCCAGGGTGGACTCGGCCAAACGCGTCTGGCCTGGAGAAGAAAATAAATGGCTTGGCTTCCAGCGTTAAAAGTAAACGCGATTTAGAATCACACTCTCCTAGGAAAATGCGGCGGGAAATAAAGTCTAACACGCATCAACCGCTGATGGAACGCACAGCGTTATAAAACCATGGTTCGGTAAACGTAAGAACTTGAACCACGCTCTTCTTGGAAAATGCGGGAGAAAATCGAACTCATGTGCACTGGAACAAATGTGAGACAATATCTCTACAACAATAAAATTACAAGTAATTCCAGTCTACGTTTCTCACAAGAGCCTCGTAACACTAACAACTTGGAATTTCGGCGCGAAGTTCGATTCGTGTGACCAATGTCGTCGCGACAAAGCGAACGTCAAACTGAGAAAACCACGACGGCAACGGCAACGGGAACGTCGCTAAACAAAAGGTTTAATGAGCAGAACAATGACTGTGCACGTGCGTTATGATTCTTGGTACATTTCTTAGCCGTCCTCTGTAAAACAACAACGTGAAATGACCAAATTCTGCGTTGTCCGAAGAACGTGAACCACGACGGCTAATTTTTTAAATTTCTATATCAAATTTATCGCCATGTCCCAGATTCAGTTTCGTCATAGTTTTGACAGTGACAAACAAACTAAATGACTTTAGAGTACCGCGAGATTCTTAGGTAAAATATAAATTCATTTTTTAATCGACGTTGTCCTCGACGTTGCCGTAGTAGCTTCTTAAACTCCCTATTGCAAAGACAACTGCTATTATGTTTATTTTATTTATTCTTCTTGTATACCGGATAATTATTCTGATTATCTACAGTTTTACTGCTGGGACACACTTGAACCATGCAAAGCTTTGGATAAGAATTCTACTGTACTCTAATTCTGTAGTCTACGTCACCGAGAAATTTGGCGGAAATCTTTAAAGTGTTTTTTCTCTTTGTGTTCGTAGCAAGAGACAGTCTGTGCGCGTGTCATGAAGCGAAGAACATTTACTCACTTCTTATAATCCATTATTACATTGTAAAATAGACAGGGGATGATTTAGATGGGTAGTTATACTTTTAAGTTACATTGTGATTCCTTAAGTTAAGTTAAGTTGGTTAAGTTACTTTGTGATTACTTATCAAATGAAACGTATGCAATGTTATGTACAAATCTGTGCCTTTCATGATTCCACGTTTTTCCACACTTGGGATAAAATGACGTACTCGCTGCCGCATAAAAATTCTGAAAATCTTCCATGTGTGGTATTTATCGTCATGCAAGTAGAGTCTATTTTTTCAAACTCCATAAGACAGAAGGTCCACTCAGGACGGTGGATACTAAACTGGAATCATATATCCAGTACTTCTCATTTAATTCTACTGACTTTTCTATGGGATCCGGACGGTTGCTTAGCCAGTTTTAATTTCTTCAATGATCTTCCTCACATCCCTCCAGTTTAGATTCACCAAGTCCTTTATCAAACTTCCGCTGAAATCTTGAATCTCAGTCCTGCAGATGACACAGCGGTGATGAGACTGCTGTATGAACGCGATCTTCAGAGATTGCCAGGCACACCAACCACAAACCACGACGTGTTCACACGGGAAAGTTTGAATACAAGCCTCGGCATCTAAGCAAACTACACATCGTTTATCCGCAGTGCAATCAGCGACTTTTTTAGCGTGAGTTACTTTCTGTGTTCCAGCTCTGTCTAGCTCTAAAAACCGGTCAATGATTAGAGGTATTTTCTCAGTCTCGATTGAGCGTAGATCTTGTAGAATCTGCTGACGTTCTCTTGTTCCACGAGTTTTTAACGAACGTTGAAATCCGCACCAGAAAACTACCAGTGAAGTAAAGCAAAGGACATATACTAGAACCATAGAAACAACTGAATATCCACAAAATCTGAGCAGGAGATGACTTGAGGTGTGATTAAAAAGTAAGAGACCAGAAAATGTGACGAACATTTTCAGAAATTGACAGAATCGAATGAAGCTTCGAAGTTCCATGTTTGGTTTCAGCTCAGATTCAACTTAACAAAACGCTGACTGAATCTGAAAACATTTAACGTTTATCAAAATAAAATTCCACGTACGATCTCAACAAGATTCGACGATCGATCGACCCTTGATCTGTTAATATTAATGAGGAGATTTCACCACGCGATTGACATGAGTCGACTTGTCCACCAGTAAGTTATATAAGGAGAACATTCATCCCACCTGTAATTGCTTTTGAAAAACAAGAACTTTGAGCGCGAGATGGAATATAAGAATTCAGTGCACGTTAATAAAGGCTACAGCCTACTCTTAAAATACGACTGCCTAAGCAAATAGATGATGAAGTCGACCGTTGTTCAGGTTTTGTCCCTAGAAGACTTGAGGAGTGATACAGTCATTATCATTGAACCCAGAGAGACAAGGCAGTAGTGAATATAATTAGCTTGATTTAGTAAATATTAGATACAAAGTTAACCATGTAACGTAACAATTTAAACTGATAATTAGGGAAACGACAAGCGACACGCGCGGAGTAATCTCGTTCCCAGGCTCTTTAGAGCGAACTGAAGAGAGCTCTCCTCAAACAAACTAACTGAACACAAATGCACGACGTGTCACGGCGGCTAAATCAGGGTAGGAGAAAGATGTACGCTTACTCCAAGCTCACAGTTTTCCTCGAGCTACGCTCTCGGAAATCTTTTCGCTTCTCGGAACAGATAATGCCTGCCTGCAGAAGCTATTGTCTATATATAGTGCTAAATTTCTCTTTCTCCCTTTCAGATGAAAGTCAGTCTACAATTCAGTTTCTGGTTATCGTTTCCCCGCGATTAGAGACTGGAAACTGAAGATATAAGTCTATTGTATCAAAGGAAATTTTCGACTTTCCGTTCCAAGCTGAAAAAGAGGAGAACCTTTAGTGAGGCTACCAGTTGTCAAGTCAGTTGACAACTGGATTACATTTGACTTGCAGCTGAAGTTGCTGTATGAGTGTGCCGTTGATCCTGACATCGATCGAATGAAAGTGGCCCAGGAATCCCACAAGGGAGTCCAAAATCTCACTGGATTCCATATTAAGGAGCTTCAAGAACATGTTTAGTAGTCTTAAGCCAACCGGGAAAAGTGCTTTGCAGTTTAATGACCACATACCCTCACATGGGGGGATCTCTCATATAAAAAGAAGGGCGCTGCTAATCGGAAATTTTGAAAATAACCCCTAAGAGGTACAAAGATCGAGTATTTTGGGCGTAGTTTGAAAATCTTTTTTCACCACTGAGAGGTAAAATTACAAATCAGTTGTTTATCAAATACTTTTTCGGCTCAGTACCCTAAAAGTTGCCGCAAGAGCTCCCCCTCTGAACCTTTTAAGGCTAAAACACCCGACGAGGTAACAAAACCGCCTTTTAATCCCTGAAAGGTACGACGAGCAGCATATGGGACTTCCCCCCGAGCCTACGTTCTTTAAGAAAGTCCCGAAGATTTGGAGCGCATACAAAACATGTATTATTTAAAGACTAGGCTATAGGTTGAGCATATGTGTTAGCAGCTGGATTGCACATTGTGAAAAGTTACAGCGTGAGAAAATTTGGTGCAAACGCCTAGGCTCATTTCTCTGGGTACTACAATTTATTTATTCTTCGATTTGAATTTCAATTATAGTCTCCAATTATTAGTCTCCAATTATATGTTGATTGTACAACACAGCTGACAATAGGCCTGAATAATTTTAAACCGTTTTATAAATAGTAGGTTTTAATGGGGATAAATTAAAACGCGTTCGTTATTATATTTGGAAGGCATCGGCATCCTTGGTGAAGTCTGTCTAAAATACGAACGTGTCTACTGGGACTCAGTCAGTTTCATTGCACAACGATTTTACAATCAATATTCACTGCATGTACCTAAGTTCGACTGTCCGCTAGTAAAAGTACACTCTCACACTTTTATATCAAGCGTGCACTAGAGGCTTTACTGTATTCTTGGCCAGCAATCACAAGCACTCTATTGGCATTTTGGCAGTTTTCCGGCCCAGACCCCACCCCTTCTTTTGGGTGTTATACTTGTACTAGCTCCTTACAATATTTCTGACAGGCTTGTGCCTTCTTGTGTATCATTGTTTATATTGAACACTGCCTTCGTTTCTGTAGTTGAGTGTAATTAGGTTTATTTTATTATATTGTTTTATTTATCTCTACTTATTGATGTTCAATTAACTTACGTATATATGAATATATTTCATTGTTGCGAATAAAGGACGTCTCAATTAACTTAACAATCATTATGCGATCACGACATTACTGAATTTAGGTAATTCGGCTACCTATGAGCAATGGCTGATATGGCGGACAAGCTTGAGCAAAGACGTACCCTGCAATCGCTTATTCTATTATTTAAGTGTTTTAAACTTGATGACCCAAATTATTTCTCTCAATTTTTTACGCCTCGGCTAACTAAACATAATCTACGGGACAGTGGCTTAAATGTTGTGCAGCCTCCATATAACGGCCTTGTCATGCACAACTCCTTTTTATACAAGATTGCCCACACATGGAATCAACTACCAACTGTCACCAAATCCCCGAGCACTTTAGCACAATTAATTTCATGCTCGCCTGAATAATGTTAATTTCACAGGGTGCCATTGTATGAACTGTATATAGCTTTATAATTATCTATTTTTACAATCTTTAAAATTAGGAGTAGTTTCCCTCAGGAAGGTTTTATATTATATTCTGAATTTATCTTAGCGAATATAGTAATTCTAAGTAGTGATGTTATTTGTAAATAGTATTGTAAATAGTCGAGCGTTTTTGTCATGAGCCCCTGGCTCGGGAGATTGGGCAACCACTCCCTACGTTTAGGACTCTAAATAAAGTTACCGTACCTTACCTTACTTAGATTAAGTAGCCATTGGGTGGCTTTACAATAAACGGCATAACAAACAAAAGGCATGAAATACTATTAAGTTGAATTCCAAAAAGTTAAAAGTTTAAACAGCATAAAGAACGTTAAGCGAATCTGATTGGCTAATTACGCGAGGCAGTTTTGCAGGATACGGTCCCAGCGTTACAGACCGATGGAGTCTTTTTTCGAACAAGTGTCCCGCAACGAAAGTGACTTTAAAATTGACATAGAATAGACTGATAAGGCGAAAAAATTATGAAGTCTGCTTTTTCAGTTGAACCTAATATCAGAGAACGTTTTATTACAGCCTTGCAGAAACGGACGACCTAAAGCAAAGGTTTTTTTCGATACGGACCTCCCGCCGGCAAATAACATGCATTAGCATGTGTTTACTTTCACATAGCTAGCACCATACTTGCTGAGGTGCCTTTCGCGACGCCAGGAATTAGCTTCTTCATTATTTTGCAAGACGTTTAACACTCTTTAAAATGTAAAGAAAGAAATGACATGAAAAAAGATAATGAAAGCAATTAAAGAAATTAAATCAACAATTTATGCTGCAGATCTACAGTTACAGTTGAAATTTTGTCAAGACGCAGCTTTCCTCACGACTCACAAACGTTTTAGTCTTACTCGTTCAAATAAATAATAATTTAAGCCTTGTGTTGTTTAAGTTTTTGCATCAGTATAAGCCACTTTATGAGGTACAGTACTATAACTGGAAAAAACCTTTGAACTGACGACGGAATAAGTTTTTTCTAGTCTTTTAGCACGATAAGTACGTCATTACAGGCATCACAACATCATTCAGCTGTAAAATATGACCTGGCTTGGATTTCCTTTAACTTGTCAGCGATTATCCAGACGTCAGTAGCGAGTGCTCTGTCTTCACCACCCAGCGTCCAATACCACCTCCCCCTCCTTGGAGACAAAAGTAACAACAACACATAACTTAAGAAAATATTTGATCTTTGACGGGCAGACACATGAAAAATAAATAAAAATACATCAATTACAATATTTAGAGAGGAAGCCACATCAGCCTTAGCTGGTTTTCATGGGGGTATTACATCATGATGGAATTAGAGATGTTGGTTTTTGTGAGGGATCAATTATATGGGTTTTTGTATCAGACAAGCTATTCCTTTTCGCCAGTAAAGGTGGCAGGTAGACACATTGTTACAATTAATTTTCCTCCTGATCGTGTTATTTTGTTTTATTGGAGGGTCAAAATGAAAAGGCTCTGCCATTTTTAAGTTTAACCACCGATTCGTAAATAGTTTCTAGTGCGGAAAATGTCCAGTTTGGACATGTGCTATAGTGACATATCGATATAGCGAAGGGACTGGCCTAGGGGGTGGCAAGTTATGTTCGCTATAACGAGGTTTTGGTATATCAGGGTTAGCAATCTTTTTCATATATTTTGTTATTACTGGGCCGAAGAACATCGCTCGTTATACCGTCATACCGAGGACTTCGTTACACAGAAGTTCGTTAAATTAAGGTTGCACTGTACTCAGGGTATTGTCGCCGCCGTTATCTGTCGTCGTCGTTTTCCTCGTCGTCATTTTGATCTTCCTTGTTATGGTCGTCGTCGGTGTCTTAGTCATCGGAATCATCGACGTCGGTGTCATCGTCATCATTAACATCATGGTCTTCATCAGCATCAGCATCGTCATCACGTCGTCATCATCGTCATCATCGTCGGCGTCGTTGTCGTCATCCTTGACAGAAAGAATTTAAGTAAGTGAAATGCACTGGGAATAAAAAAGTTAACTTACCTCCTCCAGCGCCAAAGGCGCATTTTACAGGAGCCCCTCCTTGAACAAATATTCTGCCTTGTGGATTCCCTTGCAATGTTTTGGTAATGATGACGACACTTCCTCCCGCACCACTCCCTCCTGGGGCAGATCTGTGTGATGTCATACTGCGACATTCTCCATTTTCACCTTTATCAAAGATAAAGTTGAAATGAAAAAAAGAACATGTTGGACATTTGGACGCAAATAAAATATAATTGATTGCTGCAAGTTACTAACTGAACTATGTATGCTATTATAACATAGATAGGACCCTGCGCGCGCTCTGATTGGTCAAAAAACCCATGTTTTATCAGAGAATAAAAAGCGTGTTTTATTGTTTTGCGCGCGTAAAATCTATATCATAAAGCAAATGAAGAAGCCTAAGCCGGACATTTGAGAACACTCGAGAAATGCAGAAGACACTCGCCTGCGGCTCATGTTTTCTACATTTCCCTCGTCTCAAATGCCCGTCGTGTTTTATCACAGTGTAATACACGGCTTAGGCTTCTTTATTTGTTAACTAAACAAGTTAATATTGACAATAAATAATAATAACAGTTTATTGATAATAATAATAACGGTTTATTCACAGTGTATCCACATAAAAAGATGTGGCTCTTCATCTGTGAAGGTCTACAATACTAATTGTTTAATATTACAATAAAAGGAAAAATAATATAATAAAATCTATAATAAATCTATACATGAATATAAATATGAGGAAAGTAATAGTTAAAAGGAAGACAGAGCGCGTGCCTTTAAAAACGCCTTTCAGAGCCTGCAGTATTCTTTACAATCTTTGCAATTCCTTATGTTTGCTGGCAATTCATTGAAAATCATAGCTGCTGAATGTTGAAAGGTGCCTTGTACGAGAAGGTGCCTTGAAATAACGCGCAAACTGCAGTGATAAACGTGGCAATGAAACGCACTGTTGATGTTTCTTATGTTTCGACATTCATCTTCAGTACTGACCGTTGAGAATAGAAGTAATTTACATTTAAGATGAGTAGCCAGTTAATATTTGAGCAACAATAACAACGACAGAAGTTAGAAAACGTTAAGGAAGGATAGGCAGTAATAAGGTAAGTGAAAGGGTTACGCGCTCAGCAGTTAGGTCTTACCTTTGGATTCAATCATGCCATCAAGTGTCAGCTCCTCAAGTAGAAGATATACCAGACCACCACCATGTCCTCCCCTCCCCCCGGAGTTTGGATCATCTCCAAGGGCAGAACCACCTCCACCACCCCCTCCCCCACCGTAGCTTAGTCTTTTGGTAAAGTCTGTGTTGCCGAATTGCATTCCACCTAAAGAATATTGGGAAAAACCTTTTTTTAAAAAATCTATTTAAAATACGCTTATCAATGAGACTCGAGACGGTTGTGTCATTCAGCAGTTAGTTAGATTTAGCAACTAATTTGAACTATTTCTTTATTTGTTTTGTTAGCCATTTAGTTAGTTAGACACTATAGACAGCTAGTAGCTTGTTTGTCAGACAGTTACTTTAGAAATCAGCTCGTTAGCTTATTTGTTACTGAGTTACTATTTAAGCAATAGAGCACCTTCTCCGTGGGAGAATTCGAGACAGTTATGCAAACTCGAGACGCAGTCGAGGGTTTGCATTACTTTCGAGATCTCTCCCAATCCTCCGAAGCTATATAAACACGGAAAAAGTGCTCTATTGCTTTTATAGAATAATTCTCAAAAATACGCGCGAATATAAAACGTCACAACCTTGTTTAATACTTTCATCTAAACACTACTATCGACCAAGGAGAGCGCGCGAAGTGGCTCAGTTATTTTAACGAAGTAAGTATAGATAAATTGAGGATTATTATTCCCTGTGCTAATCGCAATTAACAGATATTTACAAATTTCATCGCGTAAACCACAAATTAAAAGACATCAGTAATTTGTGAGGAAACATACAGTCACCTGTTACCATTAATGGACAAAATTAACACAGGAAGTAACTCTCACGACCTCGATTGCAACTGCGCGTTAGCCCTTAGGGGTATATATAGTGAAGGTGAAGATCGAGCGAAAAATTGCTACGATCGGAAGTCTAGGTTTTGTATCCTTGAAGCGATTTTTGTCCCTACTCTATCCTGATTGGTCAGTCATGTCTGGGCCGCCCTCGGCCTAATCCCCGAGGATTAGATGACTGTGATTCAGGCTGTCCGTCCTCTTAATATCTTCCGGTATTGTGGACACGATTTAAGTTATAAGGACTCTTCTTTATATGGGAAAGATTCTGAGCTCTGTTATCACTTGTTAAACCATGAGCAATGTAAAATCCAAAACTGTCATTGTCAGTCTTACCTCCTGCCCCACCTCCGCCCCACCCTGGACCACAAGCTGAGTCACCTGTTAAAAAAAAGTACAAAGCAACGTTTGACAACTTTCCTGTGGAAACTCTTCATGCTTAACATATTTCTTTGTTAGATCAGATCATGTTTCTTCATCAGATTGTCTGAAGAATAAAAGAACAGGTACTGTGAAACGTAGCAAAAATTACATGTTAATGATGAGGGGGAGGGGTGGGTATACGCCTCATCACCCTATTAACAGACATTTCCCTTGCAAAACTAAAACACTCAAACATTACCTCCTTCACCCCCAAGACTCTCAGTCCCAGCTTTTCCGCTTTGAGATGAACCGCAGGGACCTTGTGCAGGTTGCCCCTGCTGACCTCCATTCCCGCCAGCTGCTCCAGGACAGCCTGACACTCCCCCACCCCCAGCGTAAGTACCGATCTGGAAAAAAAGGAAGAACAAAATCTATTGCAGTTGGTAATTATTTCGATGGTCAAGTTAAACTCTAAAATTGAATCAATCTCCGCTTTGATTTTATTGACTCATCGATGAAACGTTTTCTAAAGTTTTAAAATCAATGACGCTCCAAGGACATCAGGTAAGCTATTCCAAAGCTTCCACGCCTGATCACGCCAGGACGGAAGTCCGTACCCAGTGTTGGTAGCCTTTGGCAGAATGTTATTTCAAGGCATATGTCATTTCCCTTGGTGATAATAACTCGCTCAAACTCTCCAAGTTTGTGTCGTGATTTAAAACCCAACTAAGAACTTGTTTACTTACAACAGTAGATGCTGTTCCTCCTTTCCCTCCATCTCCACCGCAACCTGCGCCAGCACCACCACCCCCACCACCAGAAAAATGACCACCTCCTCCCCCTGCACCCGCACCGTCATCACTATTATGCGTAGAATCAGCCCCTCCCCCTCCGGCATTATATCCTCCAGGACCTCCTTGGCTGCCTGAATATCAACAATAAAGGTTCATTTACGGTCAACAATCATGTTAAAAGCAATGAGGAAAATTAAACAGAACTGACCAAATGTATCCCCTGCACCACCCCCTCCAAGTCCGTTTGTGTTCACAGTCCAAGAAGCTCCAGATATGTCGCCTCCTTTTCCATTGTTTCCTGTCACAAGATGTAAGAAGGATTCGCCGCCGTAGCCACCCCCACCCCGAGAGTCACCACCTTGTCCACCACGGAAACCTAAAGAAGACCGTACTATACATTAATTCAGTAGAAGATGGACTTTGACCTCCACATACTTGGGTCACTGGATGAAGAAATGGATGAATAACTGACTAACTGACTGATTCTTATCTAAATGAATGAAAATGAATGAAAGGATAGTAATGGTCGTGGTTGTGGAAGTGGTCTTGGTAACGGTGATGGTAGTGGAATGGGAATGGTAATAGCCAGATAGTCATAATGGTTTTTATAGTAATAGTATATCTTTATTGCGGTATTGTTCCAGTTACAATTAAGACTTGAACAGTGACTACTGAAAAATACAATGATTGAATGAATGAATAAATAGATGGGTGGATGAATGAATGACTAGGACTTAGATTGGTTTCGTGGAATCGAAGAAGAATTTTACACAGCATACCTTTTCCAGTAGTTAATATCTTGGAGGTCCCGTCGATATTCATTGTTTTCGCTCTTAGTGCCAGGATCCCGCCATGTCCATTGCTTTGCGGTCGACATGTCAGAATGCAGTTGTTGCTCAATGTGACTTTGTCATAACTTGGAAATAATTGAGCAATCTCATAACTGCCATCAGATTTCTCTTGTTGTGTAAAGGCATTGCTCAATGTGACGTTGCAACTTTACGAAAGAAAAACCACAGACCGAGAACATTAAATTAAAGCCATTGGAATCGCAAGAGGAAGATGAAAATGAGGGTTGGGAGGGTCGGGTAAGAAGGGAGGGGGGTTTGAATACAAACATCCTCCTACAACCAACTCATCAACGGTAATTCCATTTTATTATTTTCAAATAGCTGCATTTTCATCTGCAATTCTTGTCTCAAACTACTCTGAACTGTCCGAATACCGAAGGTAGATCAATGACTTAATTAAAGAGACTCGAGATAAAAATAAAACTCATTTATTTATGGATTTGTACTCACCCATTGACGTCTTCCACTTTCAAGATTTCGTATTTCCCATAGTCGGACAAACTTCCTCTGATTATTAGAAAAAGCAGTTCATCTTCTCTTCTGATCTGTGTGGTATCACAGCCGGAAAACACAACTTTCTGAGAGCTTTTAGATTCTACATCCCACGAAAACGTCGCCTCTGTGCAGATGTCGAGGGTTTCGTCGTTGCATAACACTTGAAAACGAAAGCAAATAATTATAAGAAATAACTTTAACTGGCATTAAAGACAACGCAATTACGTTTGCGACCGTGGAGTAGCAAAAGCTAGACACCATATATTTACACGGATTTTTCCCTAATGCCTGTAAACTACCAAAGCGAGCTCAAATGTAATCAAATCAACAAAAAATATGTTTACATGATTTCATGGAAAATTCAAGGCTATTACAATGTCATAGTCAAAGTATGTTTACCATGGAGACATCACGTTCTGAAAACAAATAAATTTCACATAATTCGGATAGTTTGGTGAATTTTTATTAAATCTTAATTAAGTTTTTATGAGCGTCTAGGTCTGCGGTAAGAACCAGTCTCTTGCGCAAAACATCTCAGGGTTTGTCACACAATCTTTTCTCCACTATAAAGATCAATGCGTGACCATGCGTGAAGACTTGTGACAAACCCATAGAGCGCCTGCGGAATGAAGCCAGTTTCAACCTTCTATACTACTCACAATTTTCGCAGTATTTTCCAATAAGATTCGCAAATGGACAGATGCATCGATAATCTTCTCTGTCATAGATCGGCTGACATGTGCCACCATTTCTGCATGGGTTTGACATGCAAGGTGTCTTCGAGAGAATAACAAGAGATAAAAACAGCGGTGTTTAGCCAAGTCACCGAAATGGACGTGTTGTTTCACGCTTATTCAGTATTCGTTTTTTACACTGTTTATTCAGTATTGCTGGAAATAATTATACCCCATTCATACACAAACAGTGACATCTGATTAACGGGGTTTAACCAAGTACCAAGATGAATGTATTGTTTCACGCTTATAAAAAATCCGCCCTTGACGTTTAGTGACTGCATGCTGTTTCTTTAGCATTGCAGTACATAAGGATACTCATTCATACTCATTTATGTGCAAACGCTACCGTTTTATCAATTCGTTGCTGCTCCATGTTTCTGTACAGTTTAAATTAAAACATCGCTGTCATAGACGGAATTAATTCGTCTATTCCTGTTTAAAGTTAGGGTAAGTAATTGCCAGTTGTTATTTTCTATGGCAGATGGTTGCCTACGGCGGCTTATTTGTTAAAAACATGCAAATTTTGAAGCCAATAAAAAAGATCTAAAATTAAGGGGCTGAAAAGCATATTTTGAAATTTTCCGTTTTGAATTTTACCATCTCCAAATGTTCTTTACATCTAAACAGTTCTAAAGTAGCAGCTATTACTAACAGTACTATTATTGTTTATATCCGATGAGCGAACGGGTTAAAATTCATAGTTAAAATAAAAACGAGAGACAACACTGTTAAAGTAAATAAACGTTTGTCGTAACCAATACCAACGCCAATAACAGAAAAGCTCGGGAAATTTATTTTGAACGAAATTTGCGGTACTTGGTTTCCTTTTTAAACACAACCCATCTGGAAGGCGAGAAGTATAAGGAAAGTATAAATTTCTAAATTAACTAATTTGACTTCGCTGACGTTTAATGAATAAATGGTGGACCGTTTAAATTTCAAGTTCTGTTAATTAAATGTCTAATAAACCAAACTGACATATAGGGTTTTCGAGATGGATCTTTTCCAAAACCGTATTTAACCGTTCTTTAATAAAATTTTCTTTGGTTTTGTTGGCGAATGAATCGCTATTTTCTGAGTTTTTCGCATAGTGTGGGGCTTTTGTTGTTGGCAGTCTCTCATAAAAAAAAATTAAAATTTAGAACAATTTCCCGCCACTCAATTTTTGCAAACTCTATTAGTTTCTCTGTTGAATTTATTATTTTTATAAATGTTACGAAACCAACTCCTGCACCACGAACGAATATTACAATACACATCAAATTTACAGCATATCGGTGTTCATTTTTCCGTCGAAAAATTAAAGATATTACTTAGAAATGCTGATAAATCATACAATCAGCTCTCAGAATCGCCGAATCGCAAATTTTGTTGCTGAAGTTCCGCTGCAACGTTGCAGTAATTTACAATAATTTCACATAGCATAACATAACATTTATTCACACGGAACTCTTAACAACTAGGACGAATGAGTTGTCAGGACCTACCTTGATATTATAATGGTAGAACTCCTGGCTGATAACAAAGTTTCCTGGCTGGTTGAACTTGTCGGTGTTTATCAACTCACATGTGTGTTTTCCATTTGCTTGGTTACCGAAGTTAACAGAGAAACAGTTGTGATGGTTGATGCATTCGAAAGTACATTCACCAAGACTTGAAACCTGTAAAGTTTCTAGCAATGAAACATTTAGTCTTGTAAATGGATTGCCCACAAACTGAGCGAAACTCGCTCCCGTGTTAGTTCTTTTATAAACCTGGCAGTTTACTCTTGATGAGTTGAAAGAAGTAATGATAAATAGAATCAAAGCTGTTCCAATCCAAGATGGAAGTTCCATGTTCAGAAGGCGAGGCGCAAAGCCGCGATTAATTCGATGAATGTTACAAGCTATTATAAAATAATTGAGCCACTACCGCTCTCATTGGTCGATAGGTGTGTTCAGATGAGAGTATGTAAACACGGTTGTGAAGTTTTAGATTCGTGCGTATTTTTGAGAACTATTTTATAAAAGCAATAGAGCACTTTTTCCGTGTTTATATAGCCTCATCTAAACACTCGGAGGGTTGAGAGAATTCTTGAAAGTTATGCAAACCCTCGACTACGTCTCGGGTACGCCGGTTTGCATAACTGTCTCGAATTCTCCCAACCCTCCTCGTATTTAGATGAGGCTATATAAACACGGAAAAAATGCTTTATTGCTTAACTGTAAACAGCCTCAGTGGGCAAGTCGCCTTGGCGTTTACTTGCGACAGCACTACATGGATCTTCCTTAGCTTAAATAATTAACAAGCCCGTCTTAAGTAATACAATTTCAAAGTACCAATTGGCTTCAGCGCACGCGGAAAAGGAGTAATGAAAATAAAATTTACCACCGTAATTAACTTTAAAACGTCATTCAGTAGGAAGTCATTACTCTTTACCATAGTTACGGTATAATAATCAATTTATCCGAGCGGTTAATTTGGAGCGTACTTTCTTCGGTAATCCTTATCATATCAGGATTGTTTTTTTTTTTACGTGATAAATATACTGAATGTTAAAAGGACGGAAAAAAATATATAGAGAGAACGAATAATCGCTAGAAAAAGCGGGCATCCCAAAGTGACGTAAAGTTCTTCCTTTTTTTAAAGATCGGCCTGAGGCTTGCTCTTATCAAGAAATTTTAACACTGAACCAGTTAAAGATGGCTTGTACTTACTCTTGGCTTGTCAATCTAGATAAATAATTTGTTTCTCTCGAGAATATTGGTTCTCCAAAGGACCCAACTGAACGTTTTGTGAGGCAAATGACCAATGCTTTATTTTCTATGTTAAATTTGAATCTGAACATTACTTGATTGTATACAGCACGAAATCAAGCAAATACCTTTTGTAAATTTACCATTTATTTAAAAGTAGTCAAATTACGCAAAGGATAAACTTCACACTACACTGATTGGTGGTGGAGTGGGTTCAAAGCTACTAGAGCTGTTTATAGGAACGGCCCTATGATATAAGATATGTAAACTGTAACTATAGTCAAGTACATAGCTATTGCTCTAGAAGGAACAGCCAATAGTTATCGATCGCACTACTGTGGCATAATTATAAAAGTTAAGCAGTCAACGATACTCTATCAAGGTTCAGCAAGCTGTGCCAACTTTAAGGAAAAGATGACTACATTTTTAATGAATATTGCTGAATTGGTCATGCTGCTTACATAAAGACTAAAATTTCTACTATGTTAACGACTGAGGTGGCCTCCGCTAAAAGCCTGCTGGTTTTTTTGGAGGTCTCCTCGCCCTATCAAAATTGTTCTTATTATATATGCCGTTCTTTTTTAATGTGTGGGAAATAAATGATGATGATGATGATGGTGGTGAATTTCACGCTATCACCTCTTAGTATCACCCAACTAGTGGACTAATGAAAATCTTGCATTTTGATTGGGTACGCTACTAGGGGACTATTAGCAATAGTCATCGAGTACGAAATTCGCCAGTTTTTCTTTCGTTTTTTTCCCCAAATAAATATTTTTTCAACTTGCATTTGCAAACTTTATTATTCCCTTTTCTGTCCGACTAGTTGGGTGATACTAAAACAATTAGACCCTTCGCCCTCAAGGGCCACGGGTCTAATTGTTAGTTAGTAACAAAGGTTGTTAGGTATTTCCGAGACTGAAATGTTTTAAAATTGCCCACGATTTTTCCTCAAAGCCCACTGGAGTTAGGTGTTTAATACACACTGTATGTGTCATTCATATATTATGCGACAGAGGTAGTGATATGTATGCCGACATGGATAATCTCCCCACTGTGTTGCTTGCAAAGCTGCACAGTCCTCGTTGTTGCCATAATCATTCGGTTCGTCGGCCTCCCAATCAGTGAATGATACGTATGAATTATCAATCCACTCAAACACGCCTTCCCTATTAATATCGTTGAATCCTATCCACAGACGTGAGTTAGAAAAAAACTGCGCGTAAAGAAACTGGTTCTCTTCGGAGCTGAGAATGGACGCGAGGCTACCGTTCAAGTTTTTACACGCTTCTTGTGCTCTGTGCCAAGATTTCGAATTCTCAAACTTCTTAAAACAGGAATGGTTGAACTCGAGCTATCCAGTGGGAGAGGAGACTGTACAAAAAGAAAACAAGGTTAAATGATAATACACTAAAAGTAAATCACTTTCCAGCGGATAGCGTGGTTTGTTTTCTTAACACTTATCCATTGGATAGCGATTTATGCGGTGGATAGCGTTATCCACCCTTCGAGCAACTGGGGCCTGCTCATTATATTATCGGTATTCAAGGGATCATCAGCTTTGACTCCGTGAATCAAGATCTTCGATTGTATATCGTTTCAGGTCTTTAACTTCCAACTCCCCCTACCCTCTCCCCCATCCTTTACCCTGGTTTGCCCCACCCACAGCCCCACCGGACCAACACACGATGAAATGCAACGGACCGTGGGGAAGACAAAATCATAATTGATTTGCTAATAAACCAACACGAAACGAAAGCCAAAAGATTACTTCAAAACCAAGAGAGAATTATCTAAAACATCCTCTTTTGTGACAGCCTGTAGCTATAACATCGTTGTATGCTGTCACCTCATCTTTTCCAGTTCAGTTAGAAACAAAGCTATTCCCTTACAAGTTTCACAATATTTTCCTATGAATCCAGGCTTGCAAGAGCAAGTAAATCTTTCCTTCGTTACGTCACAGGTCTCGTCACATGTCCCTCCATGAAGGCAAGGTAGTGTTCCACAGCATCCATTTTGACATTGGTTGGACTGGGCGTCGGTCTGTAAAAGTTCAACCATTTATGGTTAAGGTATCATGGTAGGTGGATTGACAGTGTTTGAAAATCGCGCCCTTACGCTGACGCTTTCAAAGAAAACCCCATCAACCTATACATTTTCTGAAAGCTAAATAGTTATAGAATACAATCATATCTTTAAAAATTTCTAAATCAGGGTAGGAGAAAGATGTACGCTTACTCCAAGCTCACAGTTTTCCTCGAGCTACGCTCTCGGAAATCTTTTCGCTTCTCGGAACAGAAGCTATTGTCTATATATAGTGCTAAATTTCTCTTTCTCCCTTTCAGATGAAAGTCAGTCTACAATTCAGTTTCTGGTTATCGTTTCCCCGCGATTAGAGACTGGAAACTGAAGATATAAGTCTATTGTATCAAAGGAAATTTTCGACTTTCCGTTCCAAGCTGAAAAAGAGGAGGGCTACCAGTTGTCAAGTCAGTTGACAACTGGATTACATTTGACTTGCAGCTGAAGTTGCTGGATGCGCCGTTGATCCTGACATCGATCGAATTAAACTGGCCCAGGAATCCCACAAGGGAGTCCAAAATCTCACTGGATTCCATATTAAGGAGCTTCAAGAACATGTTTAGTAGTCTTAAGCCAACCGGGAAAAGTGCTTTGCAGTTTAATGACCACTTACCCTCCCATGGGGGGGGGGGGGTTCCTCATGTAAAAAGAACGACGCTGCTTATCGGAAATTTTGAAAATAACCTCTAAGAGGTACAAAGATCGTGTATTTTGGGCGTAGTTTGAAAGTCTTGTTTCACCACTGAGAGGTAAAATTACAAATCAGTTGTCAGATCAAATATATTTTCGGCTCAGTACCCTAAAAGTTACCGCAAAAGCTCCCCCCCTGAATCTTTTAAGGCTAAGGACAGTAGGAGAGTAGGTAGTTTTTAATTCGTAGTTTTAATCATTGTATATTTAACAATTATTCCATGAGCGCGCGTTGGATATGAGATGATAGATAGCCAACGAGGCGCGTAGCGCCGAGTTGGCTATGATCATTTCATATCCAACAAGCGCGAGTGGAATAATTGTTTTATTAAAAACGCCCCCAAAATATAGAAAACTAGGCTACAATAAAAACAAAAAGGCCCAAAAAATCACGCATACGCTCCCCATTTTTGTAGATCATGGGATAATGGCTCATATACCATGATGGCTAAGCCAATGAAAACGCTCGAATTGCATTATCCAATGATCCAGTTTTTAATAATTTATATTTTATATCTATGACATTTGTATTTTTTATTGTAGCTTTTAATACTTTTTAATTTTTTACGGAGGACCTCCCTGAAAACCACGTATTTACGTGACGGGAGCCGTGACGGGCGCTTCCTCCTTAAAGATTGTTTATTATTATTATTATTATTATTATTATTATTATTATTATTATTATTATTAAAACACCCGACGAGGTACCAAATCCGCCTTTTAATCCCTAAAGGTACGACGAGCAGCATATGGGACTTCCCCTCGAGATACGTTCTTTAAGAAAGTACCGAAGATTTGGAGCGCATACAAAACATGTATTATTTAAAGACTAGGCTATAGGTTGAGCATATGTGTTAGCAGCTGGATTGCACATTGTGAAAAGTTACAGCGTGAGAAAATTTGGTGCAAACGTCTATGCTCATTTCTCTGGGTACTACAAATTTATTTTTTCTTCGATTTGAATTTCAATTATAGTCTCCAATTATATGTTGATTGTACAACACAGCTGACAATAGGCCTGAATAATTTTAAACCATTTCACAATAGTAGGTTTTAATGGGGATAAATTAAAACACGTTCGTTATTATTTTTTGAAGGCATTTCGCTCCGACCGGAGCATAGGGCTTCCACCACAGCCTTCCATCGGACCCGATTTTTTGCTGTCCGTTTCACTTCATCCCATGACATCCTCCAAGTTCGACTGGCCGCTAGAAAAGTACACTCTCACACTTTTATCTCAAGCGTGCATTAGAGTCTCACTGTATTCTTGGCCAGCAATCACAAGCACTATTGGCATTTTGGCAGTTTTCCGGCCCAGACCCCACCCCCTCTCTTGGGTGTTATATTGGTACTAGCTCCTTGCAATATTTCTGACAGGCTTGTGCCTTCTTGTGTATCATTGTTTATATTGTACATTGCCTTCGTTTCTGTAGTTGAGTGTAATTAGGTTTATTTTATTATATTTTGTTTTATTTATCTCTACTTATTGATGTTCAATTAACTTACGTATATGAATATATTGCATTGTTGCGAATAAAGGGCGTCTCAATTAACTTAACAATCATTATGCGATCAAGTCATTACTGAATTTAGTTATTCGGCTACCTATGAGCAATGGCTGATATGGACAAGCTTGAGCAAAGACGTACCCTGCAATCGCTTATTATATTTTTTAAATGTTCTAAACTTGATGACCCAAATTATATCTCACAATTTTTTACGCCTCGGCTAACTAAATACAATCTACGAGACAGTGGCTTAAATGTTGTGCAGCCTCCATGCACAACTCCTTTTTATACATGATATGGAATCAACTACCAACTGTCACTAAATCCTCGAGCACTTTAGCACAATTTCCTGCTCGCCTGAATAATGTTAATTTCACCGGGTGCCATTGTAAGAACTGTATATAGCTTTATCTATTTTTGCAATCTTATAATATTAGGACTAGTTTCCCTCAGGAAGGTTTTATATTATATTCTGAATTTATCTTAGCGAATATAGTAATTCTAAGTAGTGATGTCATTTGTAAATAGTATTGTAAATAGTCGTGCGTTTTTGTCATGAGCCCCTGGCTCGGGAGATTGGGCAACTACTCCCTACGTTTACGACTCTAAAAAAGTTACCGTACCTTACCTTAACTTAGACTAAGTAACCATTGGGTGGCTTTACAATAAACGGCATAACAAACAAAAGGCATAAAAATACTATTAAGTTGAATTCCAAAAAGTTAAAAGTTTAAACAGCATAAAGAGCGTTAAGGGAATTTGATTGGTTAATTACGCGGGGCAGTTTTGCAGGATACGGTTCCGATGGCGTCTTTCTTCTAACAAGTACCCCTTGACATAGAATTGACTGATAAGACGAAAATAATGTAAAGTCTGCTTTTTCAGCTGAACCTAATATCAGAGAACGTTTTATTAGAGCCTTGCAGAAACGGACGACCTAAAGCAAAGGTTCTTTTCGATACGGACCTCCCCCGGCAAATATATAAAAATATCAGCATGTATTTACTTTCACATAGCACCATACTTGCTGAGGTGCCTTTCGCGAAGCCAGGAATTAACTTCTTCATATATTATTTTGCAAGACGTTT